>CAUYUJ010021025.1:93524-98524 GCA_963575745.1 Prorocentrum cordatum | reverse complement strand
AGGGATGGAGGGAGGGAGGGAGGGAGGAGGGGAGGGAGGGATGATGATGATGAGGAGGAGGATGATGAGGAGGAGGAGGAGGAGGAGGAGGAGGAGGAGGAGGAGGAGGAGGAGGAGAGGCGTGCTCGCTGTGGCACTCGGGTCGGGTCGGGGCAACCTTTCGAGAGCTCATCGCGCGCGGGCCACGGGAGGCACCGACCCTTCGTCGCCGAGCGCCTCCTCGAGGCGGCCCCTCGCCCAGCTCATCCTGCGCCTTTTCCTCCCCCCTGCTCTCCCCTCCCTTCTCGTCCTCTTCCTCCTCCTCCTCCTCATTCTCCTCCTCCTCCTCCTCCTCATTCTCCTCTTCCTCCTCCTTCTCCTCCTTCCTCCTCCATCTTCCCCCTTCTCCTCTTCCTCCTCCCTCCTCCTTCTCCTCCTCCTCCCTCCTTCCTCCCTCCTCCTTCTCCTCCTCCTCCTCCTCCCTCCTCCTCCCTCCTTCCTCCCTCCTCCAGGCGTGGGCTTGAGCCGACGGAGACATTTCCCGTCGGCGCGTTTTGGTTGTGGCGCCCCCAGCCCGACCAGCAGCCCGCGCCCAGGGCGTCGCTCCCAGCGACCCCGACCTGCCATGGCTTCTGAGATGCCACCGGCGCCGGCCCCGCGGCTGGCCCCGAGGCCCGTGGCGGCAGCGCTCTGCCGCCTGGGCTATGCCGCCCGGCGCAGCAGGCCAATCCGGGGCGCCGATGTCGCAGTACTTGCACTTCGACTTCGAGCCGCCCTCCGACCTGCCGCGTGCGAGGCACTACATCCTGATGGTGCAGTTCAGCCTGATGTTGCTCTACGGCATGCTGCGGGTGGCGCCCCTCGGCCTCCCCCATCTGCTGCTGGTGATGTTCGGCCAGACGACGGCGATGTGCTACGTCTTGCGGCAGGTGCCGATCTACATTCGCACGAGGGCGGCGCTCTTCGACCTGACGCAGACGTCGCTCATCGGCCTTCTACGAATGTTGCTCTTCGGCCACGTTCACTTGTTGTTGATGTTGCTCTTCTGCCAGTCGACCGGACGCTTCAGCCTGCTGATGGTGAGGCTTGTCGGCCACCTGCAGGCGATGCCCCTCGGCCCCCCGATGGAGTTCCTCAGCCACTACAGTCCGCTGCTGGTGATGTGCGCCCGGACGACGGCGATTCCCTACGGCATGCGGCAGGCGCTGATCTTCGACCGCACGAGGGCGACGCTCTTCGACCTGACGGAAGCGCTGCTCGTCGACCAATTGCGGATGCTGATCGGCCAGTTATGCCTGCTGCTGGCGCTGTACTTCTGCCTGTCGACCGGACGCCCCAGCCTGCTGATTGCGAGGCCCTTCGGCCACCTGTAGGCGATGCCCTTCGGCCTCCCGATGGCCGGCCACAAGGCGAGAGGCCCAGGTGCCCGCCGAAGAGGACATGCCGCACGGTCCGGGGATGCGGGCCCACGCAGCGGCAACGCTCGGCGAGGCGGTGGGCGGGGCACTTGCCGCGGCGCTGCAGGACTTCCCGTGCGCCCCTCCCGCCAGGCCAGCAGAGCCAGATGAAGGCTCGCGCGGCCTCCACGGCAGTTGCCAGCCTGGCAGTGCCCGAGAGCAGGCCTGGGCAGAGCGAGGACCTGCTGCACCCAGAGCCGGCGCCGTGCCCCAGCCTCGAGGAGACGGGCGACGTCGGCTTCGACTCCAGGGATGGCGAGGCCGAGCCAAGGCCGCTGCACCCAGTGGGAGATCGCGTTCACTTGGCCGGGCTCCTCGAGGCAACGTCCTTCAACGGCGCGTCGGCCGTGATCCTGACCGTGGACCGCGTCAAGGCGTGGTACCAGGTGCGCTTGGATGACGGTTCGACTCAGTTAGTCAAGGCCGAAAACGTCCGCCCTGGGCCAGGCTCCACACAGGAGCCCACCCACGCGGGCCCCCACGCCGAGGAGGAGGACAAGGGCTTCGATTCCCTCGGCAGCGAGGCCGTGGACGGCGCCGCCGGAGTCGAGAGGGACGATCTCGGGCTCCGCAATGGCCACTGGTTCCACGTCTTCGTGACGGGCGGCGAGGCCATGACCTGGCCAGCAGGCGTCCCCGTTCCAGACTACGGCAGCGAGGAGGACGTGGAGCCCGTGCTGCACGAGGCGGGGCCCCACGAGGCCATCGGCGCTTCTGAGCCTGAGTCCACCCCCCTGCCGGCATCTGAGACCGACGCCATGCTGGCAGTCGCCCTTCCGCCGCCGGTGCGATGTGTTGACTCATTGCTCGACGAGAGGATCGCCCGCCGCCAGCTCGGCCCATCCTTTTTCGATCTGTGCCGCCTCTATAGCAGGTCGGCGCACGGCCGCATGGCAGGCGGACCTGTCCCGAAGGCGGCCAGGCCGCCCTGAAATCTTCTAACTCTGGTCGGCGCTGTGCGTTACTCGCTGCGCGTGCCGCCCGCTGCCCGCGCATGCCTGCTGGCGACTTGGCCTCGGGCGTGCCAGGCGGCCCGCATTTCTGCCTCGCAGGTGTCCCCTGCGTGGCCGCCCCGACGCAGTTGCTCGGGGCTCGCACTGCCGTTGCCTCGCAGGTGTCCCTTCGAGGCGCTCGCTGCCGTGCCTGCCGTCCAGCAGGAGTGGCGCCACAGGCCGTGCCTGCCGTCCAGCAGGAGTGCCGCCGCCGCTCGGGCTGGCCCGCCTACGCGCGGGACAGCCTGGGTCGACCAAATCTTCGGACGGGCCTGAGAGGGGATCGGGCCTTCCATACCCTCAACCTGGCTACAGGCCAGGTTCGAGCCAGCCCACTATAAGGGCCACTGCACGTCGTCATCGACAAGACGCAGAGTTCCACCACCACCTCCCTCCTCCTCCTTCTCCTCCTCGTCCTCCTCCTTCTCCTCCGACCTCCCCTTCCTCCCTTTTCCTCCTCCCCCTTTTTTTTGTTTTGTTCTTCTTCTTCTCCTTCTTCTTCATCTTCTTCTTCACCTCTTCCTCCTGCTCCCTCCTCCTCCTCCCTCCTCCTCCTCCTTCTCCTCCTCCTCTTTCTCCTCCGCTTTCTCCTCCTGCTGCTCCTCCTCTTCCCTCCATCTTCTCCTCCTTCTCCTCCTCCTCTTTCTTCTCCTCCTCCTTCTTCTCCTCCTCCTCCTTTTCCTCCTCCTCCACCTGCTTCTCCTTCTCCTCCTCCTCCTCCCCCTCCGTTTTTTATTATTGATAATTTCTTCCCGTCGCACCCCGAGGCTGGTCAAAAGGGCAGGCCGGGCGTTTCGCATGAGGTTTCTACCTTATGGACCTGAAGGTACTCTGACAATATTTTCACATATGGAGGGCGGGTTGTTTTCAATATGTGGCTCTCGATTTAGCGCCGCGCGCACTCGTTGTGAACATTGCCAGAGTTTCACGGATTGAGGGCGGTTCCTTTTCGACATGTGGCTTTCGCTTTAGCGCCGCACATTCTTTTTTTTTAACCGTGCAAGAGTTTCACGGATTCCCACGGTCAACGCACCATAATTTTTGTGTTAGAACGATCTAGGATTATGATGGTGCAACAATTACGTTGGCTCGCGGTGTTGAAGTTCCAGGAATGTCGCCCTGGCAAGAATTCTTGATCGTCAAGACGCAACAGTCAGGTTGATTCGTGGAGTTTGAGTCCCGAGAATAATGTTTTGGCGTGCTTCAGGGTCTTCTAACGGTAGCCTTCCGACGAGGCAGTTCACCCAGTGGCAGTGAATCCTGTATGGGGCCTCTGAGGAGAGATGCAGAGGGAGCTGGGATGGAGGTTTTTATTCTCACATCGCTGATGACTCTTGGGTTTGCACTGGTTTTCCTCCTCCTCCTCGTCCTTCTCCTCCCTCGTCCTCCTGATCCTCCTCCACCGCTGGTGGACCGGCTCTCGGAGAACTCCTTGGCAGGGCTGGGGGAGGAGCCCCGCCGTGATGATGTCCAGAGGGTACGCGCTTCGTGAACCGCTGGGCACCAGAGGATCTTAGAGCTTGCGCGAGGGGAGGGAGGGGGGGAAGGGATGATGACGATGATGATGATGATGATGATGATGATGATGATGATGATGATGATGATGATGATGATGATGACGCGGATGATGCTGATGATGATGATGATCATGTCGATGCTAATGATACTGCTGCTGATGATGATGAATGATGAATGATGATGGTGAATGATGATGATGGTAATGGTGATGGTGATGGTGGTAATGATGATGCTGATGCTGAATTTGATGATGATGATGATGATGATGATGATGATGATGATGATAATGATGCTGATGATGATGATAATGATGATGATGATGGTGGTGGTGATGATGATGCTGCTGATGATGAGGATGATGATGGGGATGATGATGATGCTGCTGATGATGATGATGATGGTGGAGATGGGGATGATGATGATGATGATGATGATGGTGGTGATGTTGAGGATATTGATGATGATGCTGATGATGATGATGATGATGATGGTGAGTGGGAGGAGGATGAGGCTGATGATGAGTAGGAGGAGGAGGAGGAGGAGGAGAAGGAGGAGGAGGAGGAGGAGGACCATGCGGATAAGGGTGAGGACGGCCAAAAGTCGACGTCGCCCAGGGCTTTTAGAGGCCTGTCCAATTCTGATCTGGCGAGCTCAATTCTCGCCCGTCCTTCCCGTTGTTGTCCTTCTCATCCCTGCAGCTCTTAAGTATGTTCGCGTTACCGCGTGTGTGCCCATCCTGCCAAACCAGCTTGCCAGAACTTCCTTTATTTCTTTATTTATGTTATTGCAGAGGCCTCCGGCTGGTACCGCCGATCTGGGACGATCCCCCTGTTAGAAGGACGCTTCGCCCTAGCGCGTTTATTCAAATGTAAGTGGTTTGGAAACAGCTTGGAGGCATTGCGTGGGCTTCTTGAGGGGCCTCTACGACGCATCTTCGAGGCCTCCTGGGGGGGCGTCTTGGAGATGATTGTTGAACCTCTCTGGGGCCTTTTGGGCTTCTTGGGGGGCATGCAGGAGGCATCCTGGAGGCCTCGTGGGTGTGTGTAGGAGGTAA
>CAUYUJ010021025.1:71024-88524 GCA_963575745.1 Prorocentrum cordatum | reverse complement strand
GCATGCGCGGGCTCTCGATCCATGCCTGTTCTTCATCCTGGGTTCTTCGTCTTTGTCTTTGCCTTTGTCTTTGCCTCAATATCTGTCTCTGTCTCTATCACTGCCCCTGCCCCTGACCCCGTCTCTGTGCACTGTGTGTCTGTCTCCCTTTATGTCTTATGCCTCTGCCTCCGGCCTGGTCATTGCCCCTGACCCTACCTCTGCTCATGTCCATATCTTACCTCTGGCCAGGTCCATGCCTCTGTCCACGTTTCTGTTCCTGCTCATTGCTCACCCTCCGTCCTGTGGGGGACTTTGTGGCCGTTCTGTCGTTGCGTCCCAGTTTGCCCCGCTCCTTGTGAGGCAGCGGCGCCAAGCTTGAGCCTCGCCCCTCTCCGAGGCTCCCAGAACCAGAGAAGGAGGAGGAGGAGGAGGAGTAGGAGGAGGAGGACGAAAGGCGGATGAGGAGGAGGAGGAGGAGGAGGAGCAGGATAATGAATGGAGGAGGAGGAGGAGGCGGAGGAGGAGGAGGAGGAGGAGGAGGAGGAGAAAGAAGCACATGCCTGATTGGCAGACATAGGCTGTCCGCACATGCCTGATTTGTCAGGCTGGTGTGACGAGCCTTGGAGGAGCAGAAGGACGGGGCAGTGACCATGCTGGCCACTTGGGCCAGAAGAGGTCCTGGGCTCAATGAGAAGCACGGCCGCGAGCTGGGGCAGTGGGCGTTGAAGCCTGAGCCTTGCGCCGCGACCTGCCGATTCGGAGAGCAGGTCTTAACCGTAAGCGCTAGGTTCTTGACCGTAAGCGTGATACCAGACTAATGTACCATACTAATGCATCAGTTTAATGTACCAGACTAATGATGGCACCAGACTAATGGCACCAGGCTAATGTAGCATAGTGGCACCAGACTAATGGCACCAGACTCATGTACCAGATTAATGGCACCAGACTAATGTACCAGACTGGCACCAGGCTAATGTCACCAGACTAAGATACCAGACTAATGGCACCAGACCAGTGACACCAGCCTGATGACACCAGGCAAATGTACCAAACAAATGTACCAGACTGGCGTACCAAACTAATGTACCAAACATATGTACCAGACTGGTGTACCAAACAAATGTACCAGACTGGTGTGCCAAGCTAATGGACCAAACTAAGGTACCAAGCTAATAAACCAAACTGGTGTATTGGACTCATGGCGCCAGACTGCTGGCACCATGGTCATGGCGCTGCAGGGGAAGTCGTGGCGCTGCAGGAGAAAATCGTGGCGCTGCAGGACAAGTCGTGGTGCTGCAGGGAAAACGTCGTGGCGCTGCCGGAACAAGTCGTGGCACTGCAGGATAAAATCGTGGCGTTGCAGGAGGAAGTCGTGGCGCTGCAGACAAGTTATCGTGGCGCTGCAGGGCAAGAAGTCGTGGCGCTGCAGGAAAGAGTCGCGGCGCTGCAGGAGAGAGTCGTGGCGCCGCAGGGAAAGTCGTGGCGCTGCAGGAAAAAGTCGCGGCGCTGCAGGAAAGAGTCGCGGCGCTGCGCTGCAGGAAACAGTCGTGGCGCTGCAGGAAGAAGTCGCGATGCTACAGGAAGTCGTGGCCCTGCAGAGCACAAGTCGTGACGCTGCATGCAACAATCGCGGCGCTGCAGGACAAAAATCGCGGCGCTGCAGGCAGAAACGTCGTGGCGCTGCAGGAATTTTCGTGGCGCTGCAGGAGAAAGTCGCGGCGCTGCAGGAAAAGTGGTGGGCTGGACAAGTCTCGGCGCTGCAACATAACAGTTGGGGCGCTGCAGAAAGAAGTCGTGGCGCTGCAGGAAGAAGTCGTGGTGCTGCAGGACAAATCGTGGCGCTGTCGGAAAAGAGTCGCGGCGCTGCAGAAAAGTCGTGGCGCTGCAGGGAGAAGTCGTGGCGCTGCGGGAAACTGTCGCGGCACTGCAGGACAACGTCGTGGCGCGCTGCGCTGCAGGAGAGAAGCCGTGGCGCCGTAAAAAAAAGTTGTGGCGCTGCAGGGGAACGCAGTGGCGCTGCAGGAAGATGTCGTGGCGCTGCAGGGGAAAGTTGTGGCGCTGCAGGAAAAGTCGCTGCGCTGCTGCAACAAATCGTGGCGCTGCATGGAGTCTGCAGGAAAGAGTCGCGGCGCTGCTGGGAAACTCGTGACGGTGCAGGAAAGAAGTCGCGGCGCCGCGCTGCAGGACAAGTGGTGGCGCTGCAGGCAAAAAGCCGTGGCGCTGCAGGGGAAGTCTTGGCGCTGAAGGAAAAGTCGTGGCGCTGCAGGAAACAGCCGCTGCGCTGCAGGAAAAAGTCGTGGCGCTGCAGAAAAAGTCATGGTGCTTAAGGAAAAAGCCGTGGCTGAAAAGAAGTCGTGGCGTTGCAGGAGGAAGTCGTGGCGCTGCAGGAAACCGTCGTGTTGCTGCAGGAAAAGTTGCCTCGCTGCAGGAACTGATGCTACTGGCGCCAGACTAATGGCGCCAGGCTAGCGGTACCACTCGAATGTACCAGACTTATGTGCCAGACTAATGTACCAGCTTAGTGTACCACACTAGTTGCACCAGATTGATGTGCCAGACGAATGTACCAGACTTATGTACCAGACTAATGTACCAGGCTAATGTAGCAGACTAATGTCACCATATTAATGTACCAGACTAATGGCACCAGGCTAATGGCACTAGACAAATGGCAGCAGACTCATGGCACCAGAGTAGCCGTACCAGACTAATGTACGAGACTAACGTACTGGACTAGTGTACCAAGCTGATGCACCAACTTCGCGTACCAGACTAATCTACCAAATTGGTGTACCAGACGGACAGCACCAGAACGATGTACCAGACTAGTGTACCACGTATTGCACCAAACTCATGTACCAGACTAATGGCACCAAACGAAAGTACCAGACTAACGTACCAGACGAAGGCACCAGACGAATGGCACCAGGCTAATGACACCAGACCAGACTAATTGCACCTGTCGAATGGCGTCATACTAATGGCATCAGACTCGTAACACTAGACGAATGGCACCAGACTAATGGCATCAGACGAATGGCGCCAGACTCGTGGCACCAGACTAGCCGTACCAGGCTAATGTACGAGACTAACGTACCAGACTAGTGCAGTACATTCATGTACCAGACTAATCTACCAAACTGGTGTGCCAGACTGATGGCACCAGGGCAATGTACCAGACTAGTTTACCAAAATTTGCACCAAACTCATGTACCACACTATTGGCACCAGACCAATGCACCAGACTGACGTACTAGACTAATGTACCAGACTAATGGCACCTCACTGATGACACCAGACCAGAGTAATGGCAACAGAGTAGTGGCACCAGACGAATGGCACCATATTGATGGCATCAGACTAGTGGCGCCGGACTGGCGGTACCAGATTAATGTACCAGACTAACGTACCATACTAATGTACCAGAGTAACGTACCAGACTAGAACGCCAGACGCCTTGGTCTGATGCTTCAGTCTGGTGCTTTAGTCTGTCGCCATCAGTCTGGTGCCACTCGTCGGGTGCGTTAGTCTGGTCTCTACATGAATCTGGCATATTCGTCTGGTACATTCGTCCGGTACAGTAGTCTGGTACACTAGTCCGGTACATGAGTCTGGTACACTCGTCTGGTACATTAGTCTGGCACCGCGCTTACGGTTAAGAGCTACCCTTGCCGATTCGCCCCACCGCCCATTACCCACCCGTCGCCCGCCCGCCCACCGCCCAGCACCCATCACCCATCACCCACCCACCGCCCGCGTCGCCCACCACACGCCCGCCCCACCCGCTGGCCCGCCTGCCGCCCATCGTCTGCCCCCCGCCCCCCGCCCGTCACCCACCCACCGTCTACCCGCCACGCGCCCACCGGCCAGCCGTGCCGTCGTCCGCCGACCAGCCCACCGCCCACACCATGGACCGCGGCTCAACCGGCGGACGGCGGCCACGGCATTTTCGAGAGCAACGCTTGGGAGTGTTAGTGGCGAGCGAGCACCCTTCACCTGCCGTTTACCCACCGCACACCCACCACCCGCCCACCGCTGGACCCCCCCCAGACCCACCACCGACCCACCATAGAACCACCACCCCGCCATCTCGCTCCACCCGTTCACCTGCCCACCATCGACACACCACGCACCAGCCACTTACCAACGACCCACCGCTCACCCTCCCTTGCACCCACCACCAACACACACTCCACACACACACCACATTCACCACCAAGTGCGTGAAGGACGATGAAGGAGCAGGGGGGATGGAGGAGGGAGGTCGACGAGCAGGAGGAGAAGGAAGTGGAGGAAGAGGAGGCGGAGGAGGCGGAGGAGGAGGAGGAGGTGGAAGAATAGGAATACGATAGGGGGATGATGGATTGTTACAGCAAGGTGGGGAGAGCCAGGGTCACGTAACCTTCAAGGCGGTTGACCGCGGGTAGCCAGCGTAGTGCTTGTGTGGCAGACCCCCTAGCTCAGCAATACTTCCAATTCTACGCATTCAGAAGTTTGGGCATGACGACGACTACCACTCCAGGACAAAGTCCTGAGACTTGTTTGGGATCCGAGTGGAATTCGATTCACACACGCAAGTGCCAACCACGCGCCACATTGCTTCCAGGCATGCTTCCAGGTCGTCAATCACTTTCGTAGATGCTCCAGCTTTGAAAATCGTGTGGCGAGGGCTTGCTTTCGGAAGTTTGAAAACCCATTCCCGCGCTGCCATTCTGGCGTTTTGACGACCTGCTCGGGGCCCCGACAATGAGTGCGAAGCAGGCGGGGTGCCGCAGAGTCTGGGCATTCTCCAGGGCGTCCTCTGCACGCGCCAGGCTGAAGCGCGGGGCAGTGGAGGAGCAAGTCGTCGTGGACGTCGGCATGTTCGGGCATCCGGTGCAGCGAAACCCTCTGACACACGGCGGGGAGGGCGGAGAATGCGGGCAGCGGGACACTGCAGGCGGGGCGTTCCAGAAGTGGCCTCGCCTTCGAGGGTCGAAGGAGGGCCTCGCCTTCGAGGGCGGCGGACGCCAAGTGGGGCCGCCCCTCGCCGGCGTCAGCAAGCGGGGGGGAAGAAGTCGCTCCCGAGAAATACATTTCTTTTGTGGATGCGCTGGCGACTGAGGTCAAGCGTTTGTGGACCAAGCGAGGCTTGGCCAACCCCTTGGTCTTTGTCGAGTTGTGCCAGTCCCAGACCCCCGACGTCGTGATTTTTTCACAACGTCGACCCCCAGAGGTCTGGACCCCTTCCCCGGGACCGGTTTTTCGTCCCGAGCCTTTTTTTGACGGTCCTGAGGCCCGGCGAGGGCCCCCGGAGGCTGAACATAACGAAAAACCTCCCGCCGTGCTTTTTTCACTGCGCGAGGAGGTCTGGGGCGGCTCCCGAGAAGTGCCGTTTTACTTGTGGAGGCAGGGCTGCCAGAGCTGGCCGCACGTGCACGGAGGTGCAGTCGGCTTCCGCTCTGGCCCGCGCGTCGGGCGCGGCCGCTCGTGCACGCGCGATCGCGCAGGGCGTACGTGTGTACCTCCTCCTCGTCGTCCTCCTCGTCGTCGTCGTCGTCGTCCTCCTCCTCGTCGTCGTCCTCCTCCTCCTCCTCCTTCTCCCCCCGTCGCTGCTCGTGCAGAGGAGGTGAGAGGAAAGGGCTGTGTAGCTTGTCCCCGACCAGGCTCCATCTGAGGGTCCCTGGCCTCGCGTACAGGAGGGCCAGTGGCGATGCCGCCACGCCAAGCCATGTCTCCGGGCGGTCCCCCCAGGGCGATTCCACGGGGTTCCTCGGTGTTCTCCAGGGGTTTCCCAATTGCTTTGCCCGTTTGGTGACTGTCGGGAACATCTTTGGGGATTGTTAGGGGTGTACGGGGGCCTTCTGCGGGCCCCTGGGGCGCCTCTTGGGGCCTCTTGGCGCCCCTTGGAGGCCTCCGAGGGGGGCGCCCTCGGCCATCAAAGGCAAGCTTTACAGTTCATCGGGCCGTCTTGGACCAGCTTGGGCCAGCTTGGCACCATCTTGGGGCGTCTTCGTGCAGTCTGTGGGCCGTCCCATGGCCTGGCACCGGTGGGCCCGAGCTCTTGGGGGCGCTCTTCGGCCATTTTGGGGCTTCGTTGGGGCCCTCTCAGGGCTCCGCTGGGGCCTCCGTGGGCACACCGCGGGGCCCGAGAAGCCCACTGGATCTCACAGAGAGACTCTGGCAGTCTTGTGGGCCTCAGGGGGGGGCGTGCTCGGCCGATGAAATGCCATGTGTGCAGTCCATCGGCGGATCTCGGACCACCTTGGGCCACTTTGGCACCATCTTGGGGTGTCTTGGGGCAATCTCTGGGCAATCGTATGGCCTGGCGCCGATTGGCCCGCTCTCTTGGGTCGCTTATGGGCCCTGTTGGGGCTCTCTTGCTGGGGCCCTATTCGGTATCCCGCGGGGCTTGAGAAGCTCATCGATTCCCACAGAGGCAAGAATTAGAGACACACAAGAAGCAAGAACCACACAGAGGAGTCATTCAGCCATCTAGACAGTCGTCGAAGTTAGTTCGGCTAGCTAGCTGGTGCCATCCTGGGTCGTCCTGAGGTAATTTTGAAACAGTCTCGAAGTCATTCGAAGGCCGTCTTGGAGCCAGCATGGGGCTTGATAGACATTGACCCACGCTCTTGGGCGCTCTCGGCGCTCTCTTGGGGCGCGTTGGGGCCCAGTTACGTCCGCAGACCCCCCAGGGCCGCCCTTGCTCGCGCGGACTACATACAAGCAGCTACTCTTCTTTGCCCGAGCCACCTTTGTGGATGATCTAACATGCCAGTGGCCTGCTGGGCTGACGAGGCTACGAGGGACCGCGGCCTCGGGAGCGCGGAACCTTCGTTATTTGCCAGGACTCGTGGCCGCGGGAGCGCGGATCCCAGTTATCACTTATTGGACGGGGTCGACCCCTCGTGAGCGCGCGCCAATGCTCTTGTTGAAACAAGGACATGTTCTTAGTGGGCGGTGTGTGTGTGTGTGTGGTACCGTAACCCTCTGGCTCAAGCTTGGCCCATGCCGCAGCGGCTGGCGCCGCGGGGTTGGCGGTCGCCCGACCGCCGGCTTGCCTGCTGTGGGGCTCTGGTAGAGTTCCCGCCCGCCCCGCCGCCCCCCCCCCCCCCGCGCCGCCAGCGGCGCGCGGCCGCCAGCTGGGCCGCTGCCGCGGCTGCTGGCGCCGCGCCGCCGGGCCTCGCGGCCAGCCGCCCTGCCGCTGCCGAGGCTGTCGCGGCTGCCAGCGCCGGCGCCGTCTCCGCCGCCGCGGCGGCCGTGGCTCGGGCGGCCGCCGTGTCGCCGGCTGCTGCTGCGGCGGCTGCCGCTGGTGCTGCCGCGGCTGCCTTGGCCGATGCCGCGGCGGCCGCGAGCGGCCCCGCCGCCGCGTCGGCTCTCGCGGACGCTGCCGCCGCGGCCGCCAGGGGCGCCGCGGCCCGTCGTCCTGGGCCGACGGAGAGCACGGCCGCGTGAACGTGTTGGCCCCCTCAGGGTCGACGTTTCCGGAGCTCGCTTCCAAGGAGGAGTTTGGGGAGGGCGTCGGGATTGGGGGGTCACGGAGGAGTGCGACGAGGACGGCGGCAAGAACGATGATGTTTTGGGTAAAGGGGAGCTGGCAGCTGAAATTGCCAACGCTCGCACTGCCATGACGGCGATCACCGGCATGCTCTTCCATAAGAGGCGCTCCACAAGGTGCGCGCTGAGAACGACGTTGCCGCCCCGAAGTCGGCGGACGGCTTGAATACTCGCTAATGCATGGCCGAGTCAGCATGTTAGCAATCGCGGTGCGCACCACACATGAAATCACCAGCATTGGGGAGGAGGGGCACTGGGGTGGACACGACGACATAAAGGTTGACATGTGGGCGGTGGAGGTCGAGGAGTTGGAGGAATTCTAGAAGGATGTGAGAGTCAACGGCGTCGACGAGGAGGTGGGCGACGGCGACGTGACGGAGAACAGGGAGGAGGGCATTCAGGAAACGGAAGTCGCGGACTGCAGGTTGGCCTTCGTCGAATAGGATCCGATCGGCTTCCGGGGCCCTGCTGGCATCGCGCCGGGTGGCAGTACGGGGAGCCTAAACCATGTCCGTCCCGATGACACCACGCTGGATGGCACCGCGCTGGAGGGTGTCGCGCTGGACCGCAGCGCGCTGGATGGCAGCGCGCCGATCTGTGCCTCCGATCTGACCAGGGCCCCACAACTCCCGTCGAAGACGCGGTGCAGAGCATCAAGGGAAAGAGCGTCAGCGACGGAAGTGTCGAGCTGGCGGAAGAGGTCGCTGAGGGGGGGGGGTTGTGGCGTGTTTGTAGAGCTCTTCGCCAATCCAGTTCAAGTGTGGATCCCGGCCTAGTCAATGATCCCAACCAATCGGGTCGTCGGGGGACCTTTTGGGAGCCCGCTGGACAGACCCACTACTTTCTTTTTTACCTTCTTCGATGGATGCTGACTACGCTGCCGCCGATCGATGCCTCGCCCCCGGCCAGTCTGAAGACAGCAGACTACGTCCCCTCCGATCATTCAAGCAACCCCGCCTCCGAGCTGATGGTCAATGATGGTGTTGACAGAGGGGGGCAAGGATGGGCGCTGCGCCGGGGCAGAATTGCAGGAACCAAGGGAAGTCGAGGATCCCGAAGCTGCCCTTTCCGATCTACGTGCATCTCCGACGATCTGTGTGAAAACGGAGGGGGACCTTCGCGTCGCCGACGACGAGTGTGAAGGGATGGGCACGCCAATAAGAAGGAACCGTCTGGAGCACGACGGAAATGCCGAGCTCGCCCTGCGCCGCCTGGTTGCGCGGGGCCGCTTCGCGCCTCTCCGGCCCCGCGACGCCCGGTCAAACCGACGCAGACGACGAGAGTTCGCGCAGTGCTGGAGCGAGACCTGCGCGCTGCCCTGGCACTCGGCCCCAGCGGGTGGACCACGAGGACGCGGCCGACCACCTGGCAGGCGTTGAGTCTCCTACAGATTCACCTGGGGGACCTGGGGGCCCTCCTCGCGAGTCGCCGCCCGGCGAAGTCGCGGAGACGCAGTTCCAAGCGGCAGAAATGGGCACCTGTCCGCCAGACGGCTGCGCTAGCTCGGAAGGCGGGCGCAAGACGCCCGAGCTCGATGGTCCGTGCGGCCAGGCCACGTCCACCTGGAATCCCTCCCGAGATGAACCGTGGGTTTCTTGTCGTCCCGCTGCGGACAGTGGCCTGCCCCCTGCGGGCCTGGGCGCGCGCGGCCACCCGTCGCGCCGGGGCAGCACGGCTGCGAGCGACGCCGCCGCGCGAACACATGTTCAGATGCTTCGCGCGCTGGCTGTGTCTTCGACTGCGTCGCGGGCGGCAGGCTGGCAGCCGTCGCTGCGGGCGGCAGAGGCAGCGGCGCACTGCGGGCGCGTGCTTCCCGCCGATTCCCCACCAATCGCGACCCGCGCGACCGCCACGGAAGCACCGTCTGGGGACAGACCTCGCGACGCCCAGCTAGCGCAACGTGGCCTCTGGCGGATGGTCAAGGAGGCGTGGTCTGACTCCCCGTGGTCCCGTGAAGACTGGATGACTTCACTGGGGATGGCAGAATCCAAGGGCAGGGGCGAGCTTGCTCAGAACTGGCCTTAGACAGGTCGTGATCGACTTCCTGCACTCCCTGCCATCGCGCGGGCGGCAGACGGCTGGCGCGCGCCCCCCCCGCCGGTCTCGGCTGGCCCGACTGTCCAGCGCAAAGCAGTCGACGACTCCGACTTGGCCGGGCTCCCAGTTGGCCTGGAGGGCGTCTCCAGGAAGCAGCTCGTGGCCAGTATCGAGCGGCTGGGGGGCCAGAGCAAGGAGGCTTGGAGAGTTCTGGTGGCGTGGCGTGAGCTTTGTGAGCGATTTCCTCGACGAGTGTGAGTAGGGCATCGCGATGCCAGTCGCCTGCTTCGGCCTGTGATGCAACGGACGCCCACCGATCTGTCGCCTGTTTTGCCCTGTCACACTTGTCGCGCGCCGATCAGTCGCGTTGCTCGCGCGCCGATCTGTCGCCTCAGGGGCACCGCCTCCCGCTCTGTCCCAGCGGTGTTTCTTCCACCCTTGCTTCCGCCACTCCCAGCCTTAGGTGCCGTGGCGGTTTGTTATCAGTCGGAGGTTGCGCCTTGTTCCCGCCGCCCAGCGGCGCTCCCTTCGGCGGTGGTTCGTCGGTCAATTTCTCGTGCTCGTGGGTTCCCCTCCTGCCTCTTCTCCCCCCTCTCCCCCTCCTTCAGGGTCGTCCCCACCGCGGGGATTTGAGCCTGCTCCGCGCGCGCGCCTGGCGGTCACAGCCGGGGTGGTACGCCTCTTGTCAGGAGGGGAAAGACACACACAGACACAAGTAATCGTCGACTCCCAGGAAAATGTGGGAAAACATGAGAAGTGTGGGGGAGAGAAAAACCCAGAAAGTATGGGACAATATGGGGAATCCTGTTATTTGTGTGTATTTATTTGTGTGTCCCAGGGCCCCTTCATCTTGTTTCCCTCCCTCCTCCTCCTCCTCCTCTTCCTCCTCCTGCTTCTCCTCCTCCCCCTCCTCCTCCTCCTCCTCCTCCTCCCCCCCGTTCTTCTTTCTCTACGGGGCCTTCTTGGTCGACTTGGTGGCGACTTCGACATCGGTGCATACGGTGCACCGCGCGCCATTACTTGTGGTGTTCGGTTTACGATCGACACCAAGTCCATTGCTGCAGCTGTACCCTACCAATGAATTTTGTCGGCGCTATCGCGTTTTTGCTTCGGCCCGCCCGGACGTGTCATTGACGCTAGCCTCTCTAGGTGGCGTGGTTACCCAACGAAGATTTTACGGCGTGGCTTCACTAGGCTGGTTTCGGCCCCGCATGTACATCGTTTCTGCGTGTGTTGCGCGTCCCGAGAATACCAATCCGTGCTGTTTTTCTCAATGTCGGGGTTGTGCCATGCCCTATTTCGTTGCGGGTCCGTAGGTCAGTTCCCTGCCAATCTGCTTCGCATGACCTCAGTTGACTTCGGCGCTTTATTCCATCAACAGCTGATTCGGCAGCAGTTGCACTTGCTTTTGCGTTTTTCTGCCTACGACCGTCGTGTCGGTGAACCACTTGCCGCCGATTAGCACCAGTCTGCTTGCGCGTCACTTCGTTTCGATTGGAGTATCCTCCTCAATTTGCGGGCCGCTGCATGTCTACGTGTGGGATGACAGTCTCTTTAGCACGCCACTCATCGCTTGTGCTTTACACTGTGCGACGTGTCGTGCATTCTGCCCTCGACAGCGCTCGATCGCAATTCGCAGTTCCATCAGGTGCTCGCGCTTGAGGACCCTCTGCGCCACCGAGCCAAAAAGTGTAACATGTGTGTGTGTGTGTGTGTGTGTGTGTGTGTGGTCTCCACGCCGCGTGACACGGGCCAGCCACGCGCGTCTCTTCGCCCGACTTTGTACGCCTCGCCGCCGCACGCGTGGTCGCGACACCAAGTGTGTTTGTGTGTGTGTGTCTCGATGTGGCCAGTGCCTCGCAGTTGGTCTCCGTCCGTGCAGTGGTCGTCCTCCGCCCGGCTTGGCTCGATCTCCTGGGAATGCCGTCGGCGGTGATCGGCTTGCCCTTGTCCTCCCCAGCGCCCCCGTGGCCTTGCAGGCGCGGCCGTGCCCGCCTGTTGCGCCGTCTTGCGCGTAATGCCCCCGCAACTCCCTGTCGCTTCGGCCGCTGCGCGATCCCTGGCTTGGCTCAGCATCCTGGGATGACCCTCGGTGGTGATGGCTTTGCCGACGCTTCCGCCTCCTTGCCCTTGGGCCCTGCTGGAGCTGCGATGGCTGGCTGTATGCCAGCGTCGCCTCTGGTATCTTCCGCCACTTGCTCCGCCCTCGCCTGTTCCGCCTCCGCCCCACTTGGCTCGATTCGCCTGCCTCGGCGGTGCGCGGCCGCTTCTGTTTTCGTCCCGCTTCCTGCGGGCGCCGCCCCATCGCGTAACGTTGGCGTGGCCGCCTGCTGCGCCGTTCTCCTGGAGGAGGAGGAGGAGGAGGAGGAGGAGGAGGAGGAGAAGGAGGAGGCCCCGAGCGTTGCAAGGTCCCGGAGACGCCCTGCCGATGTCTTCTTCCCCCGAGCTCTGGGCGGGACACCTGCCGCCCTGGAGTTCGCTTGCACGTCGGGTCTGCGCGCAGATGTGCAGCGAGACGCTGCGACGAACCCAGAGTCTGTCCTGAGCGCATACGAGGACTTCAAGAGGTCTTTTAAGGCCCCTGGAGAGACCGCCACAACAGAGGAACTGTGCACGGGCGCAGGCCTGTCTTTTGTACCGATGGTGATCGAATCCCACAGCGGCGGCTGGGGGAAGACGGCACGGCAGACCTTGGACACGATTGCCAAGCACGTGAGCGCTTGCTGGCGCGGGGAGGCGGAGGGGGAGAGCTTGCGAATAGCCCAGCGATTGTCATGTTCCCTTCACAGGGAAAACGCGCGGGCCATTTTGCGACGCCTCCACGATCTCGCCCCGGGCGTGGAGGTAGGCGGTTGGTCGCCTGGCCACGTGCCGCCGTTGTGGCAGTGAATGTACATTTTTCTCCTCCTCCTCCTCCTTCTCCTCCTCCTCCTCCTCCTCCTCCTCCTCCTCCTCCTCCTCCTCCTCTCCCCTCTCCAGTCTCACAGCCGCGTGCGCTGTAGTACGAGATGAGCCGATTCCGTCTCACCCGCTGCCCGCCGTGCTGGGCCCGTGCCCCCCCTTGCCCGCTGTCCCTGTGTGTCCCTCCTGCCTGCCCTGCCTCTGGCTCCTTGCTTCCCTCCCTCCCCCCTCCCTCTCTCCGTGTCCTCCCCCTCTCGCCCTCGTGCGTCCTCCCCCTGGTGTGCTGTGTCCTCTCCCTCTCTCTCTCCCTGCCTGGCTGCCTCTCTCCGTCTCCCGTCCCTCTGTCCGTCGGCCCGGTCTGTCCTTTCCTGTCGTCGTCCCTTCCTCGCCTCTTCCCCTTCTCGCTCCTCGGCTCCTCGCTTTCCGGCCCGTCCCCGTTTCGTCCCTGGCCCGCGTTTCTTTGTCGGCCCGCCCTTCGGTCGGAATAAAAGCGCCGCCAGCTGGATTGGCATTCTGCTCAATTGTTAGCGTCAATTCGGGCCACGCATCCCAAAGGCACTGTGTGGCGGCATCCTGGGTCGGACCCGACCCGACGGATGGGACATTATGGCTTGGCGTGAGCCCACGGCAGAGCAGGAGGAGGAGGAGGAGGAGGAGGAGGAGGAGGAGGAGGAGGAGGAGGAGGCCTCGCCTGTTCCGCCTCCGCCCCTCTTGGCTCGATTCGCCTGCCTTGGCGGTGCGCGGCCGCTCCTCCTTCCGTCCCGCTTCCTGCGGGCGCCGCCCCTGCCCGCCTAACGTTGGCGTGGCCGCCTGCTGCGCCGTTCTCCTGGAGGAGGAGGAGGAGGAGGAGGAGGAGGAGGAGGAGGAGGAGGAGGAGGAGGAGGAGGGAGGGGAGGAGGGGAGGGGGGGGGAGGAGGAGGAGGAGGAGGAGGGGAGGAGGAGAGGAGGAGGAGGAGGAGGAGGAGGAGGAGGAGGAGGAGGAGGTGGCGACCGCCGCCTCTCGCTCGCCCAATTTTTTGCATGGCTCAGCCCCTTTCGCGTTGCCTCTGCCTGGCGGCCCTGGGCTGCCCGCCCGCCCCGCCCCGGTGCCCGCCCCTGGGCCGCCCTGCGCTTGTGCGCTGCGGCCGCCGCCCCGCCCCTCCCGCTGCCGCCCCCGTGCCTGCCCGCTGCCGCCCCAGCGCCAGCCCGCTGCCCGTTGCCCTGGCGCCCCTGCGCCGCTCCGGCCAGGGGCGCGCAGATCCAAGACAGCCGCGCGGGGGGCTCCGAGAGCTGTTGCCTGTGCCCCCTTGTTTTCCCTCGAATGACCTCCGACCTCCCCGACCCGCGACCCCCGCGCCCGCGCCTCCAAGGAGTCCCCTTTTCCAGGACAGACAGGGCAGCCCGGTGAGGGGCCGGCCGGCCTTTTCCTCTTTCCGTCTGACGACTGGGCGCGCGCGCGCGGTTCTCCGCGCGCGGGCCGGGCCGCTCCCGCCTGCGACGACCGAAACGTGTGTGTGTGTGTGTGTGTGTGTGTGTGTGTGTGTGTGTGTGTGTGTGTGTGTGTGTGTTTGTGTGTGTTTGTGTTTGTGTTTGTGTTTGTGTTTGTGTTTGTGTATGTGTATGTGTATGTGTGTGTTTCTTTCGCGCTCCGCATGCTCTTGGCGCTGCTTCTCCAGTGTGCGGCTGTCGCATTGATGTATCTGCCTGTGCCTGTCATCCTGTCCTTGTCACCTGTCCTCTCGCCTCTGCCGGGCCGGCTGCACTGCGCCTCCGCTTCCACCCTGCGTTCACTGCTGCCTGGGATCCTTGCCCCGTCTTCTTTGGGGCTGGCGGCGCGCGCTTGTAGTTCGCTCTCCGACCGACTGTCCCCGCATCGTCGATGCGCGACACAGGAGGAGGAGGAGGAGGAGGAGGAGGAGGAGGAGGAGGAGGAGGAGGAGGAGGAGGAGGAGTGGGAGGAGGGAGAAGGAGGAGTAGGAGTAAAGAGAGGAGGAAAAACGGAGGAGTGGGTAGGAGGGAGGAGGAGGAGGAGGAGGAGGAGGGGGAGGAGGGCAGGAGGAGGGAGGAGGAGAGAGGAGGAGGAGGAGGAGGAGGAGGAGGGGAGGAGGAGGAGGAGGAGGAGGATAACGAGGAGGAAAAGCGGAGGAGGAGGAGGAGGAGGAGGAGCGAGGAGGAGGAGGAGGAGGAGCAGGAGGGGAGGAGGAGGAGGAGAGGAGGAGGAGAGGAGGAGGGTAGGCGGGAGGCGGAGGAGGAGGAAAAGAGGAGGAGGAAAAGAGGAGGAGGAGGAGGGGGAGGACAGGAGGAGGAGGAGGAGGAGGAGGAGGATGGAGGAGGAGAGGGGAGGGGAGGAAAACGGAGAGTAAACAGCGCGGTGAGGAGAGGAGGAGGAGGAGGAGGTGGAGTAGGAGGCGGAGGAGGAGGGGAGGAGGAGGAGGAGGAGGAGGAGGGCAGGAGGAGGAGGAGGAGGAGCGGAGGAGGCGAGGAGGAGGAGGGGAGGAGGAGGAGGAGGAGGGAGGAGGGAAAAGAGGAGGCGAAAAGTGGAGGGGAGGAGGAGGAGGAGGAGGAGGAGGAGGAGGAGGGGAGGAGGGGAGGAGGAGGAGGAGGAGGAGGAGGAGGAGGAGGGGGAGAGAGGAGGAGGACAAGTGGAGGAGGACAAGTGGAGGAGGAGGAGGAGTAGGAGGAGGAGGAGGAGGGAGGAGGAGGAAAAGAGGGGCGGAGGTAAAAGGCGAGAGGAAAAGGGAGGAGGAGGAGGAGGAGGAGGAGGAGGAGGAGGAGGAGGAAAAGTGGTAGAGGAGGAGGAGGAGGAGGAGGAGGAGGAGGAGGAGGAGGAGGAGGAGGAGGATGTGAAAGAGGAGGAGGAAAAGAGGAGGAGGACAAGGGGAGGAGGAGGACAAGAGGAGGAGGAGCAGGAAAAGAGGAGGAAGAGGAGGAGGAGGAGGAGGAGGAGGAGGAGGAGGAGGAGGAGGAGGAGGAGGAGGAGGAGGAGGAGGAGGAGGAGGAGGCTTCCCCGTCCTGCCCTAAGCCTCGTCCGCGCCCGTCCTGCCGGTGACCTCGTCTCGCCCTGCCAAGTCTCCACGTGCCGTCGTCACCGGCCTGTTGAGGCATCGTCCTTTCGCCTGGCCGAAAGTCGGACTGCAAGCCTCCTCGTAGCGGCCAGGGGTAACTTGATGCTGGCAGTATCTGTCGACGGACGTCTTTCCCCAGAGGCGGCGGAGGGCATCAAGGCCAAGGAGGTAGAGGGGGCCTCCAGCAGACGCAAGTGTGCCGTGACGGCGGTCCGTGGCAGCCGACCCAGGGAGTGTAGGCCTAGTGCCCTGACTTTATAGTCCTCGCCGCATCGGGGGGTGCGGTCACGACTCCTACTGGGAAGGCTGTCATTGGGTGCATCCTGATCGGCACACCTCGCGGACTTGAGTTCCGCGAGCAAGGGAAGGCTTGTGAGGGGTGTCTGGCCTCCCTGGCAGTGCTCCCGAGTACTGCCACGCACAAAATCGCCCTGCGGCGGATGGCCAAGCCAACCGCCAGGAGTGGTCATTTTGACCTTTGCAGCTCCTGTTCCGCATCGTCCTTTCGCCTGCCCCCTCGCTCGCTGCCCAGGCCCGGTTGTGCGCATGGCATGGCTGATCCCCTCGTGTGGGTCCCTGCCCCGTCTTCCGAGGGGCCAGCCGCGCACGTCTGTCTCCTGTCGTTCCCTGACTTTCTACGCCTCGACACTGCGCGCGAGGCCGCGGTGTCAAAAAGTGTGTGTGTGTGTGTGTGTTCATCCGTTTCGTTAGTTCTTTCACGCGTGTGTGTACATGTACACACCACATTAACGGGATCGTGACCTCGGGAGCGCGGGGCGTCTGTTTTTTTGTGGGGGATCGTGGCCTCGGGAGCGCGGATACATGGTCTTGCGCAAGGGTTCGTGGCTTCGGGAGTGCGCGTCGGACCCGCACTGCCGAGACCACGAAGCCGTATCAGACCTATGGGTGCCTGGGCCAATAGGTTCTCCAACCCTGCACAGCCCGCCGGGTCCACAGTTCTCTCTGCGAAGTATCCTGGCCTCGGGTGCACGGGGGCAGCTTTGGTTCCAGGGGTCCTCGCGCGAGCCGCCAGGGAAGCGCGTTGGGTGGTGGGCCGACCGCGGGGGTGCAGCACGTTGCGTCGGATCGCCCTCGGGCCCAGGCGGTCTCCCTGTTCTCCCACTCCGGGGCTTCGCGGCCGCCGGGGCGCGATCTCGTGGTGCGCAGGCGCGGCCGTCGCTGCACGAACTCGCCAGTCGTGCAAGCCATCAGCCAAGTCGGGGTCGGGCTGGGGTGGGAGGGCGGAGAGGGGGATGCGGCTCAGGCTTTGTATGCTATGATAATACAGTTCAACGCCATGTTGCTATACTGTACCATTCCATAGTGTGCTTTGGTTTTCCGCGCAGTGCCCTGTCGTTATCGGGACCGCAGTGCCATTCTGGCTTCTTCTGTGCTATGCTGTACTATGTTTCGCTGCTCTTATGCGGCACAATGCTGTACAATGCTACGCCATACGATGCAATCCTACGCTATGCAATGCAATGCCAGGCAAGGCAAGGCAAAGCAAGGCAAGGCAATCCAATGCAATGCAATGCCGTGCCACGCGATGTCATCCTAAGCTAAGCCATTCGAGGCTACGCAATGTCGCTGCGATACTGTGTTGCGCAACGACCTGCTGTGCTTCACCACGAGCTGCAGAGCAGTGCAGTCCATCCAATCGAACTGCATGCGGCAGTGTTCCATCGACGCTCCATCAGAGTAGTGCTGATTTTTCTTCTCGGACCGACGATTCGGATGATCGGACCGATTCGTTTTCTGGGCATCCTCGCTCAGTCCCTTCGCGTGACCACTCCTGCGGGCGGTCTCAGCAGCCATCCGAGTGCTCCGTCTCCTCCTCCTCCTCCTCCTGCTCCTCCTCCTCCTCCTCCCCAGCCTCCTCCTCCTTTTCCTCCTCCTCCTCCTCCTCCTCCTCCTTCTCCTTCTCACCCTCCTTCCTCCTCGATTTCCTTTTCCTTTTCCTCCTCCTCCTCCTCCTCCTCCTCTTCCTCCTCCTC
>CAUYUJ010021025.1:30596-70924 GCA_963575745.1 Prorocentrum cordatum | reverse complement strand
CTCCTCCACCTCCTCCTCCTCCTCCCTGTCCCTCCTCGCGGGGCGCCGCGCCGGGCCCTCCGTGCTCCCTGGACGGCCGCGTCGGGCCTCCGAAGCTGCGTCCAGCATGCCTTGGCCCGTTCTGTCGAACCAGGAGACGGCGCTCGCGCAAGCCTCGGCAGGGATCGAAAATCAAACAGCGGCATAAACAGAAGCTTTCGACGGTGGAGGAGGAGGAGGAGGAGGAGGAGGAGGAGGAGGAGGAGGAGGAGGAGGAGGGGGAGGAGGAGGGGGAACGGGAACAGCCTAGACTTTCGACGGTCGGCCTGGATTCCTTGGATCTGCGCTGGAGCCCGCTGGCGGCGTCTTCGGCGCCGCCCCTGGCGCGCTCCGCGCGCCAGTGGGGGGGGGTCCAGCGCAGATCCGAGAAATGTGGGCCGACCGTCGAACATTTATGTTTGTGCAGCTTTTTGTTCCTCTAGGGGAGCTCGGGGCCATGGGGGGCCCCCGTGGTCTGTTCCTCCTCCTCCGCGTCCGTCCCGGCCCAGGCCCGCGCAGCGGCCGCGCGCGCGCGCGCGCGCTCCGAAGCGGCGCCCCGAGGCCCCCCTTCTCCCCCTCCCGCCCAGCCCCCTGTCGCCTATCTCTCTCTCTCTCTCTCTCTCTCTTTTCTCTCTCTCTCTCTCTCTTTCTCTCTGTCTCTTTCCGTTTGTTCTTCCTACCAGACAGGATCGCGTCGCAAGAAGTCAGGGCCAGAGGGTTTTGGCCCGTTTTTAGCCTCGGGGGGGCCTCGCCGGGCCTCGGGGCCGTCCAGGAGCGACGCAGGACGAGAAACTGGTCCCAGAGACAGCTTCGAGACTTCCAGGGACCCCGTATTGAAATAATCAGGACGTCGCACGTTTGGGTCTCTCTTCTGCCCAGGAGCACGATGACCACGGACCGAGATGGCGTGGGGTCTTGCTTGTCGACGCCAGTCTTGGTCATGGCCAACGCCGCCGTCGCCGATTCGCGAGGATGATCCACGAGGTGACGGTGACCTGGAAGGGTGCTGACCAAGATTGATATGGACGCTTCTGCGCTCAGTCTGGGTCACGGTCATCGTTTTCTTCCTCTACCCTTCACTGAGATCCGACGTAGCGGGATAAATGCAGCATCGTGAAGAATCACGCCTGGAGCCCTAGACCCCGTCTTTCACTTTCCCCAGCCGGATCGATCTGTGAGGGCCCCGGGGCCCAGAGAGAGGCGAGAACGCCCGGCTCGGTAAACTCGAGGCGCCAGGATCGCAGGGCTGTGCTCGCCTCTGCCCGGGGCCATGGCGCACGCGGCCAAGCGTGCGGCAGTGGCCGAGCCGGACCGCCCGCCGGAGGTCGGCGGCATCCCAACCTCTTGATACTACAGCGCCGGTTTGAATACATGCTCCAGGTGCGGATCATGTATTAAAAGTGCAAGGATTTAGCATTAACAGCAACGATGCGATCATGCATGAAGTTATTCATCAATTAATCATGTATTCGAAATCCCATATTTTTAAAATCCTGTGTATTAAAAGCTGCCCTGTACGGCGTGCTCGTCGGCCCCCCCCCCCCCCGGGGGCGACGCGCGCACCGAGCAAGCCCAGCATGTATTCGTGGTGGCGGGCGCTCTCTGGCCGTACCGCTCGGGCCGGGCGCAGGCCTCCGAGGGGGACACGCAGCACCTCCTCCTACCCTCCTCCTCCTCCCTCCTCCTCCTCCTCCCTCCTCCTCCTCCTCCTCCTCCTCCTCCTCCTCCTCCTCCTCCTCCTCCTCCTCCTCCTCCCTCCCTCCTCCTCCTCCTCCTCCTCCTCCTTCTCCTCCTCCTCCTCCTCCTCCTCCTCCTCCTCCTCCTCCTCCTCCTCCTCCCTTCTCCACAGTACCAGTGTGTCCTCGACCGCCCGCCAGAGGCCAAGCGCGCCAGGGAGCTCCCGGTCCGCCAGGACGTGCTCGACCAGCTGCCGCATCCGCCAGCGGCGGCGGGCGAGCTGCCGTCCTGGTTCGACCGCCTGGCGCGGGCCCTGCGGGAGATTCCTTTCGGACAGTCCCCTGGCGCTCAGAGGAGAGAAAAGTACCCATGCCCCTACCCTTCGGTAGGAGGCGTAGGGAGGAGGAGGAGGAGGAGGAGGAGGAGGAGGAGGAGGAGGAGGAGGAGGGGGAGGAGGAGGAGAAAAGGGGGAGGAGGAAGAGGAGGAGGAGGAGGAAGAGGAGGAGGAGAGGGGGGATGATGATGATGATGATGATGATGCTGATGATGATGATGATGATGATGATGATGATGATGATGATGATGATGATGATGATGATGATGATGATGATGATGATGATGATGATGATGATGATGATGATGATGTGATGGATGGTGGGTGGTGGTGGTGGTGGTGGTGGTGGTGGTGATGATGAGATTGATGATGATGATGATGAGGAGGAGGAGAGGAAGAGGAGGAGGAGGAGGAGAGGAGGAGGAGCAGGAGCAGGAGGAGGAGGAGGAGGAGGAGAGGAGGAGGAGGAGGAGCAGGAGCAGGAGGTAGGAGGAAGAGGAGGAGGAGCAGTAGGAGTAGGAGGAGGAGGAGGAGGAGGAGGAGGTGAGGAGGAGGAGGAGGAGGAGGAGGAGGAACAGGTACCCATACCCCCACCCTTCCTCCGTTTTCCGCTTGTTCTGTCTCCTGGGAGGCCCTTGTCGCCACTGCTGGATTCGCCTCGAACTCCTGATCAGAACGCACCCCGTGAGAGGTACGGGGAGCAGCGGTATCAGTACGCTTTGATTTCCACAGGCGCGCGCGAGTGGGGCATGAAGCGCCGCGCCTACGCGCTGCTCGAGCCCGCGCTCGCTGCCTTCATCGAGGAAGCGGAAGCGGCTCGAGCAGCCCCCTCGTGGGAGCTCCGCGCGGGTTCCTCCCGGGCGCCCCCCCCCCTCCCCGGGGGCGCGCGGAGCGCGCCGCCCAGACTCTCCCGACGTCGCTATGTTTTCACAGCGTCGACCCCCAGAGGTCTGGACCCCTTCCCCCGGGATCGGGCTCTTCGCCCCGAGGCGTCCTCTGACGGGCGCGAGGCCCGGCACAGAGGGGCCCCCGAGGCCGAGCAGAGCGAGGAGCCTCCCGGTCGCGGCTTCTGCGCAGCGCGAAAGGGGTGGTCGTCGGGCTCGGCGCGCGGAGCGCGCCCCAGGGGGGGCTCCCGCGCCGATCCGAGGAGCCCTCGCGGAGCCACGACGGGTTCTGCCCGCGCCGTGTCTGCGCTCGTTCCTCTGCCGCGGGGCCGACGAGGGGGGCGAGGGGCGGCCGCCGCCGGGGCAGGAGCTGGTCCTCGGGGGTGTCTCTCGCCGGGCCTCGTGAGCTCTCGGCGGGTGTCTGCGGCAGCAGAGCCTGGGAGCCTGGCGTGCCCTCGTGCCTCCGTCTTCAGCGTCGATTCGCGTCGAGCAGCGGCTGGGAGTGGATGAGGTAGCGCCGCCTTGGCGTCGGTTAGCGTCGACTGGCGTCGATGTAGCGTCGATGAGCGTTGAGTGAGCGTCGACCATCGTCGGTTCGCAAGCGCCGACAAGATGGCATGGGAGGCCCCCTTGAGTTGCCACCGAAGTTTCCCAGCCTCGCGGTGCTCTCGCCGAGAACGTCCCGGGGGTGCCCGTGTCGTCCCGAGCGGCCGCCAGAGAGCCGAGTCAGGATCCGAAAGCCAATGGGGGGCACCGTCAGGGTGGGCCACGGGCTCTGAGGAGGAGGAGGAGGAGGAGGAGGAGGAGGAGGAGGAGGAGGAGGAGGAGGAGGAGGAGGAGGAGGAGGAGGAGGAGGAGGAGGAGGAGGAGGAGGAGGAGGAGGAGGAGGAGGGGATGCATCGGCCCCCAATCGCCCATCGATCGCCGACGGGAGCCCGCTAGCCCACCCGGCCCAGGGCCTCGCGGCTTCGCCACATCGCCCCCCCCAGTCGCCCATCGATCGCCGCCGGGCACCCGACAGCCCACCCAGACCAGCACCGTGCGGTCTTGTGCAATCAGGGCCTATCCCAGACCCCCTCGAGTAATGAAAAAATCATGACGGGAGTTTTTTCGCCATTTTCGGCCTCTGGGGGCCCTCACCGGGCTTCGGGAGCGTCAAAAAACGACTCAGGATGACAAACCAGTCCTTGGGAAGGGGTCGAGAACTCTGGAGTCGACGTAATGAAAAAATCATTACGTCGGGGGTCTGGGATTGCCGATTGATGAGCGGCGGCGCATCGCCGGCTCCATATCGATCATCCCCCCTCTTGAGCCCTGAGCCGCCTCCCCCTGTGTGCACTTAGCGCGTGCCCTGCCCACACCCGCCGGGGTGGAGCAACGCTCGTGGGCATGGCGCGGGGTCTCCCCGGCCGCTTGCAGATTTGTAGCCTAGAGAGAAGATGCCTCTGACGGTCCTGGGGCCTGGCGAGGCTCACTGGAGGCCGAAACTGGCCAAAAACCTCCCGTCGTTTTTTTTTTTTTTTTTTGTTGTTTTTGATTTTTTTTTTTTGTGCTGAAGTCCTCCCGTTGTCATTTTGCCACGACGCGAGCACGTGTGGGAGCGCTGCCCCTCAGGTCTGGGCCGCCGCGCGCGCCGTGAGCCAGCTGGTCCGGAGCGGCTACGCCGCCACGGCCCGCGACCGCCGCGCGCTCGTGGTGTCCGGCGCCTGGCGCCCCGCCGCCATGGCCTGCAGCGGGGGGCCGGAGCCAGGCGATGCAGGGCAACGATCGGGGTGGCGTGTTCGGTCCGCCGCCCCTTGTGGAGTGCCACAGGGGCGAACGGCGTGCACACCTGTGGCAGCCCTGTGGCAAGCCCTGCGGCAACTTACTGGCGAGTTCTGAGTGTTCCCTGTGGCAACCTCTGTGGCAGCCCCTGCGGCAACCCCTGTGGCAGCCCCTGTGGCAACCCCTGTGGCAACCCCTGATGTGCTCTTCTTTTTTCGAACAAGCGCAGCGGGATCTCGGCCCAACCCCCCCTGGCAACCCGAAAGGACCCGCCAATGTCGCCCCGTCGGATAGGCATAGGACGAGAAGGGGGTCGACCACATAACCGCTTTACCCCAGAGCTAGTTTTCTCGCCGAGTCTACTGGAAAACGCTTGGAAGTCTTACTAGATGTGCGAACATTCTGCGCATTCTTCGTAGATTCGACGAGGAGATCAAATTTGGGGTAAGTCAATTCTGTGGTCGATCCCCTACTCGAACAGGGGGGGATGCATCGACCCCCAATCCCCCATGGATCGCCGATAGGGGCCCGATAATTAGCCCCGACCCGCCCGGGAAGGTGCGGCTTGGCAGTCGGGGGCCCATCGCCGCTCTATCGGCGACGTATCGCCGATTCCAGGTCGATGCATCCCCCCCGATGCCAGCTCCCGCCCCCCCCCCCTGTCGTTGCCTCCCAGGCGAGGCGAGGCCCGCGTCGGAGCTCGCCGGGGCGGTGAACGTGTATGTCGGCGGCGCGCCCGGGGGGTTACCGCAGACTGGATCGCGTCGTGCAAAAAATCAGGGCGGGCGGGTTTTGCCCGTTTTCGGCTTCGGTGGGCACTCGCCGGGCACGACTCAGGGCGAAAAGGCGGTCCCGGGGAAAGGGTCGGGACTTCCAGGGATGCCGTATTCTGAAAGCAGGACGTCGCATGCCTGGTAAGTCGTCTGCGCGTAAGACCCAGACCTCAGCTGCCTCGATACACGCCCTCTTTGATGCGCAGCACGTGCCGTGTTCAAGACGTCCGCGTCAGTACGCTGCGCGTTGGCTTCACGTGTTGGCCCACGTTGCGGCGAACGTGTCGCGCCAGGCCTGCGTTTTTCAGTCTGCGTGCTGAGCTCCGTATCAAGACGCCACGTGCTGCGTGTTGCGTATCGGGGCAGCTAAGACCCGGACCCCTGACGTTATATTTTTCCACGGCGTCGACGCCTAGAGGTCTGGAACCCTTCCCCGGGACTGGCACTTCGTCCTGAGTGGTCTTTGGACGGTCCCGAGGCCCGGCGAGCGCCCCGGGAGGCCGAGGAGAGCGAGACGCCTCCCGTCGTTTTTTTGGTCACAGCGCGAGGGGGTCTGGGGATTTTTGCACAGCGTCGACCCCCAGAGGTCCCGACCCATGCCCTCGGACCAGCTTCTCCTCTCGGGTTGACCCAGAAGGGGGTCAGCGACAAGGGGGTGGTGCAATAGATTTGGGGCAATAGATTTGTGGGGTTGCAAGACATTTGGGGCGTGCAGTACATTCTGGGGCGCAACTGTATTGCTGAATTTCCGCGTGCAAGACATTAGTTGCAATGCAATGCAATACAATTCTCCATCGCAATACGTTTGCAATACAATTGCCCCAAATCTATTGCACCACCCCCTTGCAGCTGGACCCCCTTTTGGGTCGGCCAGATCCTCTCGAGGGGTCCATTTGACCGTGCAGTGGGTCCCACGGGGCACCCCCCGGGGCCCAGAGGGGGATTCCAGCCACCTGGCCTGAAGCCGGGCCTGTCCCTCTACAGGGGGAATATTCAAAAATAGTCAAAACATAGTCTGGGGACGTTTGTTTGCGTGTTTGTCAGCGCGCTGGGCGAGGAAGAAAACGGCTTACAAATGCAACGGTTTTCGCCGGCGCTGCAGGTTGACAGTGGGGGGCTCTTCGGCTAGCAAAGCGCCGAAACGAGCCACACTTTGTTGTCTAGGTGCTTGCACTGGGAACTGCACGCAGGATAGCGTCAGGGGGAGTGCGCAGGGGAGAAAAAAACATTAATCTTTGAGTATTTTGGGGCATCTGTTGAGTATTATTTTTTGAGTATGCTTTATTGTTCGTCCACAGTCCCCGTGCAGGGGGACAGGCCCGACCTAAACCTGGCCTCAGTGAAACATGAGAGCATGAACATGCGAACGGCTGAGGCAGGGGTGGGAGGGGGGGAATTTTTGGAATTGCGCTCTGATTCGCCGAGGGGGCGGTCAGCTTGGTGCGGCACTCACTAGCTGCTGGCAGAAGCACGCGGTATCTAGCAACAGGGGCGCCAAGTTGTAAATGCTCCGCCCGACGTATCCCATACCCCCCCCTCATCGGCGGAAGGCGCTCAAGGCGCATCACAACGCCGCAGGAGGAGGGAAGAGGCAAGAGGAGGGAGGGGGGGCGGGAGGGAGGGGGGGCAGGAGGAGAGGAGGCAGAGGAGGACGCGGTGCGCTGCTGATTCGCAACGAGGACCCAACACAACAGGAGGCGGCTGGGACAAGCAGTTTCCACGGTGCACACGGCCGTACCCTCGCCCCTGCCGCCCGCCCAGGAGTGCATGCCCGGGGGTGCACACGAGTGCACGCCTTCACTGGCCGACCCTCCTGCCCCTCGGCCCGCCCCTTCACCTCTGGCTGCCAGGAGGGTGCCCTGCTGGGCTCGCTTCGCAAAGCGAATCGACTGGAGGTCGGAGGGCGGCGTCTGTGGAGGCGGGAGAGGGCTTCTGCGAAACCCCGCCGCCTCCCGAGAAGGCCGGCCCCTCTCTGCCTTCCCCGCGCGGGCGCGCCGCCGAGCGTGTGCACCTCGCGGAGCACGCGAGCTTCTACGAGGACTTCACGGGGTTCCACGCCGAGTTCTGGAGCCCCGAGAGGTTCAGGAGCAAGGCTGCTCCGAGTTTCTTAAGAAGCGTCGGGGGCCCGCCGACGGCCCCACATCGACCCCCGTCGCGGGCAGCCACCGCGCGCCGAAGGCGCTCCGACCCCCGTCGACGGGGCGAGGGTGACCCCCGTCGGGGGGTACCCCCCCACGCTTGTTAAGAAACCCGGAATAGGGTTCAGTCGGGCCCGTCCCCCTACGAGGGGATTTTCGGCGAAAAGTAAAAGATACCCAAACAATGATCAAACAATCGGCCAAGCATAGTCTGGGGACGTCTTGGAGTATTTTTGGGGCATTTCTTATTTTTCGTCGAAAATCCCCCTGTGGGGGGACACGCCCGACTTACGAGTGGGGGGGGGGGAGGGGGGACGGGCCCAGGGTGGATGCCTCGACCCCCGAGCGCCCGATGATCGCCGCTGCGGGCCCGCTCGCCCGCCCCGCCCAGAGGCGTGTGGCTTCGCCCTCGCGGGCCCATGGCCAATCTGTCGGCGATGCATCGCCGACCCCAGGAGGAGGAGGAGGAGGAGGAGGAGGAGGAGGAGGAGGAGGAGGAGGAGGAGGAGGAGGAGGAGGAGGAGGAGGAGGAGGAGGAGGAGGAGTCCCCCCCCTGCACCAGAATCCCCCCTTGTCGTTCCCAGTCACAGGTTCCTGCCGGTGCTGGAGGCGCTCCCCCGGGTCGTGGCCGACCGCGGGGACGTGCTGGAGGCCGACGAGTGGGAGGCCTTTTGCCCGGAGCTCGCGGCGGCGCTGAAGACGCTGGACCGCTTCTTGGGCTTCTGGGTGGGGCTTAGCGGGGCCGAGCCCTTCGACTTCGACGTCTCCAGGGCCATGCCGCTGCTCCGCACGTGCACGGAGGTCTTCGGGAGGCACGACCAGTGGCACGGCCAGGAGGTCAGCGCCAAGGTCCGGGGCGACTTCCTGGAGCAGGAGGTCCGCATGGCTGGCGTGACCTGCAGCCTGATCCTGGGCGTGTTCTACAGGGACCACATATCCAGGCGGACGAGGTCGAGGAACAACGAATGACGTAAACACAAACAAATTGTGGAGCTCCTCGCGGATTCCTTGGATCGGCTCTGGCCCCCTCCCCCCCTGGCGGCGCCTCAGGCGCCGCTACTGGCGCGCTCCGCGCGCCAGGGAGGGGGTCCAGAGCCGGTCCACGCCAGCGCGGACCTTTGAAAGCTCACGTGTATGTCAAGGGTCGGCCTAAACGGTGTTCTGGCGATTTCGCGGACCGTTCTCGTTTCGAACTCCTCTTGCAGCAGGGGCGGACCGAGGACAGCACGAGGGACGACGAATGAAACAGAACGAACACGAATACATTGTTTGGGCCGATCCCTGGTTCATATGCCAGTCCCTGAGATGCGACATTGCAAAGAAAAGTCAACATCGCAAGAAATCACGACCGGAGTCCCGGTCCCCATCTTTCTGCGTCATTTTTCGAGCCGGATCGATCTGTGAGGCTCCTGGGGTCCGACGTGGAGCGCGAGAGCGCGACAGCGATGGCAACGCCGGGCTCTCGGGGAACTCTGCGCCCCTCGAGAGGGCGGAGGCCGTGGCCCACGCCAAGCTCCTCCTGCGCTTCATGGTGCAGGTGCTGATGCTCCGCGTGCCCACGTTCGGGCCCCGGGCCGAGGCCCGCGCCGGGCCCGGCAGCGGCGCGCTGCCCCTGGACGAGCGCCAGCTGGACACGGACTGGGTCGAGGGCCTCTGGGAGCACTGCCAGTCGGACGCCGACGCGGGGGACCTCAGGAGGAGGAGGTGGGGGAGGAGGAGGCGGCAGAGGAGGAGGAGGAGGTGGAGGAGGCAGAGGAGGAGGAGGAGGAGGAGGAGGGGGAGGAGGAGGCGGAGGAGGAGGAGGCGGAGGCGGAGGAGGAGGAGGCGGAGGAGGAGAAGGAGCAGGAAGTGGAGGAGGAGGAGGAGGAGGAGGAGGAGTCGGAGTCGGAGGAGGAGGAGGAGGAGGAGGAGGAGGAGGAGGAGGAGGAGGAGGCAGGGGGAGGAGGCATGGGGAGGAGGAGGAGGAAGAGGAGGAGGAAGAGGAGGAGGCGGAGGATCAGTGTAAACCCAAGAGTCATCAACGATGTTGGAATACACCCTCCCTCCAAGCTCCCTCTTCATAGGCCCCTACAAGGTTCATATCCATTGAGGGAACTGCCTCTTTTGACGACAACCGTTTGAAGACCCTGAAGCATGCCAAAGCATTGTTCTCGGGATTCCAACGCCACGGATCAACCTGACTGTCCCGTCTTGACAGTCGGGAATCGTGCTAGAATGCCATTCCTGGGACTTCAATAACACAGCGAAGCAACATAGTTGTTGCATCCGCACAGTTCTGAATCCTTTCAAAACACGATTTCTGGCGGAAGTATAATGGAAACCCGGGAAACTCTTGCACTTTTAGTAAACGAGTACGCGCGGCGCTAAGGCGAAAGCCACATTTTGAAAAGGAGCCGCCCTCAATCCGTGAAGCTCCTGCACACTTTGTAAACGAGTGTGTGCGGGTCTTATGCGTTGCCGTTCCGCCCCGCCGCCTGTGGGCGCTCGGGACGCTTCGCTCGCCGCCATCTGCCCCTCCCCCCTCTGCCCTCTGGCCACTTGGCGCGGCCTTGGGCGGTCGCCGCCGCTCCCCTTTCATTGCCATCCATGTGGCTGCGTTGCCACCTCCTTCTGGCTGCCCCGCGCTTCCTCCCGTTGCGTTGCTGTTCCGCCCCGCCGCCTGCGGGTGCCTGGGACGCTTCGCCCGCCGCCTCCCGCCCCACCTTTCCCAGTCCACTGACCACCTGGCCTTGTCACTCCTCAAAACCCCAGTCACTGCCAGCCATCTGGCCGCTGCTCCTGCCTCCGCGTGGCTCAGTGCTGCGCCTACTCCCCGGCGCGCCTTGGTACGCCGTTCGTGGTGTCCCAATGCGCCCGCCTGCCAGCTCCAGCCGCTGGCTGCCGCCCTCCTGCCACCCTTGCCACCGTAGTTCGCCACGGCCGCCCACCGCGCTCTGGCCCTGCGCGCCTGGCTGCTGGGCTGGTCATCGTCGAATTCTTCGACGTCTGAGCGTCCCTTCTTCATCTCGGCCGTCCCCCCTCCCTCTTTGCCCGCTGGCCAATTCGCTAGTTTGTGCCCATTTCTAGCTTCTCGCTGGAGCGGGTTTCGCCGCCTTGCCGCTGACGAGAAAAAGTTTGTGCGGCGCTTAGGCGAGAGCTTCATTTTGAAAAGGAATCGCCCTCAATCCGTGAAGCTCTTGCAACTTTCTAGAACGAATGTGCGCCGCGTTAAGGCGAGAGCGACATTTTGTGAAAACGACCCGCCCTCAATCCGTGAAGCTCTTGCACATTTTTAGAGCAAATGTGCGCCGCGCTTCGCCGAGGAGCCACATTTTGAAAACGACCCACCTCCATCTGTGAAACTGTTGCCAAATTCCTTACCTAGGCTCTGCCTAGAAGGGTTCTTACTGTATAAGCTTAAGGGGCTGGGCAGTGGACCACGCCCCGGGCGGTTCCCCCGGCTTCCGCCCCGCGGTTCCCCCAGCTTAGCTTAGCCCATCTTAATCTAGCTTATCTCATCTTAACTTAGCTTATTCATCTTAGCTCATCTTAACTGAGCTTAGCGTTGCTTATCTCATCTTAGCTTAGCTTATCTTAGCATAGCTTAGCGTTGCTTACCTCATCTTAGCTTATGTTATCATAGCTTATCACATCTTAGCTTGCTTATCTCATCTTAGCTTAGCTCATGCTTAGCTCATCTTAGCTTAGCTTAGCGTTGCTTATCTCATCTTTGCTTAGCTTATTCCCTACCTAGGCTCTGCCTAGAAGGGGTCTTACTGTGTATATTTAAAGGGCCGGGCAATGGACCCCACCCCGGGCGGTTCCCCCGGCATCCGCCCCGCGGTTCCCCCCAGCATCGCCCGCTTTGCCTAGCCTATCTTAGCTTAGCTTAGCTTAGCTTAGCTTAGCTTAGCTTAACATAGCCTAGCTTACCTTAACATAGCTTAGCGCAGCATAGCGCAGCGCAGCATTAGCACAGCATAGCATAGCATAGCCAAGCATAGCATAGCATAGCATAGCATAGCATAGCTCATCATAGCATAGCATAGCAGAGCGCAGCATAGCATAGCATAGCATAGCATTGCTTAGCATAGCACAGCGCAGCATAGCATAGCATAGCACAGCATAGTATAGCATAGCATAGCATAGCGCGGCATAACATAGCATAGCATAGCATAGCATAGCGCAGCATATCATATCATAGCACAGCCTAGCATATCATAGCATAGCGCAGCATAGCATATCATAGCATAGCATAGCATGGCGCAGCATAGCATAGCATAGCATAGGGAAGCATAGCTTAGCTTACATTAGCTTAGCTTAGCTTAGCGCAGCATTGCGCAGCGCAGCATTAGCACTGCATAGCATCGCATAGCATAGCCAAGCATATCATAATATAGCATAGCATTGCATATCATGCAAAGCAAACTCAAAACCAATGCGCAAGTGTAGATGTAGATGTAGATGTAGATGTAGACGTAGGTGTAGGTGTAGATGTGGATGTAGGTGTAGCTGCAGATGTAGATGTAGTCGCTGTTGATGTTTATGTAGATGTAGATGCAGGTGTAGATGTTAATGTAGCTGTCGGTGTAGATGTAGATGTTGCTTTCCTAGATGCTCCAAAGGGTCGCACTGGGAATTTTTTTAGCTCCAGGGTCATCAATGGTGAGGAAGTCTCAGGCGGCCCCCTGGGCCCGCCCTAAAAACTTGCTTCGGGGTGCGACAGGGAAACGTTATTCATAAGGAAAAAGAGTGGAGAAGTATGATGATGATGATGATGATGATGATGATGATGATGATGATGATGATGATGATGATGATGATGATGATGATGATGATGATGATGATGATGATGATGATGCTGATGATGATGATGATGATTATGATGATGATGAGGAGGAGGAGGAGGAGGAGGAGGAGGAGGAGGAGGAGGAGGGGGATGAGTAAAAGGTGCCCATTCGTTTCGAAATTTAAGTCAGAACGTAGCCTGGGAGAGGTCTGGGAGCAGCGGTATCCGTACCTTTTGGTTTACCCAGGACCTGGTGGAGCCGGCCGTGCTCTCGGCTCTGTTCCAGTCCATGGTGGACATGCCCGTGGAGGAGCAGAAGTACCGGCTCGAGTGCGTTGCGCCGCTGGTGCCGCCGTTCATCAGCCTGTACGCGGACCTGCTCAAAGAGAAGGAGATCCCTCCAGAGCTTGCCGATCTCAAGGTGGTCATGAACGCGGTGCTTCAGGACGACGCTTTTGTGAATTCCGACTTCATGGAGGAGATCTCCTTCTACCCCTGCCTCCTCGAGTTTGCGACCAAGCGCGCCGCCATCCACGCCGTGTGCGAGCGCGTGAAGCTGCATATGCACGGGGACCCCATCCGGCTTGTGGTGCCGCGTGACAACGTGCTGGACGGCGTGTGCTCGTCGCTGAACCTGCAGGACCAGTCTGCGCGAATCGACGTGCCGGTCGAGATCGAGTTCAGGACTGGGCTCGTGGACAGCGCAGGCCAGGAGCTCATGGACGAAGGCGAGGATCAGGGTGGCCTCCGGCGGCAGTGGCTGGACAGGGGCTCCCGGCACTTCCTCTCATCGGACCTCTTCCGCAGCCCGTCCTCCTCGAGAGGAACACACACTGACATAAACATAGCAACTCGGAGGTCCGCGCGGTTTCCTCGGATCGGCGCTGGGGCCCCCTGGCGGTGCCTCCGGCGCGCTCCGCGCTCCGGGGAGGTGGGGTCCAGCGCCGATCCGGGAAATCCGCGCGGACCTCCGAGTTGTTATGATTCTGTCATGGTTTGTTCCCTTATAACATCCTCGAGAACCGCCGACGCGGACGCTGGGGGCACTGCAGATCGCCAGCTCAGGGGCTCGGTCTTCGTGCCCTCGCCGGAGTCCGTGTGCAGGCGCGTGCAGGACGACTGGGAGGAACAGTTCGAGCTCTTCGGCTGCATCCTCGGCTTCGCGCTCCTGCATAAGGACACAGTCCCCGTGCACTTCGGCCACAACTTCCTGAGAGCCGTCTTCGGCCTGAAGACGGGCCCCCAGGATCTGCTGCCTTTGCTGGAGAGCGTCGACAAGACGTTGTACACCAAGGTTGGAGTAGGGGATCGACTACAGAATTGACTTACCCCAAAATTGACTTTCCCGCCGAAGCCAGGAAACAAAAACCTTCGTATAATGTTCGTAGAGCGAGTATTCTAGGTTTTATCGACGAGAGTATCAGCTTTCGGGTAAACTGATCACGTAGTGGATCCCCTACTCGAAAGGTGAAGTACGTCCTGGACGGCAGCTACAGGCACATCGGCGACTCGCTGCAGGATGTGCTCGAGCAAGCCGGGCTGCCCCGGGTCTTCGCCGTGGACGAGTCGCACTGCGCGGGCCTCGTGGACGACGCGATGCTGAAGGAGAGCGGCGACCAGATCGCCGTGACGGAGGAGAACAAGGAGGAGTTCGTGGAGCGGCTCCTCGACAGGCTCCTCATCAGCGGCCTGCGGCGGCAGGTGGAGTGCTTCCGGAGAGGCCTGCTCCGCGTGGTGCCCGAGGAGGTCGTCCTGAGGATCGGGGAGCTCATGTCCCTGAAGGAGATCGAGGTCATGGTGTGTGGGGCCGACGAGGTCGACGTGGACGACTGGGAGCAGCACACCCAGTACGAGAACGGGTACACGAAGGCACGGCTGCGCCTCCTCACTCCACTTCCTCCTCCCCCTCATTGGGTCAGCTCTTGCGGCGTGGAGTACCCCCCTCCAACCCCCTCTATCAGGTGGGAAGCTGGCCTTTTTCATGCCGAGGAGGTCCACTGATGGGGGGAGTACAGGTTCCAGGGCTGGGGTGGGAGAGGGGGGGGGGCGGGCGGGGCAAGACGAGCGAAGAGAAGAGCGGCTCCACCGAGGACTCGCAGCCCGTGCTGTGGTTCTGGGACGTGGTCAGGTCGATGACGCAGGCCTCCCGCGCGTCGCTGCTCTCTTTCGCCACCGGCTCTCCCCAGGTGCCGTCGGGGATGAGGAGGAGGAGGAGGAGGAGGGGGGGGAGGAGGAGGGGGAGGAGGAGGAGGAGGGGGAGGAGGAGGAGGAGGAGGAGGAGGAGGAGGAGGAGGAGGAGGAGGAGGATGGGGGGGGGGGCCCAGGTGCCCTCGGGCGGCTTCCGCTTCCTGCAGCCCGACCTCTTCACGGTGCAGCGGGTGGCCGTGACCGGCCGGTGCCCAGAGGCCCACGCCCGAAGGAAGGAAGCAGCAGGCGCCACGAGCACAGACTCAGTCTGGGCCTAAGTCAGGAGGGAAAGAAACACACAGACACAATTAATCGGCGATTTCCCAGAAAATATGGGAAATATGGGAAGTGGGGGGGAAGACAAAACCCCCCAAATATGGAAGCATATGGGGAATCTTTTTATTTGTGTGTATGTATTTGTGTGTCTCAGGGCCCCTTCACTAAGACGGGCATGTCCCTCTACAGGAGGAGTATATTCGAAAGTGGTCCAACAATAGTCTGGGTGCGATTTTGTCCACCATCTCTGCGCATACTGCCGATCTTTTTCACTTTGTCTGATATTTCCTCCAAGCCCCGCCTGTAGGAGGACATGCCCGACTCACGTCCAGGCGGATTCCTGGGATCGGCGCTGGATCCCCCCCCCCGCCCAGGCGCACGAAGCACGCCAGGAGCGGCGCTGGAGGCGCCGCCAGGGCGGAGCCCCGACAGTTTGAGGTTGATTTTTTTTTGTCCCTTCATCGACGCTCTCCCTCCTGGGGCGTCTCGGTGGCTTCCCGGGGCCGTCGCGGGCCACCTTCGAGTCCGCTTGTCAAGTCGGGCATGTCCCTCTACAGGAGGAATATTCAAAAATAGCCAAAAAATAGTACGTGGACGATTTTTCTATTATTTTTCAATTAGAACAACTAAACAAATATAATTTTTGTCCAAAATCTCCCTGTGGGAGGACACGCCCGACCTAAGCCTCTTGGGACAGCGCACCTGGGAGCCCTCCTGGGGCCGTTTTGCAGCCTCCTGGAGCCCCGCGGGGACCCTCCGATGGGGCGTCGTGGCGCCCCGAGGCCCACACGTGCGCCAACACCATAGACCTCCCAGAGTACGCCTCGAAGGAGGAGCTCGAGCGCTGCGCAGTGGTGGGGCGATGCCCAGAGGATGAGGAGGAGGAGGAGGAGGAGGAGGAGGAGGAGGAGGAGGAGGAGGAGGAGGAGCAGGAGCAGGAGAAGGAGGAACGCCACGGGCCGAGGAGGGGAGGGCCCGCCCGCGCGCGCCTGGGGCCCGTCGTCGCCCCACTCGTGCCGCGGGCCGCCCCCACGGCCTGGGCTCAGGCGTGCCGCACCCCAGCGGCGGCCGCGGCCAGGAGGCTGCTTGTCGAGGAGGACGAGGTGGCAAGGAGAGCCAGCCTGGCACAGGCGCCTGCGATCGGCGCGGGCAGCAGCACGGGCCCTCTTAAGGGTCGCGCCAGCAGTACGGACATTGTCTGAGCATCACAGTGCCCAGAAGTACATTGACGACGACAAGCAGATGGCGGGCAGACAGCATAATAAGTATGGTGGGAATACATCGAGCTATGACTGGCATCAGCATCACACTTGGCGAGATTCTACACCATGGAGTCAGCAAAGTAACAGACGTGGTGGTCGAAGTAATTCCAGACCCCGATCGATAGCAAGAAATGGGAAAAGCGAGAAGAAAGGCCTGGGAAAGCTATACAAGTCGATCCCGATCGCCACGCATGAGGATGCATCATCAAATCCGGGATTCATTTGGCCACCAGGGGACAAATCGGAAATCGAGAATTTCAATGGCACCGCCGTCATTCGACTGAATGTATTAGTAAAAATGGTGGCAGCGACACAAGAAGCCAAGGAGGATCCGACGGCCCAGATGAACGAAATCAGTATGATCAAGTTCCAACTTCTCATCAGGAGGCCGTCGTACGAGCAGAAAAAGATATTAGAACACGATCTGGAGAAAGTGGAGGCTCATATTCGCAAGAACGTGCAAGAAAGAAAGAAAGAAGTTGCAAGAACAGGAAGCTGATCTAAAGAGACAAAAGGCACGGCTGGAGGAGCTTCTTCACGACCCACAACGTCAAAAGGAAGAGGAGGATAGCATCGACGACATCATGGAGTATGAGGACGATGGTGGAGGGCATCCAGAACCACGGCGAACAATGCCGCAACCTCCACCGCGTCCCTCAGACCCGATTGCACAAATTGCGGAACAGATATCGCAGCTTACCAAGCTAGTCGCAACACAGGCTACTGCGCAGGCGGAGCTAAAGGTGAAGTTCGAGATGCAGGAGAAAATTATCGATCAACGATTGTTGGGGAGGAGCCAAAGCCGCGACACAGCCAAAGAGTTCGGAGCTGAAAAAGAGGCGTTGGACAAAAGACAAGCCGAGCTGGAAGCAGAACGCAGGAGATTGGTTGAAATGGAGAAGATGGCAGAGGCTCAGATCGCCCAACAGCAGGCACAACAGCAGCAGGAGGTACAGCAACAGGCAGCACAAGCTGAACAACTTCAAGCCCTTCAGATTCACCATCAGCAGTACCAACAATGGCTTGAGCTTCAGCATCGGCAATTGTTTGTTGGGATTTCTTACGAGCAGCATATGGAACAGCTTCAAGCATGCTCGCGTGCGGGAGAGAGAGAGAGAGAGAGAGAGAGAGAGAGAGAGAGAGAGGAGGAGGAGGAGGAGGAGGAGGAGGAGGAGGAGGAGGAGGAGGAGGAGGAGGAGGAGGAGGAGGAGGAGGAGGAGGAGGAGGAGGAGGGAGGAGGAGGAGGAGGAGGAGGAGGAGGAGGAGGGAGGAGGAGGAGGAGGAGGAGGGAGGAGGAGGAGGAGGAGGAGGAGGAGGAGGAGGAGGAGGAGGAGGAGGAGGAGGAGGAGGAGGAGGAGGAGGAGGAGGAGGAGGAGGAGGAGGCCCCCTCGCGTCGTGACAAAAAATCACGGCGGGAGGTTTTTCGCTTTCTTTCGCCTCCAGGGGCCGTCGCCCGGCCTCGGGAGACCGTCGAACAACGACGGAGGATGCAACACCGGTCCCGGGGAAGGGGTCTGGACCTCTGGGGGTCGACGTCGCGGAAAAATCACAAATCACGACGTCGGGGGTCTGGGGAGCGACGACGACGACGACAGCGACGACGACGACGACGACGACGACGACGACGACGACGACGACGACGACGACGACGACGACGACGACGACGACGACGACGTCGGGGGTCTGGGTACATGGGGGGGTGAAGAAGGGTGCGTTCTGCGTGTGCCCGAGGGATCCTAAACAGGGCCCTCTGGCTGGGGCCCAGGAGGGGCACGAGCGGTTCTCGCTTCTTCGCCCCCCCCCCCCCCATCCGTCGGGGCGTTGGTTCAGGAAGGTGCCCAGGAAGCTTCCAACCCTGGGGGGCTCCTTATCCGATGATGGCGGCGGCGGGATCCCTGGCCAAGTCTCAATTGGTCCTCCACCAGGCTCTCAGATCCCGGGCTCCTGATTCAGTGGCTCCTTCTCCGATGCCCTCACGGTGCCGCCCTTCGATTACCCAGACCCCCGACTTCGTGATTTTTTCACAGCGTCGACACCCAGAGGTCTGGACCCCTTCCCCGGGACCGGTTCTGCACCCTCCGTCGTGTCGTGACGGCCCCGAGGCCCGGGAGGGGCCCCCGGAGGCCGAAGACAGCGAAAAACACGACCCCCCGCCGTGATAGTTTTCTTGCAGCGCGAGGGGGGTTTAGATTGCAAAAAAACCCTTCGTTCGAGTTTTTTTTTTTTTTTCCCCCTTCGTTCGAGGGGGGTTCTTTTGCAATCCTTGGTTTTTTTGCCATCCTTTTTGCAATCCTTCGTTTTTTTACAATCCTGGTTTTTTTTTGCAGTCCTTCGTGTAAGTAATGCCGCGCCCCAGGAGCTGGAGAGGAGGCTCCTCTTCGCCATCTCCGAGGCCGGCGACGCCTTCGGGCGGCGGTGACGCGCGCCGCGCTCGGGCGGCGGGCTCGTCGCCCGCCCCGGGCCCCGGCGGTGCGAGGAGAGGCCTCGGGGGCGCCCGCAAGGGGCCCAGCGCCCCTCGCGCCGTGGGCAAAAACGAGCCGATCGAGGGGCCCAACCATGAATGGGGCCCTGGGGCACACAAATAGATACACAGAAATACAAGGATTCCCCATTTTTTTTTTTTTTTAGTTTTTGCCTGCCCTTCACTTCCCATCTTTTCCGACATTTTCATTTTCTTGGGAATCGACGACTCATGATGTCTGTGTGTTTTTTCCCTTCCTGAAGCCACCTCGGAAACTGGAACATGTACATTGCCAGCGGCGGGCTGTGTTTTTCGGGGGCGGCAGAGAGGGGGGTGATGACTAGGGGGGGTGGGTATCATGGCGCGGGCCATGATATTTCCCCAGATTTCATGGCGCCTCTTCTTGCTTCGTTACGTCCCTGGCCCCTTCGCTGGGCCGCGCACGTGCCGCCGGTCATGATTTGCACACCCCCCTCTTGGACACCCCCCTCTTGGCCGCTCCCGAGTTTCCACCCCAGGACTTTCTCGAGGGTCGGGGACGACGTCGGGGTGGGGTGGTGTATATTTTTTGGTTTCCCAGGGAACCAACGGCACATGTATACACCAGGGTCCCGTATACACCAGGATCCGCGTTCATGTGCAAATTTCAGTGCAGGGCCGGAGAATTCGTCGGTTTCCCTACCATCCCCAGACCCCCTCGCGTCGCGACAGAAGTCATGACTGGAGGTTTCTGGCCAGTTTCGGTTTCCGGGGGGCCTTTCGAGGCCTCGGGGCCGTCAAGACACGGCCCGGTGTGAAAAACCGGTCCCAGGGAAGGGATCCAGAGCTTTGGGGGTCGATGTTGTGCAAAAATCACGACGTCGGGGGTCTGGGGACCCAGCCATATGCGGGTGCGAATGCCGCAAGGCAGGTGGGACGAAGGAGAGGCAGGTCCCTATTGGGAAGCGAAGCGTGTGAGGGGCCACGAAGCGCGTTTGTGGGGTGTGCCGAAATTGATGCGGGGCCGCCATGGGGACGCTGGCGCTAAATGGGAGGCTCATATTCAATCATAATCAAAGCTCACTCTGACTCATACTCACTCACCCGCATTAGGATTCACTCGTCTTCGTCGGCCCTGTCGCCCATGTGGACGCGCTATTATAGTCAAACGCTCATGAACAGACGCTCGCTATGGCATGACATAAAACATGAGATGCACATGTGGGGAGCTCCACGCAGTAGATAATCTTTAAGCCTTCGGGGGCGCTGTTGGACGCCTTTTGGGGGCCTCTTGAGGGCCACTTGGAGCCTCTCGGGGTTTCTGGGGGACTCCCAAGGCCATTTTGGTGCCTCCTGGGCGCCTCTTGGGCCTTCTTGGGCTCTTCAGGGACCGTCATGGAACCCTCTTGCGCGCTTCTTGGGCCCGTCCTGGGGCCCGCTTGGGCTGTTTTGGTTGGGGGCATCCCAGGCCGTCTTGGGCCCTTCCTTGGGCCGACTTGGGGCCCTCTTGAGAGCCTCTGGGCCTGTTTTGGGTGTCTCTTGGGCCGTGTTGGACATTGCGAAGGCCGAAGAATCGAACATGCAACAAAAACGTTTTCCTAAGGGAATGGGGCAGATTTTCTGTCTCTGGGCACTCTTAGGTGTCGGGAGGGCACGTTGGAGGCTTCTGGAGCTGTCTGAGGAGCAGATTGGGTGTCTTGGAGCGATGTTTCGGCCACTCAGGGCCCTCTTGGGCCGTCTCGGCGGCCGCTGGGTTTTTCATGAGCCCGCGTTCGAGCTCTCCAGGGCGAGGGGCCGACCCGGACTGAGCTGGAGCTCCGATTTTGCCACCAGAATAGATTAGGGACCCCCCCCCTTCCCCTACCCCGGCAAAGCCACCCCGGCCCCCCCCCCCCCAGCAGAGCTGAAGTTCAAGAACTGAGGTTCAGGCTATATTTTAAGGTCTTTGGAACTCACACGCCGGATCGGCGGATTCCACCCCGATGTCTTCCTTTCGTTTCTCCTTCCCAGTGCAATACGTCCTGTTATTTTGTCCTCTGTTCTGTGAGTCGGCCATGCACACTTCGCACGATATACATATCTGCAGTGCACCGTCTCTGCAGTTTTGCTGCCGCGCTAGTATCGGCACACCTGACGTCATCTCGTGGTGCCTATCGGTTGGGTACGTCGCAGGGTATTTTGTTGTTTGCCATTTTAGGCTTGGGGTCAGTCGCCACGCCGTGCCCTGGGACAGTCGAGCAGTGACTCCGGATGGAGAGCCCGTCCCAGGGACTGTATCGAGACCTCTTGGGGTGAGCACTGTTGGGTCTGGGGGTGATGGCTGCGGGTGTATGCAATACCGTGGCTGCGGCTGCGGAGTCTCCCAGATTTCATGGCCCCTTTTTCGTCTCTCAACGCGTTCCCTGCCCCCCTCCCCGGTCCGCTTGCACGCCTCGGGCCACGATTTGGGGCTGTTCGGGGGCCCTATGCCTCCCAAGTGGGGTCCGAGCACATGGGGTCGGAAGATTTTGGATGCATGCGATGGGCTCGTGGGGTACCTCTCAGGGGCCTCTTGGAGGGCTCTTCGGGGGCATTTGGGGGGCCTGGTGGGCCTTCTTGGGGGCCTCCTGGGGGCTTCTTGGGGGCCCCGTGAAGGCCTCTTGTGCCTTCCTGTGGGCGGCTCGGGGGCGTCGTGGGAGCTTTCGGGGCCATCTTGGTGGGAGAGGCTCGACCTGTCAGTTCGTGCCGCCCACTCCCGGGCCCCCTTCTAGGGCCCTCTTGGGGCCTGTGCCGTCTTGGGGGCCCCTGCGGCCGTCTTCGGGCCCTCTTGGGCTGTCTTGGGGCCCTCCCTCTTGGAGGCCTCAGGGGCCCTTGGGCCGTCTTGGACGCCGCGGCGATTTTGGCCTCTCGGGGCCCTGTAGGCGGCCCTCGGGGAGCCTCTTTTGCCGGCTCGGGGGCCTCGTGGGCCGTCTCGAACCAATCCTGGACCGTCGAGGTGCCACCCTTGGCCGTCTCGACGTTCTTTTGGACTGTCCTGGCGCTCTCCGCGAGCGGGGGTCGGCGGACTCGTGGTCAAGGGCTTGCAGTTGCCAGAGCCACCGTTTTTTTTTTGTTGTTCTTGTTTTCTTTCAGCGGTCCTTACGGTAACGCGATGACGGTACGGGCGCCCCAAAATGCCCAGTTGGGTCCCAGAGGCTGCAAGCGGGTTCCAGGATTGCTCCACGACGCCCGAAGGAGAAGGAATTCTCAAGAACCCTTAATCGTCCTCGTGCTTCTCGTTCCCCCTCTCTTCATAGTCGTCCTCACCTTTGTTCTCTTCGTCTTCATGCTCTGTCCTCCCCCTTGTCCTCTTTTGCCTCCTCGTCCTTCTTGTCCTGCTCGTCGAGATCGTGCCAGAGGGCTGTCCCACCCTTCGTCCTTTGCCGACTGTGAAAGCGCACGTCATGAAGCGGTAGACATGCTGGGCAGGGAAGGGAACGGCCTGGGATCGCCAGCCACGATGGTAGTGCAGCCGCCGTGAGCAATCGGAACATGCGTCCGTGTTGCGATGCGGGCCTTGCCGCGCCTTCTGGATAGTCGGTGTGGGGTCTCTGGCGTATGTGCTTGACAGCCGAACTCCTCGCGAACGGGCGAGAAGGTGGAACCGCCGAGAAGCACCAAACTCACGGTGCGCGCCGCGCCGGAGGGCACGTCTGGAAGCCAGCCAGGCCGTGTGCGCGTTCGGAAGCGGCGTCCGTCCGCCTGCATGAGGGGGCACCCGCCCGCACGGCGCTCGGGCCTCGCAGTGGCCAGCGGAGCGCGGGGAGCATTGGCACTGGCGTTTGGAGGTGGAGCTCGGCTCCGCCTCCAAAAAGCCAGAGCTCAGCTCCACCTCCGTCCACGGGGCCCGTGGGCGCCCGCCAGCCCCATGCTTCGCGCGCACGGTCGCCTTGTGTTGCCGTGCTCGATTCGGGAATTTCCTCTCGCTGGCGCAGCGGCTCCCCCGCGAGTTTCGTCCGCGCAATTCTGCACCGCGCGTTCGCGCGCGGTGTCCAGCCGCCCGCCGCTGGCCTGGGCGGGTAGTCTGGCGGGGCTTCCTCCTCTGCGATCGCCATGCGATTCCGCGCCGTCTGGATTCCCGCCGCCTCCATGCGCCTCGCGAGCGTCGCCGCGCATTGCCGCTGTAGCTTTGGCCAGGGTGAAGGGGTAGGGAGGATTGCGGAGAGGGCCCCTTTGACTTGCGCTTCTCGGTGGTGGCCAAAGTCGGCGGGGGGCCCCGCTGGCAACGAGCCCCTGGGTTCGATCCCGCGCGCTGCCGACGTCGATTCGACCCCGCCGTGCCTTGCCGGGATGGTGGAGGGTGAAGCGGGGGGCCCGATTGTGAAGCAGGATGAGGAGGGCTTTTGGGCGGGGATGGAGGAAACAGGGGGTGCCGCAAGGGGTGGCAGAAACGGGGGGCGAGCCCGGGGGGGGGGAAGGAACAAGGGGGAGCGCAAGGAAGCAGCGTCGGGCTTCGTTATCTGGGTCGTTGGCGACGCGCCGTAGCCGATGCGGCGGATTTGGGTCGCGGCCTTCAGGCGAAACATTCCCCGTGCAATAAATATCAGCCAGCGTTGACTCCAAATAGATAGATGGACAGGAGAAGAGCGAGAGAAGGAGAAGGCGAGGAGGAGAGGACGGGAGGAGAGGACATCAAACATGAAATGGCAAGCAAAAAGAAGCGAACAGCAAGAAACGAGCAGGCCTGCAAGTACGGATAGCCGTCGGAATCCATAGGCATCCCAGCTCAGGATCCGAAGGATTCCATACGCATAGGCATTGGCATATGCATTGGCGTCTAGGCATTGGCATAGGCACAGGAATCCATACAATTATAGGAATCCGTCGGAACCCATAGGAATCGCCATTGGAAATAGCTTGGGGATGCTATTGGAAGTGGGGGGGGTGCCATTGGCAAAAGGGGGGGGGAGGGGGGTGCCATTGGAAATCAGGGGGGGGGCCATTGGAAAAGGGGGGGGCCCTAAAAGCTAATTAGCCATGATGAGCTAGGACTCCTATAGGGCAAGCCTATTTGGATAAAGAAACAAGATTTGGACGAATTCGTGATGCACGCGGGTCAAAGCTGTGGAGCTGCAGCCGCGGGCTTGAAACACGAAGAGGGAACCCTTCCATCTGTTGGGGCTACTTTGGAGGCCCTCGTCGCCACCGCTGGATTCGCTTCGAAAGCTGTGGTTGGTTAGAACGCAGCCAAGGAGAGGTTTGGGGAATAGCGGTATCGGTACCTTGTGGTATCCAGGATCTGTTGTTCGAGCAGTGTCACCTGACGTAGCAGCCTCTACTGCACCAGTACGTGATGCGTCGACACAAGCCGGTCATGCCAGGGCACACGTGCGTAAGGCTGTTGGGCAGATGGTGTGCAGGAACTTATGTAGCAAACATTTGTAAGTTCCGCAAGAGGCTTGCCCAAACCCATCATACCCGAAAGGGAACGCAACAAGGGTTTCGACACAGGCCCCAAAATAGTCCCCGCGGCTCCTGCGTGCCCCAACAAACCTCAAGGGTACCCTAAACGAGCTTCCAAAATATCAGTAACAACTTGGGTTCGTTCGCATTCTGGTTGAACTGTTTGTGCGTTTGCGACCAGCCTGCGGACCAGCTTGGGGTTTCTGTAGGTATCTGTTGAGCGAGTGCGATGGGACACGCCTGCGGAAAATCGGTGGGCGCGGAGGTGGAGGCCGTTAGAGCCGATCCCAATTCACTGTTGGATGGCTCGCTTGTCACGGTGGACGTAAATGGAAAGAAACAGTTCGCACGAACGGCTGTCATCAAGATCGGGTACCAGCGCGATTATTTTGACGCCGACAGGAACAAGGTAATCGAGGGTTCTTCGCAGAAGGTACTGATCAACACCATCAATACCATAAATGACACGAAAAGGTCGTCTGTTCTCTTTGTGGATACACAGGTGATTACAGTGAACTTGTCGAGCCTAACAGCATCCTCCAGGTCATTCAGGATGTGGGTACTTTCAAATTTTGGTGAACCTGGCACAGAAACGATCCCAGAGTTGAAGAAATATGGTAACCGCATCTTGCAGATCCCTGGGAAGCGGGGCCTCAACGCTTTCAAAGGCACCTGCTCGGAGCGCCTCCTGAAAAGCGAGGGTGTCACTGACGTGGTGTTGTGCGGCGCCGTCACCAGTGTCTGTATCGACTCCACAGGCCGCGCGGCGCACGAGCGCGGGGTCCGCGTGCACCAGCTGTCGGACTGCACCTGTGGGCGCACCGAGGCGGAGCAGGAGCAGTATTGCTGTAGCGTGTTCCCGCTCCATTCGAACGTGACCACCGCCGACGGCATCTTGCAGGACCTCAAGTCTGCGGAGGCAGGCAAGATCTACAAGCCACCTGTGGCCCTAAACACATTCCAGAGCAGCATGCTAAACACTGCACAGTTGGCGGGTAAGCGCCCATTTGCCCACACCGCGGTCATCATGATAGGGTACCAGCACGACTATTTCGGTGCGGACGGCAAGCTGCGCAAGGTCTTCGAGGCCTCTGCTGGCAAGGTGTTGAACAACACTTTCAAGCTTATCGAGGCTCTGAAGGAGACGTCCGCCACGACCGTCGAGACGCCCATCATTTCCACGGAGGACTACGGCGAGCTGGTGGAGCCGAGCGGGATCCTGAACATCATAAAGGATGATGGCATTCTCAGGTCTGGAGACCTGGGGGTGGAGACCATCTCAGAGCTGAAGAGCTAGCTATGACAACCGCATCTTGCAGATCCCTGGGGCGCGGGGCTTCAACGCTTTCACGGGAAAGTGCTTGGACGGGCTCCTCAAAATGGAGAGGGTCACCGACGTAGTGTTGTGCGTCGCCGTCGCCGGCGTCTGTGCCGACTCCGCGGGCCGCCCGGCGCGCGAGTGCGGTTGCCGCGTGCGCCAGCTGTCAGACTGTACGTGTGGGCGCGCAGAGGCAGGGCAGAGCCACTACTGCAAGGGCGTGTTTCCTTTGTGCGCGGACGTGACTACGACCGACGACGTGATTTCGCGCATCAAGGCTGCTATGCATGTGGGCCCCGCTGCGGCCGTGACTCTGCAGGACCAGCTGAGCGCCGTGAACGCACAGGCCGGCGACAAGTACGACAGCATCGCCAGACCAGGCGTCGACGAGGCAGCGTGCCAGCAGTTCGAGAGGCTGATCTTGGAGTGGATGCGCCAGCGCCCCCAGGATGCCATGCAGATTCGAGGTCGCCAGGGCGAGCTGGCGGTGCAGATCGCGCGCGGCCTCGTGGACTTCGCGGCGCGCGCCGCGAAGAACTTCCAGGCGTTCGAGGCGCAGGTGGCGGCTGGGGAGGTGGCGATCAAGGACTTGGACGAGGGCCCACAAGCTCCGCCGGTGAGCTTTCTGAGTCACGGCAAGGACGAGGCAGGCTCGACGTGCCGACTCTTGAAGCTCATGTTGAAACATCTACTCCATCTTCACTGCACTTCAGACGCCAAAGACAACCGGCTTGCGAGGAACACCCCGCGGATCTTCCTCAACGCCGACGACGTCTATTCACAGTCCGAGCTGCGGACCAGCGCCGAGGAGTGCAAGGGCCTCATCTTGGTCTTGACGAGCACCGTATTCTATCGGCCCTGGGTCATCTGCGAGTTTGTCACAGCCCTGCGCCTGGGAATACCCATCGTCCCCGTCGAGGTGGCCAGCTCGGGCACCCGGGCCACCGCCCAGAACATCGGCGAGCTGCTATCGGAGAACGTGTCCGACAGCGTCATCAGCCTGGCGGCGCAGTACCGCCCGAACCTTGAGCGCCAGCAGCTGGGGGCCTGCTGCAAGAGCATCCTGGGCTCCTGGCGGGCCGTGATCGAGCTGGGCGCCTCGACCTCGTCCCGGTGGGCGTCCGCCCTCGACCCGGCGCGGCTGCCGAAGGGGCCCTCGCTCGACCCGGGGCGAGGGGTGGGGCGGGCTCGGGGAGGGGGCGCTTCGGCCCCCAATCGCCCATGGATCGCCCATGGGGGCCTGATGGCCCACCCCTCCCAGGAACGTGCAGGGTCGCTGTCGGAAGCTCCTCGGCGATGTCTCGCCGTCTCCAGGTCGATAGTTCCCCCCCCCTGAGCCGATCCCCCCCGATCGAGCTCCCTCGCGAGTGTATGCCCTGGATCTCGCCGCCCAGGACCTGGCGCGCAGCTTCATGCCCCAGGCGCAGGCGGATCAGGACTACGCCGCTTTCATTTCATACCACCGCACACAGGACCATCAGGTCGTCGCGGGCGTCGTCGCGATAATGCTGGAGTCACAGGGGGGCGCGGGGCAACTTGTATCTTTGTTCTTGGGCGCAGACTCGCTGTTTGACATGGGCACGCCGGTGTCTCACATCGGCCGCTCAAAGAAATTCCTGGTGCTTCTCTCGGCGGAGACGCTCGCGCGACCGTTTGTGTTTGTCGAGGTGGTGAGCGCGCTGCGCAACGGGATCCCTTGGATTCCTGTCCCCGTTGTGAAGGACTTCGATTTCCGTCCGGCCCGTCGTGGGCAGCGGCCAGTTCGCCGATGGGCTTATGTCGTCCATGGGCGACGGGGCGAGGAAGCCCTTCAGGGGGAACGGGATCTGGGGGCCGGAAATTGCGCGCGCGACCGAGTCACGCTTCAACGTCATCGCCCAGCCTTTTTGCGGCCACTCCTCGGAATCGGTTCAGAGGGCTCAAGTGTGCGAGATCCATCGCCTGCGTCGCCGTGGCAAACAGCTCCAGAGTGCTGCCTCGGAAGACAAAGGGGTTCCCGGCGGGTCTGCAGCGCCGCGGTATATTTATGTAACTTACTTGCGCAGGCACATGCGCGTTGATTGTTGCAATGAGCGCACCCTCGCTAGTCGATGTGCTTTCCGCTTCAAGCGTGTGAGCAGTTCCATGTTTCCAGTATATATATATATCTATATATATATATATATTGAAAGCATGCAAGCGCCGCTGGGCATCACCTCGGAAGTTCGGAGGTACACGTCTCAATCGTTGGCGAAGTGTTTGCCAGCGTTTTGGTGTTCTCTCTCCGTCGACTCCTCAATTCCTCTTATCTCTCCCTGACTGCCGCTGTGCTGTATTTTTTGGTTGAATGACCGTTTGGGCTATAGTTTTTCTTAGTTCACTATGCCCCTCGTCTCTCCCCTCTGGTAGTGGAGGTCTGCAGCGCTGCGTCCATGACAGCGCCTGGTATGGTCTGCCTGAACGCTTTGAGTGCCACAATGGTTTTCCTTAGCACATAGACGCTTGATAAGTTCTCACGTAAAGCACGAATCGCCAGGAACAACCGCTTCCAAAGGGGCACAGTAGGCCCCCGACGACCGCGCGGACTTTCATCCGTTGGCCCTCCTGGCCCGTTCTGCTCTACGCAGTTGGCCAGCGGCGGCCGCCACGATAGACTGCCACCTCCAGTCCAGAGGGCAGGCGACGGGGAACCCCACTCCCGAAGGGGAAGGGAAGGTAAGTATGGAGGAGCTCGTATTCGAGACCAGATGAACCCAGAGGGCAAATTGAACTGTTGGCGATCCGCGGGCACGTCGGTGCATGGCGCACGCGCGCGAGGCGAGTGCAAGAAGTGTGCGCGGCTGCGTGGAGTGATTTCGAGGAAGCCCATCGCCTGACAGCCGAGGCCAGCTCGTAGGTCGACCTTGCCCAGTCAAGGGCGCCCTGGTGCCCTGTGCTCTGCGATCCATGTGCTTTCCATGTTTCTGTGGCGTTGTGGCCGTCAGGAGGGTCTTGTTCTGAAGCTGGAACATATACATCACCAGTGGCTGGATGATGTTTTTCAATCCCAGGACTTCTTAAGGGTCGGAGACGACGTCGGGGTGGTGTGGTGTATACCTTTTGTTTCCGCACCCTGGGGAAACAGCGACACAAATGTATACACCAGGGCCCCGTATACACCAGGATCCGTTTTCTTGTGCAAGTGTCAGTTCAAGGCCGGCAACAGAGTCGGTGCATAGAATTCGTTTCCCTACTTGTGTCCTCTCGCGTCTTCTCGCCAATCAGTCTCGATGGTGTCCGCCGCGCCTTGCTCTGTGCGAGCCAGGGAGGGGGGAGGCAAACGAGATGTACGGCGTCTGGAGGTTCTCCCACCGATCAAGATTTCATTTGTACTCGGGCTTCTTCGCAGAGACCAGATACGTTATTCTCTTGTCGGCGGCAAGTGCTGGGGAGAAGTGAGAAGGAGAAGGCCTTCTCAGATGGCGGCGGGACTTTTCAGAGGCATTCGCGCCTTCTAGGAGGTTTTCTGCGTCTCCCAGGGAGGCTCAGGAAACCTCTCAGAAGACCAGGGGACTTCCGAGCCTTCTGTGAAGGCCCGCCCCTTCTCACTTCCCCCCCTGGGCTCGCCGCCGAGAGCAAGATCACATTTGCACTCCGGCTGCTTCGCAGAGGTCAGAGATGTGACCCTCTTGGTGCATATCCGTCCCCAGTCGTTATTTTGGGACGTCAAGAGCCATCAGCCCGCCGAACATCACCAGCAGTGAGTGGGAGGCTCAGCATACACGCGATGCCCTTTTGTCGTCGAGGCGGTCCGACATGCTCGCCGACGCCTCGCGCGTTTGCCCTCGTGTGTCGTGCGGGCGGCTCCTGGTTTCGGCGGTGCAGGCGAAGCGGAGAGTCAGAGAGTGGAGGGTGCACAACGAGAAGCACTGAGTAATGGGAGCGGTAGGGGAAGGAGGGGAGGCGATGAGAAAGGGAAGGGGGCGAGAGGGGCTTGGAGGGGAGCTGGTGGAGAGTAGACGGGGATTTCCGTGCGTCGCCGTGCTCCATATTCTTCTTGGGCATGCGGCTTGAGAGCACGGGCGGGCACGTCAGCGCGGCTTTCGTAGCACAGGCGTCCTGACGCTTGTGCCATTCCTCCCTGCTTGATCCTTTTCTTCCTCCTATTCCAGTATCTTCGTTGTCCTTCTCCTCCTCTTGTTCTCGTTTCAGTTCCCCCTGGCTCAGATGGGACTCCTCCTGGCAGAGAAGCGGTTTGCTCATCCGTGCGTTTCCCCCAATCCTCCCGCGTTGTTTGGCCTTCGTTTCTCATTCGCAGCGCCAGGCGTCTTCTCCTTCCTCCGCATCTCCTCCCTGCCGCTGCTGCTGTTGCGCTGTCTGCTGCATGCTGCAGCTCTGGTGATGCTCCTCCTGCCGCGGGCAGCCGCTGCTGTTGATGTCATTGCCCACCCCTCACGCAGATCGTGCCCCACAGGGAGCTGCACCCACGGCACCAGTGGGCGCGCCCGCAAGGCAGCGCCGCGCCCATCTCGGCACACCCCTTACGCACATCATGCCTCACGGGGAGTTGCTTGGAAGCCCGCGTGACTGGTCTTGGGGGCTCGGGGTACGATCTTGGCATCCGCTGGGGCCTCCTTGGGCGCTCTTCGGACCGACATGTTTGAGAGTGTTCAGATCATAAAGCCACCCCAGGCATTCTGAACGATTTTAATGTTTTAGGGCAGACCTGGGAGCCCCCAAGTCAGCCGAACATACTTGCCAAATGGCTCCAGGGCGACCACCATCTCAGGGTATGCCGACGCATCCGGGAGAGTCGCGCGACGAACCCTTCGAGCGCGCGAGAACGCATGGACGCGACCAAGGGACCCGCATGTTGGAGGATGGAGCCCTTACGGTACGTAGCTATTCGTTATACGGGGGACTCTCAGGGGTCTGGGAACACTCGACTTGGTGCCTGCGGTACCGTCACGGACCTTTTCATGCCTCTCACATAGTCAGCGTCTTATTTTTGTTTGAAGCTGTCAGCCTATCGAAGACGCCTATGGCGAATCACCGCCGCCCCCTGCCTTTTTGGAAGCGCCTATGTGGCCGAGCGTTGCGGAAAGAGCTACCAATAACTAAAAAACGTGTTTTTTCGAGTTTTTCATCTCACACTTGAGGAAGCTCATTCCATGTGTTTCGAGCAGCGCCGAACCATGTGTTCCCCTCACCGTTGTGGAAACCCTTCGGGGAACACTTGGGGGAGGATGGCGGGGAAGATCAGGAAGAGGAGGAGGTGGAGGAGAAGGAGGAGGAGGAGGAGGAGAAAGAGGAGGAGGATGAGGATGAGGAGGAGGAGGAGGAGAAGACGAGGAGGAGGAGGAGGAGGAGGAGGAGGAGGAGGAGGAGGAGGAGGAGGAGGAGGAGGAGGAGGAGGAGGAGGAGGAGGAGGAGGAGGAGGAGGAGGAGGAAGGGGCATCTTGGGAGCATCTCGGGGCACTCTTGGGGTCTCCGGGGAGCTTCCTGGGGGCCTTTTGGAGGCAGCTTGGCGCCTCCTTGGGTCTCTTGGGGGCCTTTGAGGGCTTCTCGGGGGCCTTTGTGGTCGTCTCAGGGCATTCCTGGCCCGCCTGACGCCGTCGGAAGCCGTCTTGGGAGCCTCTTTGGGCCGTTTAACCCTCCTGGGGTGCTCCAGGGCCGTCTTGGAGGCCATCTTGGGCGTCTTGGAGGCCTCTTGGGCCGTCTGGGGGCCCTCTTGGGGTCGTCTTGGGGGCCTCTTGGGCCGTTCTGGGGCCATCTTGGAGGCCTCTGGGGCGATCTTTCGGGGCTCTCGGGCCGTTTCGGGCTGTTGGAAGGCCGAACAGAAGCACCTGCAAACATCCGTCAACAACCCGAGGAACATCAATGATTTGGGTCTCCTCGGGCTTTCCTGGAGGCCCTCTTGGAGGCCTCGTGGGCCGTCTTTATAGGGACCTCTTGGAGGCCTCTTGGGCCGTCTTAGGCCATCTTAGAGCCATCTTGGGCCGTCTTGGTGGGTTCCTGGCGCCGTCGGAAGTTGTATTGGGGGCCTCTCTGGGCTGACTGGGGGCCCTCTTGGGGTGCTCCAGGGCCGTTTGGGAGGCCATCTTGGGCATCTTGGATGCCTCTTGGGCCGTCTCGGGGCCCTCCTGGTCCGTTGGGAGCCTCTTGGGCAGTTCTGGGGCCATCTTGGAGGCCTCTGGGGCGGTCTTGGGGCTATCTTTGGGGGCTCTTGGGCCGTATCGGGCCGTCGGAAGGCCGAAAAGAAGCAAATGCCAACATCTGTCAAAAACCTAAGGCAAATCTAAGATGTTGGTCTCCTCGGGCCTTCCTGGAGGCCTTTTTGGATGCCTCTTGGGCCGCCTTGGAGGGCCTCTTGGGCCCTCTTATGCCATCTTGGAGCCATTTTGGGCCGTCTTGGTGGGTTCCTGGCTCGTCTGACGCCGTCGGAAGCTGTCTTGGGGGCCTCTCTGGGCCGACTGGGGGCACTCTTGGGGTGCTCCACGGCCGTTTGGGAGGCCATCTTGGGCGTCTTGGAGCCCTCTTGGGCCGTCTTGGGGCGCTCCTGGTCGGGTCTTGGGGGCCTCTTGGGCCGTTCTGGGGCCATCTTGGAGGCCTCTGGGGCGATCTTGAGGAGATCTTTGGGGGCTCTTGGGCCGTCTTGGGTCGTCGGAAAGCCGAACAACAAATCCGAGAATCCGTCAAAAACCTAAGCGAAATCAATGATATTGGTTTCTTCGGGTCTTCTTGGAGGTCCTCTTGTCGGCCTCTCCGGCCGTTTTGGAGGCTTCTTGCAGGCCGTCTTGGGCCATCTTGAGGCCATCTTGAGGCTATCTTAGGCCGTGTTGGCTGCATCTTGGGCTGTCTTGGAGGCATCCTGGGGTCATCTTAGCCGTCTTGGGGGCCATCTTGGCCATCTTGGAGGCATCTTGGAAGCCATCTTGGGCCATCTTGGCGGTCTTGAACGCAATCTTGGGCCGTCTTGGGTTCTTCTTCGGCGAATTCCGCGCTTTACGGTCCCTTCCGGTGGCCGGCGGCGGGCTGGGCCAGAGCCCCAGGGGAGAGTTCTTTTGGAAAAGAATCAAAACCAAAACCGAAAGGGTCTAGCACGCCAGGCACCCCTGTGGCAAGCCAGCAGGGGGCGGCGGATCGAAGACGCCTACGGCGAATCACCGCCGCCCCCCGCCTTTTTGGCAGCGCCTGCGTGGCCGAAAGTTGGGTTTGAGCTTGGCCAAGCTATCGGGCCACGCGTTCCCCGAGTGGGTTTCGAAAGCATTTGGGGAACACTGAGTCGGGCGAGTTATCGGACCCAGTGGTTTCCGAGCTTTCGGGCCTCCTGGAGGACGTCTTGGAGGGGTCTTGGGCCGTCTTGGAGGTCCCTGGCGGGCCTTTTGGGCAGTCTAAGGTCATCTTCAGGCCATCTGGGGCCGTCTTGGGTGCATCTTGGGGCCATCTTCGCCGTCTTGGAGGCCTTCTTAGCCGTCTTGGAGGCATCTTGGAGGCCATCTTGGCCGTCTTGGAGGCCATCTTGGGCGTCTTGGGGGCCTCTTGGGCCGTCTTGGGGCCTTCTTGGGGCCGTCTTGGGGGCCTCTTGGGCTGTCATGGAGCCATCTTGGAGGCCTCTTGGGCGATCTTGGGGCGATGTTTGGGCCCGCGTGGGCCGTGTTGGGCCGTCGGAGAGCTGAAACGGAGCGAAAGCACAAATCCTTCAACAACTTAGGAAAAAAAATGATTTTAACTTTGTCGTGCCTTCCTGGAGGACGTCTTGGAGGGGTCTTGGGCCGTCTTGGAGGCCTCTTGCGGGCCTTTTGGGCAGTCTTAGGCCATCTTGAGAGGCCATCTTGGGCCGTCTTGGGTGCATCTTGGGCTGTCTTGGCCGTCTTGGAGGCCTTCTTGGCCGTCTTGGAGGCATCTTGGGGGCCATCTTGGCAGTCTTGGAGGCCATCTTGGACTTCTTGTGGGCCTCTTTGGCCGTCTTGGGGCCTTCTTTGGGCCGTCTTGGGGGCCTCTTGGGCCGTCCTGGTGCCGTCTTGGAAGCTTCTTGGGCACTCTTGGGGCGATCTTGATGGTCTCTTGGGCAGTCTTGGGCCGTCGGAATCCGAAAAGGAGCAACATCCACAAAATCCTGCAACAAACTCGGGAATATTAATGATTTTGACCTCTCCGTGCCGTCCTTGAGGACCCTGGAGGACCTTTTCGAGGCCTCTTGGGCCGTCTTGGAGACCTCTTGGAGGCCGTTGGGGCCGTCTTGGGCCGTCTTTGAGGATTCTTGTGCAAACTTGGAGGCATCTTGGACTCTATTGGGCCGTCTTGGAGGCCATCTTGGAACATCTTGGGCGAACTTGGAGGCATCTTGGACTCTCTTGGGCCGTCTTGGAGGCCATCTTGGACCATCTTGGGCGAACTTGGAGGCCATCTTGGGTCATCTTGGCCATCTTGGAGGCCATCTTGGATCCATATGGAGCAGGAACAACTTTTGGAACCACCTCTCGAGCAGTCTTGCGAACCCTTCCAGGACCCCAGCGGGCTGGGCCGAAGCCCCAGGGGGAGGTCTTTTGAAAAAGAACCACAACCAAAACTGAAAGGATTTAGCACGCCGGGCACCCCTGTGGCAAGCCAACAGGGGGCGGCGGATCGAAGACGCCTACGGCAATTCACCGCCGCCCCCTGCCTTTGTGGAAGCGCTATGTGTCCGACAGCTGGGCTAGAGCTTGGCCAAGCTATCGGACCATGTGTTCCCCGAGTTGGTTTGGAAAGGTTTTGGGGAACGCGGGGGGGAGGAAGGGGAGGAGGAGGAGAAGGAGGAAAAAGGAGAAGGGGGAGGATGCCTCTATGGAGCCTCTTGAGGCACTCTTGGGGTCGATTGGGCCATCTTGGGACCGTTTTGGAGACCATGATGGGGCTATCTTGGGCTCTCTTGGGGCCTCTTGAGGGCCTCATGGGGCCATTTTGTGGCTTCTCGGGGGCTTCTTTGGCCGTCTTGTGGCGTTCCTGGCCCGTCTGACGCCGTCGGGAGCCGTTTCGGGGGCCTCTCTGAAACGACTTGGGCCTCTCTTGGGGCGCTTCGGGTCCGTCTTGGAGGCCAGCTTGGCCGTCTTGGAGGCCTCTTGGGCCGTCTTGAGCCCTCTTGGGGCCGTCTTGGGAGCCTCTTGGGCCGTCATGGGGCCATCTTGCAGGCCTCGTGGGCGATCTTGGGGCCATCTTTGGGGCCTCTTGGGCCGTCTTGAGGTCTTCGGAAGGCCGAAAAGAAGGAAATGCCAACATCCTTCAAAAACCAAAGGAAAACCAATGATTTTGGCCTCTTCGGGCTCTCCTTGAGGACCTCTTGGGGGCATCTTGGGGGGCTCTTGGGGGCCTCTTGGGCCGTCTTGAACCATCTTGAGGCTATCTTAGGCCGTCTTGGAGGCATCTTGGGCCATCTTGGAGGCATCTTGGGGCCATCTGAGCCGTCTTGGAGGCCATGTTGGCCGTCTTGGAGGCGTCTTGGAGGCCATCTTGGGCCGTCTTGGAGCCGTCTGGAGCCGTCTGGAGCAGGAGGGGCAACCACCTCTGGGCAATCTGGAAGATCTTTCCCGGTGGCCGGCGGGACGGGCCGAAGCCCCAGGGGGAGTTCATTTGGAAAAAGAACCAAAACCAAAACCGAAAGGGTCTAGCACGCCAGGCACCCCTGCGATGAATCGACAGGGGGCGGCGGATCGAAGACGCCTACGGCGAATCACCGCCGCCCCCTGCCTTTTTAGAAGCGCCTATGTGGCCGAACGTTGAGGCCAGACCTGCCAAGCTATCGGACCATGTGTTCCCCGATTCGGTTCGGAAAGCCTTCGGGGAACACGTGGGCATCTTGAAGGTCATTTTGGCCGTCTGGAGGTCATTTTGACCCTTTCGGGCCTTCTTGGAGGACGTCTTGGAGGGCCCTTGGGCCGTCTTGGAGGCCATCTTGAGCTTCGTGGAGGCCCCTCTTGGGGCCGTCTTGGGCCTCTTGGGCAATCTTGGGGGGCACTCGGGCCGTCGGAAGGCCGAACAAAAAGCAAATGCCGGGATCCTTCAAAAACTCATGGGAAATCAATGATTTGGGCCTTTTTCGGGCTTTCCTGGAGGTCCTCTTGGAGGCCTCTTGGGCCGTCTTGGGCCATCTTAGGGCCATCTTCGGCCGTCTTGGTGGGCTCCTGGCCCGTCTGACGCCGTCGGAAGCCGTTTGGGGGGCCTCTCTGGGCCGACTCGGGGCCCTCTTGGAATGCTCCAGGGCCGTCTTGGAGGCCTTCTTGGGTGTCTTAAAGGTCTCCTGGGTCGTTTTGGGGGTCTCATGGGGCCGTCTTGGGGGCCTCATGGGCCGTTCTATGGCCATCTTGGAGGCCTCTTGGGCGACCTTTTGGCGATCTTTGGGGGCTCTTGGGCCGTATCGGGCCGTCGGAAGGCCGAAACGAAGCAAATCTCAAAATCCTTCAAACACCTAAGGACAATCAATGTTTTTGGCCTTTTCTGGCCTTCCTGGAGGCCCTCTTGGAGGCCTCTTGGGCTGTCTTGGGCCAGCTTCGAGCCAACTTCGGCTATCTTGGTGGGCTCCTGGCCCGTCTGACGCCGTCGGAAGCCGTCGGGGGGGCCTTTCTGGGCCGACTTGGGGTCCTCTTGGGGTGCTCCAGGGCCGTCTTAGAGGCCATCTTGGGCGTATTGGAGGCCTCCTGGGTCGTCTTTGTGCCCTCTTGGGGCCGTCTTGGGAGCCTCTTGGGCAGTCCTGAGGCAATATTGCAGGCCTCTTGGGCGCTGTCGGGGCGATCTTGGGGGCCTCTTGGGCCGTCTTGGGTCGTCGGAAAGCCGAGAAGAAGCGAATGCCAACATCCTTCAAGCACCTGAGGAAAATCAATGATTTTGGCCTCTTCGGGCTCTCCTTGAGGACCTCTTGGTGGCATTTTGGGCCGTCTTGGAGGCCTCTGGGGGGCCTCCTGGGCCGTCTTGGGCCATCTTCAGGCTACCTCAGGCCGTCTAGGGTACATCTTGGGCCGTCTTGGAGGCATCTTGGGGCCATCTGAGCCGTCGTGGAGGCCATCTTGGCCGCCTTGGCCGTCTTGGAGGCCATCTTGGGGCCGTCTGGGGCAGGAAAACCGTTTGCAACCACCTCTTCCTGGTGGCCGTCGGGACGTGACGAAGCCCCAGGGGGAGTCCTTTTGGAAAATGAGCCCAAACCAAAAGCAATGTCGTTCGGCACGCCAGGCACCCCTTTGATACATCAAAAAGGGGCGGCGGATTTACTGGGCTTCTGCCTATCTCGCCACCGTGCCTTGGTTGTGGGTATGAAGCCTGTTGGATGCTCGTTGGGATCTCGTGGGAGGCGGGGTTCGTTTTTGGGCCTCGTGGGGGCCTCTTCGGGGCCTCCTGAGGCCTCCAGCGGGCCTCTTGGGGCCTCCTCGGGGCCTCTTGGGGCTGAAAGCTAGATTTTGCGGTTCGTGTTCCCTCTCTTGGACCCCTCTTGCGGCCGTCTTGGGGCCCCCTTGGGCCGTCTTTGGGCGCCTCTTGGGCCGTCTTGGGCCGTCTTGGGGCCCTCTTGGGGGCCTCTTTGGCAGTTGTGGGGTGGCCTTGGGGGCCTCTCGGGCCGTCTTCGAGCGTCGGAAAGCGGAAAAGGCGAGAGCCCCCAAATCCTTCAAAACTTATCGAAATCAGCGACTCGGCCCTCTTGGGGCCCTCCTGGGAGGCCTCGCGGAGGCCTCTTGGGCCGTCCTGCGAGCTTATAAGGGGGCCACATGCGAACCCTACCCCTACCCCCCATGATTTCTGAGGGGCTGAGGGGGAGGGTGGGGTTCACTTCGCTCGGGAGCTCCCGAACGAAGTGAACCCCACCCTCCCCCTCCTCCTCCTCCCCCTCTTTCTCCTCCTCTTCCACCTCCCCAAACCCAAGGGGAACCGCGCAAAAGCCCGCCGAATGTTGGAGATTGGGGTCCGGGCCCCTCGAAAGATTCCTCGTGACCGAGGATTGAGGTTCCAGGGGTTAAACAAAGGACTTGAGGACACGCCCGCTCCGTGCCCAGGGGCACGGGGGCGGATTTGTCTGCTTGCTTGCTTGCCTGCCTGCCTGCCTGCCTGTCTGTCTGCCTGTCTGCCTGTCTGCCTGTCTGTCTGTCAGTCTGTCTGTCTGTCAGTCTGTCTGTCTGTCTGTCTGTCTGTCTGTCTGTCTGTCTCTCTCTCTCTTCTCTTTCTCTTTCTCTTTCTCTTTCTGTTTCTCTTTCTCTTTCTCTTCCTCTCTTTGTTTTTAGACTTCTCTCCCTCTGTCTCTCGCTACATTTTTATTTGACAGATGTGTACATCAGAGTATGCATATCCTCGCGCTGACAGAGTCCGTGGTGGGTGAACCTTGAGCCTTTGGCTCGCGCTCATACGCTGGAGCGCTGATGGTGATATTCCGTGGTCCCACTTCTCCTGACGTCGTCGCTGGGGTCGGGGCTGCAGGTTCCCCTGGACGCAGTGGAAGTCAAAGTGAATGTCCACAAGGAGCGTGCTTACAGGACGGTGCTTCGCATGTTTTGCAGCGAATAGAAAAGCGGTAGGCGATTGCGTTAACGTAGGGCCTTGACATTTGCTTACGCCACACTCAAGTAGAGTTGCATGGTGCCAGCACTCGCGAAATATGGCTGGATGCTTGTGCTGTGCTGTTTGTCCAGATGGGTGCTTTCGCTTGCCCGCCTGCCTTTCTGATGGCTTTATTGATTAATTTCTTATACTTCCGCCTTCTGGCTCGCTTGCTCGCGCGTGTGTGCGTGACTGCTTGATGACGCCTGCTTGCTCGCTAGCGCTCTTCTGCATTTGCATGCTCGCTTATTTCGGTGAACGGCCTGCTCGTTCCCTCGCGTGCTTGTGTTCGCATGCATGTTCTTGCTTGCGTATCTTCATGTTTGCTTGCCTACCTTGCATTATTGCCATCGTGTGTGCTTCTATTTGTGTGCGTGCATTTTCCTGCTCACTCGCTTCATACGCTTTCCTTTGAAGTTCATACCTTTACCTTGTCCTGCCTTGTTTTCCCTCTTGTTCAACGTTGCTGTCGTGCTGGCTTGTGATACCTTGAGCTTGCCTGGGATTCGCTTGTTCCGTGTGCTCACTAAGCGCTACACGCGTATACGCATGACCATGGCTATCGCATGGAAGTGCATCGAGATGAGCGCGAGCATGCCAGCGTGTGAATGGATACATGGTGTCCGACAGGTAGGCATCCGATGCTTTGGCAAGACAGTCTCTATGGCTTGCAAGCCTGGTATATCCGAACTTCTTGATGTGTTGAGTACAAATCCTCTCGGTAGGCTCTCGTTTCCAACACGGGAGTGCACGGGCCTGACCATTCATTCTTACCTTATGTTTGCCTCTCCCAGCCGCGCCTGCGCACTTTCACATAACAAGGGCTTCAGAGCTCGTCGTGGCTCATTTTCTAAACAGCGACCGGGTTAGGGGTCCAAGCTCCTTCCGTCTGCAGATGATTTCTTGCTTGCCAAGACAAGCGTGTCGCAGCCATCTTCCTTAGTTTTGTCAATCGAGCATGTTAGGGACCGAGCCGTGGTTTCCTGTTGTAGTCTGGATTCCGCACCGCTTTGAAATCACGTCCATGTCTCGGCGAACCTCGTTCGATACCGTTATCCCTCGCTGTCACCTCGCTTCGTTTATTTTGGCGGCAGCTCTGTGTGCGTACCAACTTCCCGCATCAGCATTTACTCTCTCTGATAGGCACTGCGCTTGCACCTAATGCGGCTTGCGCCTCGATCTCCCTGCCATTGCTCACCGCGCCATCGCTTTGGGAAACTTCGATGGCGTTCGAACCTTCTCCCGAACTTGCCCGAAACCCTTGTCGTCGTAAGCTTGTTGGAGTGGCTCTGTTGCTCATTCTGCAAACTCAGCCCTTCTTGGATCAGGCGGGAAATAGTCCATTGTTCACCGCGCGAAGCAACATCGGGGTGCATTCATATATCTATCCTGCGGCGCGAAGCCTGGCCATGGAGTAGGTGCTGCGGACGCGGAGGAATACGAATATGGCTGCACGCAGCGCCTCTATTGTATGCAGTGTTGCGTGCCGGACAGATCGTGAACATGCTCACAGAAAATGCGGGCACAGAAAACAGCAAAGTGAAGACATCGTGATGGGTGGGCTGGTCGATCACCTGGGCGCTCGGTAGCGGGGGGCAACACATGGGACGGGGATCGAGGATTGGAGAGGCCTGACTGCCGGTGCCGCCGACCCTGATCGAAAGGGCTAGGAGTGGGGGGAGGAAGCGGAGGAGGAGGAGGAGGAGGAGGAGGAGGAGGAGGAGGAGGAGGAGGAGGAGGAGGAGGTAGGAGGAGGAGGAGGAGGAGGAGGAGGAGGAGGAGAGGAGGAGAGGAGAGGAGGAGGAGGAAGGAGGAGGAGGAGGGAGGAGGAGGAGGAGGAGGAGGAGGAGGAGGAGGAGGAGGAGGAGGAGGAGGAGGAGGAGGAGAGGAGGAGGAGGAGGAGGAGGAGGAGGAGGAGGAGGGAGGAGGAGGAGGAGGAGGAGGAGGAGAAGGAGGAGGAGGAGGAGGAGGAGGAGGAGTGGGGGGAGGTGGAGGAGGAGGAGGAGGAGGAGGAGGAGGAGGAGGAGGAGGCGGAGGAGGAGGAGGAGGAGGAGGAGGAGGAAGGAGGAGGAGGAGGAGGAGGAGGAGGAGAGGAGGAGGAGAGGAGGAGGAGGAGGAGGAGGAGGAGGAGGAGGAGGAGGAGGAGGAGGAGGAGGAGGAAGGAGGGGGATCGAGGATTTCAGGGACGTGGCCCGGAGGGAGCCTCCGCTGCCCCCGAACTGCCACCGCGGGCCCAGACGGCGCTGGAAAGGTGCACATTTCTTCCACTCCTCCTCCTCCTCCTCCTCCTCCTCCTCCTCCCCCTCCTCCTCCTCTCTCTCCCACCCCCCTCCTCCTCCTCCTCCTCCCTCCTCCCTCCTCCTCCTCTCCTCCTCCTCCTCCCCCCCTCTCTCCCTCCTCCCCCCCCTCCTTCTCCTCCTCCTCCTCCTCCTCCTCCTCCTCCTCCTCCTCCTCCCCTCCCCCTCCCCCTCCTCCTCCTCCTCCTCCTCCTCCTCCTCCTCCTCGGTTTTTCTACGCACGCCCGACGCACGTGGCACGCGAGTCCCGTGTCTCGTCCC
>CAUYUJ010021025.1:2500-25496 GCA_963575745.1 Prorocentrum cordatum | reverse complement strand
GTAGTAGTAGTAGTAGTAGTAGTAGTAGTAGTAGTAGTAGTAGTAGTAGTAGTAGTAGTAAGTAGTAGTAAGTAGTAGTAACTAGTAGTAGTAGTAGTAGTAGTAGTAGTAGTAGTAGTAGTAGTAGTAGTAGTAGTAGTAGTAGTAGTAGTAGTAGTAGTAGTAGTAGTAGTCGTAGTAGCACTGGTAGTCGTAGTGGTAATCGTCGTAGTAGTCATAGCAGTACTGGTAGTGGTTGTAGTACTAGTAGTAGTCTTTGTGGGTGGTAGCAGTAGTAGTCGTAGTCGTAGTCGTAGTAGTAGTAGTAGTAGTAGTAGTAGTAGTAGTAGTAGTAGTAGTAGTAGTAGTAGTAGTAGTAGTAGTAGTAGTAGTAGTAGTCGTAGTAACAGTAGAAGGAGCAGCAGTAGCAGTAGTAGTAGTAGTAGTAGTCGTCGTCGTCGTCGTCGTCGTCGTCGTCGACGTAGAGTAGTAGTATTAGTATCGTAGTCGTAGTCGTAGTCGTAGTCCGTAGTCGTAGTCGTAGTCGTCGTCGTAGTCGTAGTCGTAGTCCGTAGTAGTAGTAAGTATAGTAAGTAGTAGTAGTAGTATAGTAGTAGTAGTAGTCGTAGTAGTAGTAGTAGTAGTAGTAGTAGTAGTAGTAGTATAGTAGTAGTAGTAGTAGTAGTAGTAGTAGTAGTAGTAGTAGTAGTATTGGGATAGTATTAGTAACAATAGTGTGATAATAGTATAGTAGTAGTAGTAGTAGTAGTATAGTATAAAGTAGTAGTAGTAGTAGTAGGTGAGGAAAGGAGAGGTAGGGGAGGAGGGGCGGAGGAGAGGAGGAGGAGGAGGAGGAGGTGGCTTGGGGCCTCCGTCCTCTTCCCTCGTCTGCGACTCCGGGCCCCCTCGCCGCCTCGGGGCCAAGAGCGGCCCAGGAGCGAGGATGATCATACGCGAGTGCAGTGACAATCGAAGAACAAATTGTCCTCCTTCTCCCTCCTCCCTCCTCCTCCTTCTCCTCCTCCTCCTCTTCCTCCTCCTACGTTTCCAGCCCATGTTGGACGGGAGCCCGCTTCTGCGCATTTCGGGGGCGGTCATGCATTGGGGAAGAACCAATGACATGAGCAGAAACTCTTGGCGCTCCGCGCAGATTTCTTGGATCTGCGCTGGAGCGCCCTGGCGGCGCCTGCGGCGCCGCCCGCTGTCGCGCTCCGGACGCCTGGGAGGGGGGTCCAGCTCAGATCCAAGAAATCCGCACGGACCGCGCAAAGTGTATCTTTGTGCCGTTTTGTTGTTCTTCTAGAGAAGCGACCCGCGTGTGCACGGCACGCCTCGAGGTTCTCGAGGTGGCAGCAGCTCCAAGCAGTGGGACTTCGCATCCTTGGGGGTCAGTCCAGTCATCGGGAGTTTGGACTCCGCGATGCAAGGATGCACGATGTCACGAGCAGTAAGCCAGGCAGAGGAGGCAGAGGGCCCACGAGACAGGAGGATGCCAGAGAGCCAATCTCAGGAGCGGGTCGCTGACCACCTGTAGCAGTCCTCAGTGCCCCTCTGCTGGGCGTTGCGGGTGTGGAGGCAGAGCAGATCGCTGCCGTTGCGAAGCCAGGCGCTGATCAGCCATTGCGTGAGCTTTTCTGTCCTCCGCTGTCAACTCCACGCCCGACATCTCCTCTGTCGCTGGTCTCTCCTGTCGGTTTGTCCCGTCGCTGCCCCTGGTGTCCGTTTTCCACTGCCCCTGCCTCCTCTGCCTCTGTCCCCGTCTTCGCCGAGCACTTCTCTGTGCTGAGCTGTCGGTCGCCGCCGGTCTGCTCCTCCTCCTCCTCCTCCCTCCTCCTTCTCCTCCTCCTCCTCCTTTCCCCTCCTCCTCCTCCTCCTCCTCCTCCTCCTCCTCCTCCTCCTCCTCCTCCTCCTCCTCCTCACGTGCCATCACGACCGAGCGTCGCTCTCTGGTTTTTCATTCTCTTTCGAGCTGCGGCCGCATGCTCATCGGCTCCTGAGTTACCCCACCTGCTCGTCGCGCAGCTTCTTGCGTATCGGAGTAGCTCATGAGCGGCTAGATCTGTCTCTCTTTTTGTGTCCCCATGTCGGTCTCTGTCTCTGCCCATGTCTCTGTCTGCCTCATTGGCTGTCTGTCTGTCTGCCTGTCTGTCGGTTTGGCTGTCTGTCTGTCTGTATGCCTGCCTTTCTGGCTGTCTGTCTGTCTGTCGGTCGGTCGGTCTCTCTCCTTCTCTCTCTCTCTCTCTTTCTCTCCCTCTCTCACTCTGTCTCTGCCTCTATCTCTGTCTCTGTCTGTGTCTCTGTCTCTCTTTCTCTCTCTGTCTCTCTCTTTCTATACCTATTATGTTTGCCAGCGTTGGCCCCAAACAGTGAACCACTGCACTCCAGATGTGGCACATGCGAGGCGCGATCCGAGCCGTGCCGCAGGCTCCACCATAGAATTCGCCACACGTGGCGCCGCAGGTTGAGCTGCAGGTTGTGCCATCAGAAGCGCCAGCGTTTGTGAAGGTGGTCCTTTTGGGGTCTCGGCTTCCCCCAGACGGCCCAGCACGGATTCCAACAGGAACGTCGAATTCTTTCGGTGGGGACGCGTCGTCGATCTCTGTCCTCAAAACCTCCTCCTCCTCCTCCTCTTCCTCCTCCTCCTCCGCCTCCTCCTCCTCCTCCTCCTCCTCCTCGCTCCTCCTCCTCCTCCTCCTCTCTCTCCTCCTCCTCCTCCCTCCCCCCCTCCTCCTCCTCCTCCTCCTCCGCCCTCCTCCTCCTCCTCCTCCTCCTCCTCCTCCTCCTCCTCGCTCCTCCTCCTCCTCCTCCTCCTCCTCCTCCCTCCCCTCCTCCTCCTCCTCCTCCTCCTCCTCCTCCTCCTCCTCCTCCTCCTCCTCCTCCTCCTCCTCCTCCTCCTCCCCCCTCCTCCTCCTCCTCGCTCCTCCTCCTCCTCGGCCTTCAGGCGATCCTGGGCCATCCCGGGCGATCTGGCGCTCCGCGGGGCGCCCCCCGCGCAGACCCACGGGGGGGGGGCGGCCGTGGGGGGCGCGGCGGGTCGCTAGGAGCTGACGGCTCCTCCTCCTCCTCCTCCTCGCCTCCTCCTCCTCCTCCTCCCCCTCCTCCTCCTCCTCCTCCTCCTCCTCCTCCTCCTCCTCCTCCTCCTCCTCCTCCTCCTCCTCCTCCTCCTCCCCCTCCTCCTCCTCCGCCTCCTCCTCCCCCTCCGCCTCCTCCTCCGCCTCCTCCCCCTCCCCCTCCTCCTCCTACTGGTCCTGTGCAGCAGCACGGGCAGCGAGGGGGGAAGGCCGGCACGAGCACCGCCGCCGCCAAGGGGGCGGCGGGGGCTCCTCGCCTGGGCGGCGTCGCGTCGCGTCGCCGCCTCTGGCGGCGCCTCGCTCGGGGGAGCCGCGCTCTGACGGCCTTCTCGAGCTGACGGGGGGGCCTCGGGCCGTCCATCCTCAGAAGCTCCGGGCCGACGGCTCTGAAGGAGCTGGGGCTCCCCGACTCCAGATCCGCCCCGCGTTGGCTTTTTTTCCAGCTTACAAGTGGCGTCGGACATCCACCTATGAGAGGCCGAAGCAGCAGGGCGGAAATGTCTGCACCCGGCAGAAAGTGGGGCGGAAATCCACGGAAGTAGGGCGGAAACAGCAACAGAAAAGTTGGGCGGAAATTGGCATCAGCGGGGCTTGAAAAGTAAGGCGGAAATTCCAAGCCCTACTTACGAATTTCCCCAAAGTAGGGCGGATCTGGAGTCAGGGCTTCGGGGTGCTCAGAACTGCTGGTCCTGAGCTGTAGGACCGAGGGTTCCAATCTATTCGAGGCCGCTGGGCGCCCAGAGCCGTCGGCTCTACAGCTTGGAACCGAGGGCTCTGAACGCCCCGCGTCCCAGTACATTTTCAAACCTCCCAAACCCCACCAACAAAGTCAAGCTCCTCATCCCTCCTGCTCGCAGCAACGAGGCGGCAACGAGGCTGCAGCCGGCGGCAACACGGCGAATTCTCGGGACACCCACGCAGCGCACCAGGCCGAGGCTGCAGCCGGCGGCAACACGGCGAATTCTCGGGACACCCACGCAGCGCACCAGGCGGCCACGAGGCAGCAACGAGGCGGCAACGAGCCGGCACCGTGGCGGCACCTCGCTTGACCGACCCAGCGCTCGAGGCGGCCGCGAGACGGCAACGAGGCGGCAACGTGGCGAAGCCTCGCTGGACCCACCCAGCGCACGAGGCGGCCACGAGGTGGCCACGAGGCGGCAACGTGGCGAAACTTCCCTGGACGCACCCAGCGCACGAGACTGCCATGGGACGGCCGCGAGGCGGCAACCAGCGGCAACGTTGCGAAGTCTCGTCGGACCCACCCAGCGCACGAGGCGGCCACGAGCGGCAACGTGGCGAAGCCTCGCTGGACCAAACCAGCGCGCGAGGCAGACACGAGGCGGCCGCGAGGCGGCAACGCGGCGAAACGTAAACCTCACCAGATCCACAGCGCACGAGGCGGCCACGAGACGGCCACGGGCGGCAACGTGGCGAAACCTCGTCGCACCCACCCAACGCACGAGGCGGCCGCGAGACGGCCACGGGCGGCAACGTGGCGAACCCTTGCTGAACCCGCCCAGCGCACGAGGCGGCCACGAGGCGGCCATGGGCGACAACGTGGCGAAACCTCGCCAGACCCACCCAGCGCACAAGGCGGCCACGAGGCGGCCACGGGCGGCAACGTGGCGAAACATCGCCAGACCCACCCGGCGCACGAGGCGGTCACGATGCGGCAGGCAACAGCCGTTGGTCTAATATTACCCTTCCTGGGTTGTGGGTCAGAGTTCTCTGGGATGCTTCTTCGGGTCTTTTCGGGGCGCTCTCGGAGGCCTTTTGGGAGCAATTTTGGGGCCGCTTGGGGGCCTTTAGGAGGGCTCTTGCGGCCTCTTGGGGCCTCTTGCGGGCCTCTTGGGGTCTCTTGGGAGCCTCTTGGGGGCCTTTTGGGGCCTCTTGGGCTCGAAATGTCTGTTCGGGTTCCCCATCTGGGCCATCTCTTGGGGCCCTCATTTGGCCCTCTTGGGCCGTCGTGGGGCCCTCTTGGATGCCTCTGGAGTCGTCTTGGGGCGATCTTGAGGGCCTCGTGGGCCGTCTTGGAGCGTCGGAAAGCCGAAAAGGCGAAAACGCCCAAATCTCTCAAACACTTAAAGCACTTCAGTGATTTTGGTCTCTTGGGGCCCTTTTGGGAGGCCTCTTCGAGGCCTCTTGGGGCGTCTTGGAGGCCTCTTGGGCCGTCTGATGGCCATCTTGAGCGTGTTGGAGCGATCGTTCAGCGACTCGGGGCCTCACGGGTTGTTTTTGGGGCCTCTTCGAGCACTCTTGGCCCGTCATGGGGCCTTCTTAGCTCCGAAGAAGTCACGCGGGAAGCCGCGAGAAGCCCAAGGGGGCATACGACAAGCCCGAGAAGATTTGGCAATTTGGTGAAGATCGAGCCCTCGAGGATTTGGCGAAGAACCTGAGGACACGCCCACTCCGTGCCCAGCGGCACGGTGGCGGACATGTGTGTACATGTGGGTCCCAAACGTTGCATTCCTAGCAATGTAGGTTGTGCAATCTATGTGGAACAATCAATCTGGTGCAATATTTGTTGTGCAATCTATGCGGTGCAATTTCTGCTGTGCAACCTATATTGTGCAGTAGTAGTGGTGCGATCTATGGGGTACCATTGATTTTTACAAACGAGTTGGCACATTCCATGCTCTTGCAAACACTCCACCACCCACCCGCAGCTTGGTTTGCAAAACCCATGCGGCGGCGATTGCGATGAGTGCTTGGCGTTGGCTGGTGCATCTCTGCGGCCGCGCCATCCCAAGCACGCGCGCGCAGCGGCCAGCTAGTTTGGCGCGACCGACGCGACTGCGGTGGCGCTGACCGCTGGGCACATCCCAGCGAGCACTTCAGTGCGAGTCGGCGAGTTGGGCGAGCGCGGTATCATGGCGACCTCCATTACGGTAGACGCGATGATGATAATAGCTGTTCGTGCTGACGATGTGGACAACGACGACGGCGCGGCCAGTGACGGCGCCGATGCTGATCACGCTGGCGACTATGACGGCGTCCTCGCGTCGGCGGTGAAACTTCGGGAAGAGCTCCACATGCGCGCGCGGCCGACGCGCGAGATTGGCCCGCACGGTATTGTTTTGCACGGATCGTGCCCCCCCCCAGCACGCGCGAATGGGCGTGCGGTTTTTATTTGTCATGCGGCGCAAGAAGCCCGTTTGGCAGACTTCCATGTGCACGTTGCAGTTTTTCGCTAGAAGCAGCCGAAACAAAGAAGTCGCAAGAGCGCGAGCGCAGGCTTATTTCGGGGCACTCGGCTTGCATCCGTTTCGCAACCGAACTTTTTTTTTTTTTTTTTTTTTTTTTTTTTTTTTTTTTTTTTTTTTTTTTTTTTTTTTTTTTTTTTTTATATATACATATATATATATATATATATATATATATATATATATATATATATATATATAAAATATGATTGATGTCGGCGTGCGCGCGCGACGACGCGCGCGGGCGCGCGTCGCCCTGATTCGTTGCAACGGATTCTCGCGACAGCGCGCGCGCAAGGGCGTTCGAATGATTTCGACATGCGCGCGCGAATCCCGCTTGGTAGCATTTTATGGACATGTTGAAAAAAAAACGATGGCTTTCTCAAGAACTCGCGAGAGCGCGAGGGCGCGATTGTTTTGTGTGGGCCTACAAGGGCACCTTGGTTGGTTGGCACGAGCGCGGTTCGCGCGCGCGAGGCGCGGCCGCCGCCAGGCCGCCGTGTCGGCCGGCGGCGCCCGCTGGCCCGCTCGTTCACACAACGTCGTTCGCGCCGCCGGCCGGGGCGGGATATTAAGTGCCGGCCACTCTCGTCGGCGCGGAAGGCGCGCGGCCCGCGCGTAGGGGGCAGCGCGGCCGCCGCGGCCAGCAGCGCGCCAGGCGCCCGCGAGAGGCGGCCCGGTTTCGGGAGGCGCACGGCCGCGCTAAGGCCGCGCTGCCAGAGGAGAGTGCAACGGCGCGCGGCGTGGCCCCGCGGAAGGGCCGCGCCGCGCGCGGGAGGCGCGCGGCCCCGCCGAGGCCGCGCAGCCTGGGATTTGCGAAAGCGCGCGGCGCGGCCCCGCGAAAGGGCCGCGCCGCGCGGGGCGTTTCTTTCCCCACCCGCCCGCTCCTGGTGGTGGCGCCCAGGCGACTTCGGTCGGTGGCGGCGCGATGGCGCGCTGGGCCATCGGGGCCCAGCCGCGACGGCGCGCGCGCCGGCTGGGCGCCGCGCCCCACGTTGTGGGTGCCCCGCCGAGCAGGCCGTGGGGCCGAGCAGCGCGCGGAACGCTTGTGTTGAAAATCAGCGTTGCGAAAGTTTTACACGTATATGTGCTTATATATATAATCTTTTTTTTTGGGCACTCGGTTTTGGGTCCTTTGGGGTGCCCGAGGTTTATTGTGGCATGCGCGCGCAACGACGCGCGCGCGTGTGCACGTCGCGATTTTTCATGTTGCAAGCGATTTTTGAAAGCTTATGATGTTTTTGCACGGGTTCGCGCGTATTTTTTGGGCAGTGGGCGGCGGGGGGAGTCGATGCCGGCCCCCCTGGGGCGGTGCGAATCTATATCTAGGATGGACGATGGGGTAGAATCGCGTGGAAATTGCAATTCGAAAATGTGCATCGTGAAGTCCGGGCTCGGGGTGGTGGTGGGTTCTAATCTTTCTTTAGAAGGAGAATGTAGGTTTTGAAATCTACGTCGGGCAATTTAGGTGGTGCAACCTATGTAGAAGAAATTGACTTTAACCGGCGAGTTGACATATTTCACGCTCTTGCAAACGTCCCGCCCGCCCATCCGCAACTTGGTTTACAAGGCCCGCGCGGTGGCGATTGCGTTGCCTGCTGGGCGTTGGCGGGTGCATCTCTGCGGCCGCGCCAACCCATGCGCGCGCGCAGCGGCCAGCTAGTTTGGCGCGACCGTCGCGGCTGCGGTGGCGCTGACTGCTGGGCGCATCCGAGCGGGCACTTCCCTGCGACTCGGTGACTTGGGGGGCGCGGTGTCATGGCGAGATCGACGACGGTAGACATGATGATGATCGCGGCGATGCTGGTGGCGATGTTGACAACGGCGAAGGCGCGGCCAGCGCGGGCGCCGATGCTGATCGCGCCGGCGACGATGACGGCGCCCACGCGTCGGTGATCAAGTTTTTGGACAGAGTTCGATGCGCGCGCGGCCGACGCGCGAGAGTGGCCCGCGTGGTATAATTGCCCGAGGATCGTGCCCCCAGCACGCGCGCAAGGGCGTGCGTATGATTTCGGCATGCGGCGCGAGAGGCCCGTTTGGCAGAATGCATGAACATGCAAAATCACGTTGCACAACCGTATGTTTGTGTGTTTTTCCTGGCACTCGGTTCTGATTCCCTGACGAGGCCCAAGGTTTTTAAAGGACTTCGGCATGCGCGCGCGACGGCGCGCGCTTGTGCACATCGCCATTTTTGGAAACGTGTTTTTGCATGCTTATGATATTTGATAAGCGAGTGCGCGCGCGTAGTATTTCTCTGCGGGGGATGAGGGGGGGGGGGCGGATGCTGGCTCGGTTGGGATGGTGTGATATCGTATTTGGGATGTACGATGGTGCAGAATCGCATTAAAAGAGTGCAATGCGAAAGGGGGGGTGATGCCCCCGGGGTGGGTGTTTTTGTATTAAACAAAAAGACGGGAATTAATTTCAGTTCGCAATGAGTCGTCATCTCGACTGCTCGGGCAACCGTCCCGCCCGCTCGCCCGCAACTTGGTTTGCAAAACCCATGCGGCGGCGAATGCGATGAGTGCTTGGCGTTGGCTGGTGCATCTCTGCGGCCGCGCTAGTCCGCGCGCGCGCGCGCAGCGGCCGGCTAGTGCGGCGCGACCGACGCGGCCGCGATGGCGCTGACCGTTGGGGAATTCCAAGCGGGCGCTTCAGTGCGAGTCTGCGACTAGGGCGGGCGCGGTATCACGGCAACGTCAACAACGGTAGACGCGATGGTGACCATAGCGGTTCTGGTGGCGAGGGTGGCGATGACGACGGCGAGGCCAGTGGCGGCGCCGATGCTGCTCGCGCCAGCGACGACGACGGCGTCCTCGCGTCGGGGATGAAGGTTTTGGAAGGAGTTCGACATGCGCTCGCGGCCGACGCGGGCGAGTGGCTGGCGCGGAATTCTTCGACGCGCATCGCGCCCCCCCCCCCAGCTCGCGCGCGAAGGGGCGTTCGAGTGATTTCGACGTGCGACGCGAGAGGCCCGCTTGGCCGAAACGAGTGAACGCGTTGCAGCGCCGGTGGGTTCGCGCTGAGAATGAGCAGGGGCGCGACCGCAGGCGTTTCCGAACATAAATGTGGCAGGGCTTTTTTATGTGTTTTTCGGGGCGTTCGATTTTAAAATTACCCGCGCGGTATTCTTCGACGCGGATCGCGCCCCCCCCCCCTCGCGCGCAGGGGCGTTCGAATGTTTTGGACGTGCGACGCGAGAGGCCCGCTCGGCCGAAACGAATGAACATGTTGCTCCGCCCGTGGGTTCGCGCTGAGAGTGAGCAGGGGCGCGACCGCAGGCATTCTCGAACATTCGCGTTGCAGAGCCATTTTTTTTGACGTGCTTCTCGGGGCGTTCGATTTTGGAAACACTGCGACGTCCATTGTATTTTGGGGGATTTTGGCCCGCGCGCGCGACGACGCGCGCGCGCGTGCGATTCGCCCCAATTCGTCCGCGAGATTATTGTGGCAGCGCGCGCGCGCAAGGGCGCTCGATTGATTTCGACGTACGCGCGCGAGACACGTTTTGTAGCATTTGATGAATGTGTTGAATACTTGACGCATTCTTGCGAGTCTGCGAGAGTGCGAGCGAGCTTTTTTTAGTGAGCGTTCTTGTTGCGAAACATTGCGTTTTCATATTCTAGTTGAAACCCTCGAGAATCTAAGGTTTTTGAAGGATTTCGGCACGCGCGCGCGACAGCGCGCGCGTGTGCACTTCGTGCCACTTCTTGCAAGTGACTCCTGGGGATTCATGGTTTTCGATAGCCAAGTGTACGCGCGTCTTTTTTTCGAAGAGGACGAGGGGTGGGGTGCTGGCGCGGCTGGGATGATATGAGTTCGCGTTGGGGATGGGTTGGGCGGTAGAAGCATATGTAAACTGCAATGCGCGAAGAGGAATAGTTGAGTCGGGGTGGGTGGGTGGGGGGTCTTATTATTTTCTAGATATCAGAATTAAGTCTTGCAGTCTATGGTGTGCATGTTGTGCGTTCTGTGTGGTGCGACGGTGATATGATTCCTGTTCGCAGTAAATTGTCAGCTCCGCTGCTCGAGCACTCGCGCCGCCCGCTCGCCCGCAATTTGGTTCGTATAAGCACGTGCGGCGGCGCTTTCGTGCAGTGCTTGGCGTTGGCTGGTGCATCTCCGCGGCCGCGCTAGCCCGCGAATGCTCGCGCGCGAGGTGGCCGGCTAGTTTGGCGCGACCGACGCGGCCTCGGCGGCGCTGGCTGCCGGGCACTTCCCAGCGGGCACTTCGGTGCGAGTCTGCGATTTGGGCGGGCGCGGTATCGTCGCAACCTCGACAGAGGTAGACGCGAGGATGATGTCGGCGATGCTAGTGGCGATGGTGACAACGCCGACGGCGCGGCCAAGGGCAGTGCCGATGCCGATCGCGCCGACGACGTCGACGGCACCCTCGTGTGGCCGATGAAAGCGTCAGAAAGAGTTCGACGTGCGCGTGCGGCCAGCGCGCGAGAGTGGCCCGCGCGGTATTATTTGGCGCGGGTCGTGCCCTATCAGCGCGCGCGCAAGGGCGTTCGAATGATTTCGACATTCGGCGCGAGAGGGCCGGTTGGCAGATTTTGATGACAGTGTTGCAAAACCGATGGTGTCCATGTAAATTCGCAAGGCCGCAAGCGCCGTTTTTTTGTTTGAGCTTTGGCGTTGCACAGCCATGTGTGTTTCATGTTTCCGGGGCGCTCGGTCTTGAAATCCGTGCGAGACCTAAGGTTTTTGCAAGATTTCGGCACGCGCGCGCGCGCCTGCACCTCGTCTTATTCCTTGCAACGGATTCTTGCGGCAGCGTGCGCGCAAGGGCGCTCGAATGATTCCAGCATGTGCGCGCGAAAGGCCCGCTTGGTAGCAAGTTATGAACATGTGCAAACGCTTATGGTTTTCTTAAGGATTTGCAAGAACCTGAGCGCAAGCTTTTGAGTGGCGGAAATATTGTTGCGAGCCATGTGTTTTTCATATGTATTCGTGACACTATTTTTTTTGATGTCCTTGCGGACCCCAAGGTCTCTGAAAGATTTCGGCAAGCCCCGGGCGCGTGACGACGCGCGCGCGCGCAGTTCGTCATGCTTTTTGCAGGGGAGGTCGAACATTTAGGATTTTGATAAATCATCGTGTGCGTGTGTGTGTGTGTGTGTGTGTGTGTGTGTGTGTGTGTGTGTGTGTGTGTTTTTTTTTTTTTTTTTTTTTTTTTTTTTTTTTTGTAAAAAAATAAAAAAAAACAATAAATCAATTTTTTTTTTCATTTCATTTATATATACATACATTATTACCATAATGATACTAATAATACTAATAATACTTATCATTATTATTTAGTATTATTATTATTATCATCTTATTTTGTCCAGAGAGGATGAGGGCGGGGGGGGGCGGATGCAAGCCTGTTTGGGGTGGTGTGAATTCATGCCTGGGACGGCCGATGGGGCAGAGTCATGAGTGAATTGCAGTGCGAAGAGGGGGGCCGTGAAGTCTGCGGAGGAGGGCTAGACTTTCCCTAATGAGAGCTTGATTTTGTAGGGGTCCTAGCGGATTCATATGGTTAGGTTAGGTGTGTCATCGATTTTCGCGGCCCGCCCGGGTTCCTGGGTGCCCGGGTGCCCGGGTGCCCGGTGAGGTGTGTCACCGATTTCCGCGGCCCGCCCGGGTGCACGGGTGCCCGGGTGCCCGGGTGCTCGGGTGCCCAGTGCCCGGGTGCCCAGGTGCCTGGGTGCCCGGGTGCCCGGGTGCCTGATAGCCCTATAGCCCTATAGGCTCATACCCTTATAGCCCTATAGCCCTATAAACTCATGGCTTTATAGCCCAATGGTTCAATAACCCTATAAGCCTATAGCCCTATAGCCCTATAGCCATAGAGCTCTATAGCCTTTTAGCGTTATAGTAGCCCTATAGCCCTATGGCCCTATGGCCCTATAGCTCTATAGCCCTGTAGCTCGACAGCCCTATAGCCCAATAGCCCTATAACCCCACTGCCCTATAGCCGTATAGCCCTCGGGCCCAACCGCCGTATTGCCTTATAGCCCTGTAACCCAAAACGCTTTATCCTTATAGCCCTATATCACTATGGTCCTATAACCCTATAGCCCTATAGCTCTGTATGCCTATATCCCTATAGCCCTACAACCCCTATAGCCCTATACCCCTATAGCCCTATAACCCTATGGTCCTATAGCCCTACGGCCCCGTAGCTTTATAGACTCATGGTTCTATGACCCGATGTCCCTATAGCCCCATAACCCCATGTCCCCATAGCCCTATAGCCCTACAGCCCTATAGCCCCATGGCCCTGTAGCCCTATAGTCCTATAGCCCCTGGGCCTCATAGCCCGAAAGTCTCATTGCCCTACAGCCCCATAGCCCCATCGACCTATAGCTCAATAGCCCCATAGCCCTATATCGTTAGAAAGACTTTGATAGGGTTTTTCCCCCCGTATAAATGTTTCAAGAAGGATAATTCACTTATGCTCGCAGAGAGTTGTCGACTCCGCTGCTCGCGCAATCACCCCGCCCGCCCGCCCGCAACTTGGTTTGCAAAGTCCATGCGGCGGCGATTGCGTTGAGTGCTTGGCGTTGGCTGGTGCATCTTTGCGGCCGCGCTAGCCCGCGCATGCTCGCGCGCGCACCAGCCGGCTAGTTTGGCGCGACCGACGCGGCCACGGTGGCGCTGACCGCCGAGCCGGTATCACGGCGACGCTACAATTGTGGACGCGATGGTGATGGTAGCGATGCTGGTGGTGATGACAACGACGACGGCGCGGCTAGTGACGGCGCCAATGCTAATCGCGCCCGCCGATAAACATGACGATGTCTTCGCGTCGGTGACGAGGGCTTCGGGAGGAGTTCGACGCGCGCGAGTGGCCCGCGTGGTTTTATCTGACACGGATCGGGCCCTCCCAGCGCGTGCTCGACATGATTTCGAATGATTTCGACTTGCGGGCGTCTCCAGTTGTCTTAAGAATTCGTCAAAACGCGCGCGCAAGCTTTTTTGAAAGCGGATGTTGCAAAACCATGTCTTCTATGTTTTCGGGGCACTCGATTTTGAAATTTTCACGAACCCCCATGTTTTTGAAGGATCTGGGCATGCGCCCGCGACGACGCGCGTGCTGCTTGGTCACATTTTAGCGAGGATTCTTGTGACAGCACGCGCGCCAGGGCGTTCGGGAGTTTTCGACATGCGCGCGCGATCTTCCCGTCTGGTAGCAAGTTATTAGCATTAAAAGACCGACGGTTTTCTGAAGGGTCTGCAAGAGCCCTAGCGCATTTGTTTTTGTTCTCTCTCTCTCTCTCTTTCTCTTTTGTTTTTAGTGTATATATACACATATAAAAGAGCGTGTTCTACCGTTGCTGGCGGAAAACTGGGGGGGTCACTACCGGTTCGATACCCCCCCCCTTCCGGAAAACCGGGGGGGATCACTACCGGTTCGAACCTCCCCCCCCAGTCCATCATGAAAAGGGGGGGGTCACTACCGGTTCGACCCCCCCCCATGGAAAACCGGGGGGGGGGTCACTGCCGGTTCGAACCCCCCCCCTTTCCCTCGAAAACAGGGGGGGGGGTGCGGACAATGGTGGGGACGGTGGCGGTGGGGACAGTGGTGAGGGGACAGCGGGACAGTGGGGGGGGGACAGCGGGACAGTGGTGGGGACGGTAGTGGTGGGGACAGTGGTGAAGGCGGTGGTGAGGACAGTGGTGGGACAGTAGCACGGCGGGGAAAGAGTGGTGGGGACAGTGGGGACAGTGGGACAGCACAGTGGGACGCTGGGACAGCACAGTGGGACAGCGGCGGGGACAGTGGGACAGTAGTGGGTACAGTGGGGACACTGGGACAGTGGTGGGGACCGAGGGGAAAGTGGGGAGAGTGGGACCGTGGTGGGACAACGGTGGGGAGAGTGGGGACGTCGACACACTGGTGGGGGCACTGGTGGGGATAGCGGGGACAATGGTGGGAACAGTGGGGACAGTGGGGCAGTGGTGGGGACGGTGGTGGTGGACAGTGGTGTGGGGACAGTGGGAATGTGGTGGAAACAGTGGGACAGTGGAGGGTACAGTGGTGGTGGGGACAGTGGTGAGGGCGGTGACCAGGACGGCGGTGGGACAATGGGACAGAGGTACCAGTGGGGACAGTGGTGGGGACAGTGGGGACAGTGGTGGGAACAGTGGGACGCTCAGTGGGACAGCGGAGGAGACAGTGGGAAAGTGGGGACAGTGGGGATAGTCGGGCAGTGGTTGGGGCCATGGAGAAAGTGTGGAGAGTGGAACCGTGGTGGGAACAGAGGTGGGGACAGTGGGGACAGTGCGACAGTGGTGGGGGCATTGGTGGGGACAGTAGGGATGGTGGTGGAACCAGTGGGGACAGTGGTGGTGAGGACAGTGGTGCTGGGAACAGCAGTGGGGGATGTGGTGCGGACGGTGGTAGGGACCGGGAGTCGTTTGCTGGCGGTGAGGGGGGGGGAAGGGTTCGAACCGGTAGTGACCCCCCCCGGTTTTCCAGGAGGAAGGAAGGGGGGGCTCGAACCGGTAGTGACCCCCCACGGTTTTCGAGGGGGACGGGGGGGAGGGGGGTTCGAACCAGGGTGACCCCCTCTGGTTTTCGAGGGGGAGGGGGTTCGAACCGGTAGTGAACCCCCTCGTTTTTCTGGAGGGGGGTGGGGGGGTTCGAACTGGTAGTGACCTTCCTCTGGTTTTCTGGGGGGGGGTTCGAACCGGTAGTGGCCTCCCGGTTTTCCGAGTGGGGGGGGGGGGTTCGAACCGGTAGTGACCCCCCTCGGTTTTCTGGGGGTGGCGTGGGGGGGGTTTAGGTGAGGGGGGGGTTTGCCGGGGGAAGGGGGGGGTCCAGCAGGGGGGGGGGATTTTCGGAGGGGGGGGGGGGACCACCAGGTTCCGGAGGAAGAGGGGGGACATTTTCCACAGTAAAGCGGCGGTGGATCACGCTCCTTCACATATATGTATGTATGTATGTATGTATGTATGTATGTATGTATGTATGTATGTATGTATGTATGTATGTATGTATGTATGTATGTATGTATGTATGTATGTATGTATGTACATACATACATACATACATACATACATACATACATATACATACACATATACATTATTGTTGCGAAACCTCGTGTTTTAGGTTTTCGTGACACGTGGTTTTCAATTCCTTATGTCGCCTACGGTTTTTGCAGGATTTCGGCATGCGCGCGACGACGCGCGCGTGTGCACTCGTTCCAGTTTTCCGCAAAGGGTTCTTGCAAACTGATGATTTGTGAAAACCGATTGTGCGCGCGTAAATTCCCTACCTAGGCTCTGCCTAGAAGGGTTCTTACTCTCTTAGCTTAAAGGGGCCGGGCAGTGCAAAGCGCCCCGGGCGGTTCCCCCAGTCCCCTGGGAGCGGTTCCCCCCAGTCCCCTGGGAGCTTTAGCTTTAGCTTTAGCTTTAGCTTTAGCTTTAGCTTAGCTTTAGCTTAGCTTTAGCTTAACTGTAGCTTAGCTTTAGCTTAGCGTTTCGCTTAGCGTTTCGCTTAGCTTTTCGCTCAGCGTTTAGCTTCAGCGTTTAGCTTAGCTTTAGCTTAGCTTTAGCTTAGCTTTAGCTTAGCTTAGCTTTAGCTTAGCTGTTGCTCAGCTTTAGCTTAGCTTTAGCTTAGCTTTAGCTTAGCTTTAGCTTAGCTTTAGCTTAGCTTTAGCTTAGCTTTAGCTTAGCTTTAGCTTAGCTTTAGCTTAGCTTTAGCTTAGCTGTGGCTTAGCTTTAGCTTAGCTTTAGCTTAGTTTTAGCTTAGCTTTAGCTTAGCTTTAGCTTAGCGTTACTGTTACTACTAATGCTGCTTTCCTAGGGGTTCCAACTCCTAGGTAGGGTCGCACTGGGAAATTTTTTTGGCAGTGGATGAAGGGGGTGGTGAGTGCTGGCCTGCCTGGGCTGGTACGAACTCATATTCAGGATGGGCGATGGGGCAGAACCATATGTAATTAGCAGTGCGGAAAAAGTGAATCGTTAATTCGCGGGAGGGGGGGGGGTCCTAATTCCCTACCTAGGCTCTGCCTAGAAGGGTTCTTACTTGCTTGGCTTAAAGGGGCCGGGCAGTGCAAACCGCCCCGGGCGGTTCCCCCAGTCCCCTGGGAGCCAAGCAAAAGCAACAGCAACGGTAAAAGCAAACGCGCGGTTCCCCCAGTTGCGCTCCCTGGGTGCAAAGCAAAAGCAAAAGCAAAGGCAAAAGTGAAGGCAATAACGAAGGCAAAGCAAAACCATAGCATAGCATAGCATAGCATATCATAGCATAGCATAGCATAGCGCAGCATAGCATAGCGCAGCATAGCATAGCATAGCCTAGCCCAGCCCAGCATAGCATTGCGCAGCATAGCATAACATAACATAGCATAGCAGAGCATAGCATAGCATAGCGTAGCATAGCATAGCATAGCGCAGCACAGCATCCACTATTGCTGCTCTGCATATGTACTGATATATGTGTGTGTGTGTGTGTGCGCACGTATGTTCCATGCATGTTGTCCGTCTGTGGGCCACCTTGAGCCGTCTGTGGACCATACAACTACGACGATGAGAAGGAGGAGGACGGCGTTTACCGCTCCTACCAATGTTGCTTTCCTAGAGGCTCCAACTCCTAGGTAGGGTCGCACTGGGATAATGTTTTTTCTCGGACAAGAGACTCTATGTGAAGCAATCAATGTGGTGTACTACATGTTGTGCAATCTGTGCTGTGCAATCTACGTTGGGCGCCCTAGGTGGTGCATTTTTCTGGTACGTTGTGCAAACTAGGTTGTGCAAGACGTGTGGTGCGATCTATGCGATGTGAAGAACATATGATGCCGGGAGGAAGCCCCACTCATAATCATTCTTGTGGGTTACGGGGCTATGAGGCTATAGGGCTCTAGGGCTATGGGCTATACGGCTATACGGCTATAGGGCTATAGGGGTATAGTGCTATAGGGCTAATGGGGTTATATGGCTCTAAGGCTCTAGGGTTATGGGCTGTAGGGCGATACGGCTATAGGGCTATAGGGCTGTTGGGCTATAGGGCTATAGGGCTACGAAGCTATACGGCTACAGGACTATAGGGCTATTGAGCTATGGGGTTATAGGGCTACAGGGCTATAGGGTAATAGGGCTATAGGGCTACTTGGCTATAGGGCTCTACGGCCATGGGCTATAGGGCTAAAGGGCTATAGGGCTACATGGTTATAGGGCTATCGGGCCTATGGACCTATAGGTCTATAGGGCTATAGGGCTATAGGGCTGCAGAGCTATGGGGCTATGTAGCTGTAGGGCTATAGGACTATATGGCGGTTGGGCTACAGGGCCACCCGGCCGCGGAAATCGGCGGATGCTGATCACGCCGACGGCGACGACTCCGTCTTCGCATCGGCGATGAAGGTTTTGGAGGGAGTTCGACATGCGCGCGCGGCCAACGCGCGAGAGTGGCCCGCATATTTTTATTTGTCCAGGATCGTGCCCCCCACGGCACGCGCGCAAGGGCGTTCGAATGATTTCGACGCGCGGCGCGAGAGGCCCGCTTGGCCGAAATGAACATGCGGCAACACCCATGGGTTCGCGTTAAGAATGAGCAGGAGCGCGGCCGCAGGCATCTTCGAAAACAAATGTTGCAAGCCCCTGTTTTTTTGTAACAATGGTTTTCGGGGCACTCGATTGTAAAACCCCTGCGACGCCCAATGTGTTTGAAGGATTGTGGCATGCGCGCGCGACCGCGCGCGCGCGCGTTCACTTCGCCCCGTTTTTGCAGGGGATTCTTGCGACGGCACGCGCGCGAGGGCGTTCGGGCGATTTCGACATGCGCGCGCGATAGGCCCGTTAGGTAACAATTAATGAACATTTGGAAACGTTTGGTCTTCCTACGAGTTCGCAGGAACCCGAGCGCGAATTTGTTTCAAAAGTATCGTTGCGAAACCAGTTTCTTTGTTTCTGCATTTTTCCTTTTTTCTCGGGGCACGCGATTTCATGATCCTGGCGAAGCCCGAGGTTTGGAATAATTCGGCATGTGTGCGCGGCGAAGCGCCCGCGTGCATTTCGCCCCGTGTTTATCATGGGCTTCTTGCAAGCTTATGGTTTGTGATGAAGGAGCGTGCGAGCATAGTAAGTGTTGAAAAGGTGTGTGTGTGTGTGTGTGTGTGTGTGTGGGCGGATGCTGGCGTGCCCGGGATGGCGTGAGTTCATATTTCGGCTGGGCGATGGGGCAGAGCCGCATGGAAATTCTCATGCGAAAGGGGGGCCGTTAGTTCAGAGGGGGGGGGGGGCGTGGCTTTATCCGGCGGGGGCCCGATGTCACATTAATGGTGATGGCGACGAAGATGATGATCATGACGGCGCTTATGATGATGGTGGTCATGGTGATGCTCGTGATGGCGATGATCATGCGACCGCTGTCACTGGGGCCGTTGGGGGGGCCCCCCGTGGGGCCGCGAAGCGCGCGTGGGCGCGCAGGGGAGTTGACCGCTGCCCTGCGCGCGCTGGACCACGAGAAGAAGGGGCCCATGGGCCGTCCTCTGCGACGACGAGGGGCTTCTGAGAGTCAAAAGCAGCATGGGGGCCTACAGAGCGGAGGGCGGCGTCGCCCTCTGGAGCGCCCCCCCCCCCAGAGCCCCGATCTCAACCCAGTGGAGATGTTCTCGAGCTGGCTTTGCAAGACGCTTCAGTCGATGGACCTGGGGGACTTGCGCAAGAAGCGGCAGCCGCTGGGCAAGACGGGCTGCGCCGCCAGGGGCAAGGGGGCCCTGGGGTCGGCCGAGGCCCGGGCGGCGGCGAATAACGTGGCCGGTAGGTTCTAGAAGGCCTGTGAGCAGGTCGTGGACTGCAGGGGGGCCGTTGCCGATTATTAGTTCTCGCTTGCTCGTTACCTGGGTTTACGCCATCTCTGGGCGTTGTTCGCGAGTGGCGAGGCCGACGTTGCAGGGGCGTCGCGGTCCGTCCCGTTTTTATGGCTTCATCCGGCCAGGGCCCGATGTCGCACTGACGGTGATGGCGATGAAGATGATGAGCATGACGGCGCTTATGATGATGGCGGTCATTGCGATGCTCGCGATGGCGATGTTCATGCGACCGCTGCCGCTGGGGCCGTTGGAGGAGCCCCGCGTGGGGCCGCGAAGCGCGCGTGGGCGCGCAGGGGAGCTGCCCGCTGCCATGCGCGCGCTGAGCCCCCAGAAGTAGAGGGGCCCATGGGCCGTCCTCTGCGACGGCGAGGGGCTTCTGGGGGCCAAGATCAGCCTGGGTGCCCACGGGGCGAAGGGCGTCGCCCTCTGGAGTGTTCCTCCCAAGGGCCCCGATCCCAACCCAGTGGAGGTGTTCTGGAGCTGGCTTCGCTAGAGGCTTCGGTCGCTTGTCCCTGGGGACTTCCGCAAGAAGCGTGAGCCCCTGGGCAAGACGGCCTGCGCCGCCAGGGTCAAGGGGCCCTGAAGTCGGCCGAGGCCCAGGCGGCGGCGAATAACGTGACTGGTAGGTTCGGGAAGGCCTGCAAGTAGGTCGTTGGCGTCAGAGGGGCCGCTGCCGATAATTCGTTTTCCCTTGCTCGTTACCTGGCTTTTCACTTGCTCTGGGCACGCTTCGCGTGGGCAGAGGCCCAAATGGCAGGGTGACGATCGCAGTCCGTCCCGTTTTTCGCGGCTTCATCCGGCCAGGGCTCGATGTCGCGTCGATGGCGTTGATGGCGATGAAGATGATGATCGTGGCTGCGCTTATGATGATGACGGTCATGGCGATGCTCGTGATGGCGATGATCATGCGACCGCTGCCGCTGGGGCCGTTGGAGGACCCCCCCGCGGGGCTTTGCGTGGGCGCGCGGGGGGGCTGCCCGCTGCCTTGCGCGCGCTGAGCCCCGAGAAGAAGAGGGGCCCATGGACCGTCCACTGTGGCGGCGAGGGACTTCTGGGGGCCAGGGTCAGCATGGGGGCCCACAGGGCGAAGGGGGTCGCCCTCTGGAGGGTTCCTCCCAAGGGCCCCGATCTCAAACCAGTGGAGATGTTCTGGAACTGGCTTCGCTAGAAACTTCGGTCGATGGAGCTGGGGGACTTGCGCGAGAATCGCGAGCCCCTGGGCAGGGCGGCCTGCGCCGCCAGGGCCAAGGGGGCCCCGAAGTCGGCCAAGGGCCAGGCGGCGGTGAATAACGTGGCTGGTAGGTTCTGGACGGCCTGCAAGCAGGTCGCGGGCTGCAAAGGGGCCGCTGCCGACAATTAATTTTCGCTTGCTCGTTCCCTGGACTTGCGCTTGCTCTGGACATGCTTCGCGAGGGAAAAGCTACGCTTGCAGAGGCATCGCAGTCCGTCCCGCTTTTCATGGCTTCATCCAGTTAGGGCCCGATGTCGAAACGAAGGTGATGGCCATGAAGATGATGGTCGTGGCGGTGATTATGATGGTGGCGGTCATGGCGATGCTCTTGATGGCGAAGACCATGCGACCGCTGCCACTGGGGCGTCTGGAGGAGCCCCTGTGGGGCCGCGAAGCGCGCGCGGGCGCGCAGGGGGGCTGACCGCTGCCGTGCGCGCGCTGAACTCCAAGAGGAAGAGGGGCCCATGGACCGTCCACCGCGTTGGCGAGGGGCTTCTGAGGGCCAAGATCAGCATGGGGGCCCACAGGGCGAAGGGAGTTGCCCTCTGGGGCGTTCCCCCCAAGAGCCCCGTTCTTAACCCAGTGGAGAGACTCTGGATCTGACGTCGCCAGAAGTTTCGGTCGACGGGCCTGGGGGACTTGCGCAAGAAGCGTGATCCCCTGGGCAAGACGGCCTGCGCCGCCAGGGTCATGGGGGCCCTCAAGTCGGCCAGGGCCCAGGCGGCGGTGAAGAACCAGGTCGGTAGGTTCCAGGAGGCCTGCAAGCAGGTCGCGTCGGGGCTCAAGAGACGGGCCAATGCAAACGTGGGTCAGCCAGGGCGCCGAACCCCGCAGGATCCTGCGAAGACCCCCCTGGCTGCCCCGGGTTAGCGAGCCGCTCGTGGCCCCGAGGCCGTCGCGCATATTGGCTGACCCGGGTTTGCGAGGACCTGCGTTGCAGTTTTTTCTTGTGCGTTTCAGTTTTTTGGTTTCTTGCTGGCCCGGGTCTGGATTGACCCGGGCCAAAAGATCCCCGATCGTGGATCGCAAACAGCCGGTGCCGACGACTAATTTTAGTTTGCCAGTTACTTGGGCTTGCGCTCGCTCTGGACATGCTTCGCGACGGAAGAGGCTAAACTTTCACGCAGCCGCGACGGCGGTTTCTTCAATTTGCCATGATGATGATAAGTCCCATCCTTCTAAAGATTCTGAACATGACAGAATGACTGCGTCATTCGGCGGAGTAGTTTCCGATCCGCCTAATGGAAACTGCGCCGCGCCAGCCCCCGTGATCGAGCGGGACGCGCCCGCGCGCGAAGTACTTGGAGTATTCCTTCTCCGACCCACTCCGCGTTGATGCGCTATTGGCGAATCCAGATTGAACAGAACTTTCGTCATGGTGATGTATATGTGACGCAATCTATGTTTTGTGATGTCGGGTGTGCAATAGATGTTATGCAGTCTACGTGGTGTATTGTTTGTGGTGCTATCCATGTGGTGCTATCAAGGTATTGCAATCTACGCTGTGCGATCTATGTGGCGTGCAATCCAGGTGGTCCAATATGTATGGTGAAATCTGTGTTGTACAATGTGTAACATATGTTATGCAATCTAGGTGGGCGGCGACTGAGGCAACGAGCGCGGCGACCGACGGGCATGCCGAGACGATGGGCGGCGGCGACGGGGCGGGGGGCGACGGTGCCAGAATGAAGACTATCCCTTCAGTGCAAGAGCTGTTTTGGGAATGTGTGTATACTCACACACACACATATATGTATATAGGTATATATATATCCCGCCTCTCATTATATATAAGTATAGGTGTATCCCTCTCTATATATAGGTACACCTATTTATGTATGTATATTCATTCTCTCACTTTTTATGTCTGTCTGTCTGTCTGTTTGTTTGTCCTTCTGTCTGTTTGTCTATCTGTCTCTTGTCTCTCTGTTTGTCTGTCCGTCTGTTTCTCTGACTTTCTCTCTGTCCGTTTGTTTTTGTCTGTCTGTCTGTCTGTCTGTCTGTTTGTCCGTCCGTCTGTCTGTCTGTTTGTCTGTCTGTCTCTCTGTCTGTGTCCTTCCTTCTCTCTTTCGCCCTCCGTTGTCTGTGCGCATCCGCCGAACGTTCCCTGCAATGCCAGGAGGTTGATGGCTGTTAGCGGGCGCGCTGTCATGGTGCGGCGCTGTCGTTCGTCCCCCCGAGGGCTGCGCGTCGTCAAGTTCGGACGCGAAACGCAACCCGTACGTCCTGTTCTCATTTGTTCTGTGGTCATGTGTTTCCTCCTTTTCCTCCTCCTCCCCCTCCTCCTCCTCCTCCTCCTCCTCCTCCTCCTCCTCCTCCTCCTCCTCATCCTCTTTGAAGGCACTGTTGGACTGTGGGAGTGGTGCCGTTCTGCGGGATTCGCTGGGTTGGAATCCGTACCCGATTCCTGCTGGGGCGTCTACAGCGGCGAGCAGAACGAGGATTCCAGCCCTTGCTTTGCAGTGTTGGCCACAGGGGTCCGGAGGAGGAACAGGAGGAGGGGCAGGAGGACGAAAGTCACATTAACGGCCTGCACCTGTCAAAGCATTGACCCTTTGCCCGCCCAGATGGGGATCCAGGCGGCGAGTGGTAGTGCAGGCTTCACTACCCCTAATTCAGTTATTCTCCCTTTTTCCACAGCCCTTTAGTATCTTGGATTGGAAGGCGCAAGGAGAGAGTCAGTGGAACGACGAAATC
>CAUYUJ010021024.1:127500-142500 GCA_963575745.1 Prorocentrum cordatum | reverse complement strand
GCCTCTCCGCTGCGGCCCTGCGGCGGCGGCGGCGGTCCTGAATCTGGCCCCGCGGGCCAGCTCCCCACGGAGCAAGCGATAGCCCCCCTCCCACAATATAGAGCACGTGTCGGGAGCATCAGCTGGCCACGTCCGCCGATCCTGTGCTGGCTCACCCTGGGCCCACGATTGGCGCATACAGGCCCTCCTGGCTTGGCCCGAGAGGCATCGTACCCGTCGATCCTGGGCTCGGCCAGGACCTATGAGGTGGTCACATGACGCCCCCAGGAAATTGCGGCCACTGCCCAGGGGTGAAGACAGCATCCTTTGCATGAGAGAGGAGACAATAGGTTCCCGGGGAGCCAAAATCAGCTTCTCGTCCCGAACCGCTTCTTCACGGCCCGAGGCCCTGGCAGGGGCCCCCCCCCCCGGAGCCCCGCAACGGTGAAAAACCTCAGGGCGCGTTTTCCTCAGGACCCGCTTGCGTCACAGAAGCATCCGCTTTTGTTACTCTGCGGTGCGCCGAGGAGGAAGGCACGCAGACGGGTAGGGCGGGCCTCCTCAGCAGGCTCAGGAGGCTGGAGAAGCCTTCTAAGCCTCCTCCGAAACCCCGTCGCCTCCCGAGCAGGCCCGCCCCCTCTCACGTCCTGCTCCTGCGCGCCGCCGAGCTCCGCTCTCGGGCCCTATCTCGCGCCTCCCGGCGGCCGCTCGGGACGATCCCGCCCCCCCCCCGGGGAGCGCCCGCGGCGAGGCTGCAGCTGCTGGAGGAGAGCGCACCCCGCGGCCGCGCCCGGCGAGGGCGCCCGGAAGCGGCCCGCCGCCCCCTGAGGTTGACAGGATCTTGTTTTTAGATCCTATGTTATGTTAGCATATGTTACATAGATCTATGATATGTTATATACATCATATTAAGCGAAATAGATCCATATCGTTATACATAGATCATAAAACGTGTCGGTTCACGGCTACATCGGCTCATACCTTGACGCGGCGAAGCACAACACAAACAACGCATCGAGACGTGCAAAGAACATGCAGCAATACCGCAGCCGCCTCGATTTCGGGCCAGATGCACACTTGAATTTCATCGGGGCCTGACGCTGTTTAACATGGATTCCCAGAGATCCCCGCCAGCTGAAACATCACGCAAATATATTCCCTTGTGCGCCAAAGACTCCCACCAACGTGAAAGATCAATGCTAAGAGACTCCCGCCAGCTGAAATATCACGATGCGGGAACCCTCATGCCCAAGTAGCTTTCCATGGTGCGCCCAAAACTCCCCGACGAAGAAGAAGGGGGAGGACGACGACGACGCCGACGGCGCCACCGAGGACGACGGCGACGTAGCACATCGGGCGGGGGCGGACTTGGCACACACACCTCCTAAGCGAATAAGGGGGGCGACCTGCGGTGAGCATGCACGCGCGTAGGAGGTGTACAGCCGTTCGTCGACGGCCGCCTCCTCCTCCTCCTCCTCATCCCCCTCCTCCTCCTCCTCCTCCTCCTCCTCATCATCATCATCATCATCATCGTCATGGGTCCCCTAACCCTACTCATCATGCAATTCATTATCGTGCTCGTCCTCGTGCTCATCAGCATTCTCTCATCATCCGTCGCATCCTCATAATCCTCTTCATCCTCATCGTCGGCATCATCATTCGCTCCGCCGCCTCGCCAATCCCATCGCCGCCGTCCTCATCATTATCCGTCCCGATCCTCAGCACTACCATCACCGTCCGTCCAAATCATTCTTCATCATCGCCATCCGTCCCCGTATTAGTCATCATCATCACTTCACCGACCCCGCCGTCCTCATCACTGGCCGCCCCAATCATCGTCGCCCCCATCCCCGTCACGATCATCAGCAGCATCACATCGCCTCTATCATCACCATCCACCTGCCGTCCTCGTCCTCGTACCTCCCGCCGCCGTCACCGTCGATGTCATCGGAGCAGGTCCTGAATGGTTCGACGTGGTGCCATGCGCCAACGCGTGGCGCACATGCAGTGCGCACTCGGGCAACGGTTCAACCCTCAATGAAAATCAGCGCCAGAAGTAGCAAACTCAGAGCGAGAAGTGGGCAAACTCAGACAGACAAGCAGTGAAACTCAGAGCGGCGAGCAGACGCACGCCGTCGGTGGGCACAACGTCGTCAAGCGACATGCCACCGATCAATCAATCGCAACAACGTTCTGAAACGCCCATTCCACAGCGGCGGAGATTGCATTGCACATTTCTGGAACGTGAGGTGTAAACTGAGTGCCTGCATCAGTGGCCCGCATCCGCTTTTCAGGGCGATCGGTAAGCTCTTTCAGGCGATCCCTGCTATCCTTGCGAGATTTTGCCAGGTGCCTCTCGCAATCAGGAATCGCGGTGAAAATCTCGAGAGGTCGCTCAACAGCGGCGCCAAACGCACCCTGACACGACACCAGCCGACGTGCACCGATAATGCGCAGTGCGGTATCGAGATGAATGTACTTGAAAACGAAGCTGTTCAACGGGTTCTCGAGAGCCACAAAGACATCGCGAACACTTGCCATTATGAATAGCCAGCTCAAGACTTCCACCGAAGCATTTGCAACTTGAACTTCTTCTAGCGTGTCGTCACCTGCCACCGCATCCGCTTCACGCTTGAACACTCCTCTGCTCTTGAAGGACACCCACGTGTGAGGGTTTGGCGAGCACCACATTGTTGCACGAGGAAGCAGTGCCCTGACCATGTACATAGCATAGATGATACCATATATTGATGTGAGCGTGTGGTGCTGACTGGCCGACTCGTCCATGGTCGTCGCGTGTCGGTATGGTAGATGGCGAGCCTCATGAACAGTAGCTGTCTGCTCGTCGCCACCGAAGAAGACCGCCATGTGGAGTCGACGACAGATGTCTGGATATCTGCCGCTGTGTAGGTGCTTCTCAACACAGCTGATTAGCACGTGCACTGGCACCAACAACTGTTTATGAATATCCTGGGACGTGAAACCAAGCTCGTTCGCAATAATTCCTGCCATCATGGGAATCCAAGCGGGAGGAACGTACATTGTAATAGCGTCACACAGCAAGACGCAGCACGATCGATGGCAACAGCTTGAGCCCTCACAGTGGCGGATACACGTATTTGTTCAACCCGAACTTTGCGACCATATTGAACAGGCGAAAGATACGCTCCTCAAACTTGCATTGATGTGAATGTTCCCCCGACGTGCGCAAGAGCAGGTTTAAAGATTCGTCGACGAATACAGCGTAGTACTTCGGGTTCCCCAAGAACTGAATCCTGACATACAAACAAAACAGTTTATCGATTGAGTGGGGTCGAAACGATCAGAACCAGCACGTGTCTTGCAACGCTCCCCCCCTACGGCTGGGCATCGGCAAAAGACCCCTTCGATTTTGATACTTGGGTACACGGTGGTACCACCGCCCATCGGAATCGATTGGATCATCCTGGCCATCTCCTCGCTCCCCGCCGATACCCTCCTCCTGCCCATCCCACCCACCACCGCATCCCCCTCGATATTCTGAGGTATCGCCCCCCTCACCGCCTGGAGAAATCCCGAAACCTCGAACCGCCGCCCTTCGAAATGTTAACCCCCACTGATGGGACCGAGGCCCGCCCCCGACCCGCCAGCCCACGTGCATCGATGGTTACCACCATACCCCCATAGCCCCTACAACACCTGCACACTACATTTCGGTATACCAGGGTCCTCTCTGCCAAGTGGAGACAATAATGGTGTTTGGGGACGAAATGCAAGAGTGCATCCTCCGATCTCGACAAGTGCAGGTGCATGAGGTCGTACAGCCGCTGAATAGCATATGTCGGCACCACCATTGGATGCAATTTCAATTCCTCCACGAAATCCAGCAACGCCCGCCCAGCGACAAGCAGGTCGTCACCATAGGGAATTGTAGATACATACTGTGGGAGAATGTGCATTGCATATTTCAACACGATGAATGTTTCGTGCGCCTTTAACTTCATATTGCCGCCTGGATGCGGTAGTGTTTCATTGTTCTCGAAACTACCAGGATCTCCTATCATCTTAAGTGTCAAGTCGCCAATCCGATCACCATGATCGATATCCCCTTCTGGAGCTTTAAACCATTTGGCCATGTTACCATATAGTATCCGACACCCTCTCGACAAAACAACGTCTTTGGTCCCTGAAAGTTTCCATGGGTTCGATAATAAAATGCGGAACAGCGTGCCGCTCGTCCACCTCATCATCGGTCCGTAATGGAGGCTGTGTAGCGTGTCCACAGCTAGGTGTACAGATGGCGTCATACCGATGATCGGGTGGAAGATCGGGTTTCGAAATGTAGCGGGCCCCACGTGCGAATTGCCTTGGAACTCGTGCCTCCAAAATGTGACGCGCACGGGCAACTCTGCTGTTTCAAAACCTCCTACGTCGGGTAGAGAATCTGACGGTACCAAACAATCTTTTTCTTGGAGTCTAAATTTTGGAGGCGTCGGTCGTACAATCGTCCTTCCGTATTGATGCCGTCCAGATCTGTATTCCATAGCTGCCATGAGAGCCTGTCTGTCTTCGTCGGTGCACACGTCCACGTGATGCTCACATTGCGCGCAGTACTCATCATACTCGTGCGGTTCATTGAGGCCCCACGGAGAAAATCCCAGAGACGCCTCCTTAACAACATTCATATTGTCGCCTGTGCATTTGCACATTGGACACGGATTGTACTTTGAGTTGGTATTTGGAAGGCCGTGCGTGTGCGATGCGTCGCTCCAGTCGAGCTTCATCCAGATTACACACCCCGTGAACCCCAGAAACGCACCGTGCTGATTAGCTAGACGACCGTGCTGGCTGGTGTCGTCGTAGTGCGTCCCATCGAATTTCACGGCTGGTCTGACACCACACGCCAATATTTTCAGATTCCACGCCAAATACCTGAGCAACGGATGCATGCTGCACCATCCCCTACACCCACATGCACACGAATTGCGCGTACGCCAAACTGCGCACAAGTGCCTTTTCCCCGTTAACACGTTGGTAATCCAAACGCCCAAAATCGAATCTGGATTTGACGACGTGCTTCCTGTGTAATGCACACCATCCGTATAGATAGCCAGCGGGATCGGGAGCGGCTTGCCTTGCGATTTTGCTGCGACCGTCAGCGGGTGCTCCCAGTACACTGGTGGCAGTCCTGATGATTCGTCGACCACGTGCTTGCATCGGTCGTCCCGTACTTCACTAGCAATGTTCTCATACGTCAACGCCACAAGCACTGTTCGGGGTTGGCGGCTGGTTCGGTGCCTATCTGTCCCTGGAACTAAGAGGTGTTCAATGTTTGCTGGTGGCGCCCAAATCTTATCCAGTTCATGCTGATAACGCCCTGATTGCAAACCTGGGGGGCATGCGAATCGCGCGAAATCCGCTCCGAGAACCCCCGCAACATTGGCGTGGTGGCACGCTATGCAGAAGTCGGCAGCAGTCATCTTCCCAAGCGCATACATATTTTTGAAATGCTGGAGCAACTCAGCGCCAGCGTTGCGTCTGGCTTGAAGCTGCTGCTCCCGCTCATGTGCCAGAAACAACGGCCCCCCATCATCACAGGCTTCGTCGCGGGAGCGCTTTGCCCCCTGTGCTCGGGCCATGGTTCATGCTACGATGCCGTGCATGCGCGCGTGTGCGTGCAGAACGCGTGCTGATAAGTCACGCGCGCCTTATGCGCCATCATAGTGCAATGCGGTTATGTCGCGCCCAGTGCGTTCCTATCCAACTCAACGCAATGCGATGCAAAGCTGTTATAGGTTTCAATGTCGCTTTAGATTACGTCATTGGTGTTGGTTTAACCCAGAGTACCGTGTCAAGTGTACCAGAGTGTATCCAATTCAGAGGTCGTGTTTGTTATATGTTGCTCAAGGTACTCCTAAGTTACGCAATGCATTATCAGTTGACTCACCGCATTTCTAGTTGGCTCATAGAAGCTATGGCGTATTAGTTAGATTAGTAACCTTCTGATGTATACAGTTCTACCAGGCTCATACATGTTGTATTTGGTTCAAGTCATTCATGTATTGCATCGCCCCATATCCTTATTCGGCGTGCTAGGTGGCGATGTGCATGTGGACGGGTGATGATGCATGCAACGTCTCACGAACGAAACTTGCATCATGCAACACCTGGCCCGCAGAGGGGAGAGGCCGGGGGTACACACCAAATGCCCTGCGAAACAATCACCATCCACATGCACACACGCCCTCGTGCTCTCCACTGCCAGACACACGCGCGCAATCCAAACAATCAGCAAAACTCAGACGGAGAAGTAGAAAACTCAGAGCGACTAGTAGTGAAACTCAGGCGGAGAAGTAGTAAACTCAGGACGCTAAGTGGTGCAAATCAGGGCAACAATATCGGGCTGATATGCTTTGCACTGCGTGCGTGGCCGTCTGCATCCAACGCTCGGCGCATGTGACTCGGCCTTCGTCGCCCAGCAGGATTACCCGTGCTGGTCGGCGCGCTCCCCGAGCACTCACTAGCACGAGCATGTATTCTCGAGCGTGGCAACGGTCCAGACTAAACCTCAATGCGCGCCTCCGCGGCGCAGTCGGCACCCCTGAGCGGCAGTATTCCCCAAAAAATCAGCACTGCACGCCGAAAATCAGCCGACGAGCGCGCCGCGGCGCAGCTCTGCAAAACTCAGAGAAACTCAGAGCGGGATCTTAAATTCTCAGAACTCAGAGGGTGGTCGATCCTCGATACATGTTGCTTGGATCTTATTTTTGTCTGGAGAAAATCATAGAAAATCAGTGAAAACTCAGAGCGCCTCGGGCGCCCCCCAACCAGGTTTTTCCCCTAACAAACCGGTGTTTTCTCGATTTCAACGGTTTTTTCCCGGCACGCCAGACATTTTCGGCCCGCCGTCGGGTCCGAACACCCCCCGTGAAAGACTGCGGCTGGATTCGCTCTCCTTCGCCCGTCCCGCTCTCTCCAGCCCGCCTCCCCGCCCCCGTCCCTCCTGCGATCTGCCCCCTAGTCCCCCCTCCATCCGCCAATCGTCCCGTGTCATTGCCCTCCGCCTATCCCGCTTCGAAGTGGGCGGGGGGATCCCCCCGCCCACGGCTCGAAAGACGCGTCTTGCCACTGAAACAAAACGCCTGCAGCATGGGCACATGCCCGCGCTACTCAGCCACTGACCGCTCGCAGCTACGCCGACGCTTTGGTAACCCTCCTGCGCTTGGAAGCGCTCTTGTCTCTGCCGCCGACGGCCCCCTTCTTGGCCTCCTCCGCAGCCTCCAGCGCCTGGTCAGCACCGTCCTTCGAAGCCAAGAGCGCCGCCGCCTCCACGCTGCACGCAGAGATGAGGGGAGACAGCAGGTTCTTGAAGTTGACGAAGGCTGCCAAAGCACTCTCCTCGCCCTGCTTCTTGATGAGCTCGGCCTTGTACTTCGTCAGGTCGTGGGTCAGCATCTTCGGCACGTCCTTGAACTGCGGGTTGCTCGACGTCGCAGTGAGCGAGGTGAGCGCCGTCTGCAAGGGCCCCACCATCGCAGGCGAGTTGAACCGCTCCCACTCCTTGGCGGTCGCGACCTCCTTCAACAGCGTGTTCGCCTGGCCCACCGCGGCGTTGTACTGGGCCTTGGTCGTGTTGGCCTCCTTGACAGCCTTCGACATGGGGTCGAGCTCCTGGGCGCGACGGCGACGACGACGACGGCCAAATACTGACACACGAAGTAACATAAGAATGAGACGACGACGGCGACGACGACGACGACGATCGCGACGACGAGCGACGACGACGACGACGACGACGACGACGACGACTTCGAGGTTAAGCAAGGAAGATGAGGATGATGAGGAGGAGGAGGAGGATGGGAAGGATGATCGATCGACCAGTGGGGCAAGTTCGAAACTGTTTCGCCCACGTGTCCTTCTTCGGCTTCTGCCGCGCCGCGTCCCCAGCACCTGGAGCTCCAGCCGCTGCCCCATCGGCGCCACCCGCTCCCCCAGCGGCGCCACCCGTCGCGCCTGCGGCATCGGCGGGGCCAGGCGCCGCAGCTGCCGCACCCGCTGCCGCACCAGCACTGCTTGTCGGTGCAGCTGCAGCCGCCGTGCGTGTCGCGGCGGAGCCTGAGTGCCCAGCGCCCACCCCGCTGCCGTCGGTCGCAAGGGGGACTGCCTGCGCGACACCAGTGGGCACTACGGCGGCTGGCGTCTTGGTGATCACAGCGGCGCCGATGGCGTGCTGGGCGGCGGCGCCGCCTGGGCGATCCAGCTTCGTGGTAGTCTTGTCAGTGACGTGCTTCGCCCAGAGGTTAGTGAACTCCTCGCGGAAGCCATCTTCGACGTATAAGAAGCGGGCCGACTGAGTGAACTCACCGTCAAACTTGACGAACGGGTAGCCCATGTCGAGGCAACGGATGCAGTAGTTCGTCGCGTTGCGAACCCCTGCGGTCCCACCGCCCTCCTCGACGGCGATCCTCCCAGCAGATCTGTAGAAGCCCTGCTTGATGATGCTGTGCTGCTCGATCTGCGAGCGCACCCTCACGGCGACGCGCTCCTCGTACTGCGCCTGCGCCCACTTCATCCTGAAGTTGCTCTTCGCAGCGTGGCCCTTGCATTGACCGTATTCTGTCTTTTGAGCTGGGTTGGCCTTGAGGTAAGCGTCGAACTTCGAAGCCGCGACGTTGCCAGCCGATGCACGAGCAGCGAACTCCCACGAGCCCGAGTCCTTGACGCCCTGCCAGAACTGGTCGAGCGGGTCCGTGCTGCCGCGAAGCGACTCCTCGACTCGGGGCGCAGAGACGGTCCCAGGGCAGCTCTCTTCTTTCGCGGCCGCGAGGTGGCACAGAATGTGGTCGAGCTTGTCTGCATCGCCGTCGGCCTGCCTGCCCAGCTGCGACTGCGCATCGCTGAAGCGGTTGTTGGACAGCATGGCGAGGATATCTGTCATCGACTGGCCCTTCACCGAGTCCGCACCCTGGGAGGAGGCAAGCACGGCAACAATACCGTTAGACGTGGTAGCCCGCATATTTGGATTGCGACCCAATCCAAACGGCTGGCTACCACCCGCCTAATAGTTTTGCCGTGCATAGGGTCCTCCACCCCAGAGCTCTCGCCAGGCGCGGGCCAATCCTCGTCGACCGCGAGCGGTGGGCCGTCCCCGACATAGTTGGGGTTCTTAGTAGACCTGTGCTTGCCGTCTCTCGGCTGAGCGTCCATAGGACTCTCGTTGTCGATGACGGAGAAGTTGTGAGGGCTCTCAGCTGACATCATCGCAGCCTTCGCAAATGCCTTGCCTAGCGGTGTAGTTCGGATCGGGCTTCGGGGAACCTGATCCCACTCAAGCGACTGCATGCTGCTCGGACCGAGCACGGCTTGCGACGGTGCCTGATAGTGCCTGCGCGTGAGTTGATGCACGGTGCAAGTGTGAGAACGCACCGAGAACCACGACGAATCCGCATCATACACATTTCGATCAACACCGAAATCAGTAAAACTCAGATCGAGAAGTAGTAAACTCAGGCCGAGAAGTAGGAAAACTCAGAGAGGGAAGTGGGAAACTCAGAACGATGAGTGGTTAACCTCAGAGTGTAAACCCAGTGACCGTGCGACGCGCGTACAATGAAATCACGTGCGTGTGAGTGTGGCGTGCTCGTTAACACGTCTGGCTGTAACATCTGATTTTCTGATTTTCGGGTAACGCTGCCTCTGGAGCTCCGACGATTCCACTGCGCAGCCACTGCGCGAGGAAACTCACTGCCAACGAGCGTGCTGCGATCGCACATGATGCCGAACAACTGGCGACATCAATCCACTCGAACTCACAATTCTATCTACATGAGTCGTCGGAGCGATGCCCTGATCCCCACCCCACCCCCAAACATTCAAGGCCGGTGTGCGCACGAGGATATCCCCGTGCGCACACCGAGCGCACACACCGAATCCCACCCCCACTCGGCCCAACAACACTTTGATTTCTACCAGGTAATCTGCCTGGTGGGGGGGGAGCGGGGGTCAGGGCAGCGCCGCCGTGCCTACTCCGAATCATCAGCATAAGCACGCTCCATAAAGCCAGCATGAGGCCCCTCGTCGCTGCTGATGCTGCATGGCATCCCCCCCATCTCGGTGTCCGCATCATCTGGAGGCGACTCCCGAAGCGCCGCCGCGCCTGCCGCTGCCTCGGCCGCCGCCGCAGCGGGCGCTGCTGCCTGCGACACCTCCGCCACCGCGGGCTTCTTCTCGGCGGGCGGCTCGTCCTGGCGGAGCGGGCGCCGCCGTCGTCGCCGTCGTCGGCGGCGGCGACAGCGGCGTCGTCGTCGGCGTCAGCGTTGGTCGCCGTCTATCGTCCATCGTCGTCGTGGGCGTCGTGGTCGTCGCCGTCGTCGCCGCCGCTTCCGCCGTCGTCGTCGTCGTCGTCGTCGTCGTCGTCGTCGTCGTCGTCGTCGTCGTCGTCGTGTCGGTCGTTTCGTCGCTGTCGTAGTTGTCGTCGTCCGTCGTCGTCGTCGTCGTCGTCGTCGTCGTCGTCGTCGTCGTCGTCGTCGTCATCATCGCCGTCGTCGTCCTCCTCCTCCTCCTCCTCCTCCTCCTCCTCCTCCTCCTCCTCCTCCTTCTCATCAGCTCAACCCCAAAACTGTCCTCGGCCTCAGCTGCAGCTCGCTTCCGACCGATCTTCTTGGACACCTGCGCCCAGCCGTTCGCGACAATGAACGAGTCCTTGTCGTCCACGGTCTGCTCCCTGGTCCTCGTCTTGGCGACGTAGTTGTCGACGAACTCATTGAACTTATCGGTGATCTTGTCAACCTCACCATCGGGGACCTTCATCTGCGCAAACTGCTCTGGTCTAGAACCGTCGTCCTTCTCGTGCCTGATGGCGACGAACTGCTCCTTGAGGCGCTTGTACCACACGACCTTCACGTGCCCGCCGTCCTTGTGCTCCTTAGACGGAACAGCATCATCAGAGTTCTTACTCGCCCATTGTTTTGCACTCACCGCCGTGATGAACCACGTTGCACCGTCGGCCCACACAGCCACGGCCTGCTTGGTATGCTCGTCGTCAGTCGGAGGGCGAACCGACGCTGCGTACTCCTCCGCGCCGTCGGCGAGCACCCTGTACGCTGCCTGGTGGGCGCGAGTCGGGAGGCGGGACTCGACGTCGACGACGACGACGACGACGACGACGACGACGACGGCCACGACGACGACGACGACGACGACGACGACGACGACGACGACGACGACGACGACGACGACGACGACGACGGGCGACGGACGACGGACGACGGACGACGGACGACGGACGACGGACGACGCCAGAGGAGATGAGGATGGGATATGGTGAGCTCGTTTAGCACAATTGAGCCTGCAACTCATGGTTCCACTTGTAGATGGGAGTCGCCTCGGCTGCCGCGGCTGGCCTCTTCATCGATGCCGCCGCCACCTCACCAGGTTCCACTTCTGCCTCATCCTCTTCGCCTTCCTCCTCCTCCTCCTCTGCCTCATCCTCGTCCTCGCCGTCCTGCGCCTCCTCGTCCTCGCCACCCGCGCCAGCGATGGCGCAGTCGGGGACAGCACCTGGAGCTACACCGATCGCCCCAGCAGGTGCTCCCTCGGTCGGGTCGGGAATGATCTCTTTCATCCACTCGGGCCACTGCGAACGTGTCCTCGACGAATACTTCAGGACCACTTGGTTGTAGTCACGCACCATCATCCGCAATCGTTTGGCCACTGTATCGCTCCATGTGGCGATCTCCTTCACCAAATGCCATTGCTCCTCGCGATCAGTGGCGATCTCGGCCAAGAGCTTCTTCAACTGCGACTGGGGGATGCCGCTTGGGATCTTGGGCAGCAGCAGCACGTGGTTTCTGATCTGCTCGTCGTCACGGGGACCAGCGCCCTTCTCACGATAAGACGGGGTCTCTGCAGTTTTGTAGTAGTCCTGCAGTGCGACCTTCACCACCTTCAACTGCGCGGGCGTCAGCGTACCCTTTCGCCCCTTCGGGGCCATTGCAGCTGCAGCACGCGGCACACACTGACAGTGAGAAGAGCGAGCAGCCCGAAACCAGCAAAGGGTTTGAGCAACATGCCAATGAGAAGGCGCCGACGAAGGCCTCCGAATCACATGGCGCCATGTCCTGGCTCAGAATGGTGCTCTCGTTTTGAGTGTTGTTGTCACTGGCCGCTTTCCTACCTCATAATCGTGCTCTCGCCTCGTCGCTGACTACATTTCCCGTTCCGAACGCCCCCTTCCCCCTTCATACGTCCCTTATCTCTTTTGATTATCTTCGTACGGAGTTCCTTCCCCTATTGATTGGTTCATTGTCCCTCTCTCGTCTTACATATTGCTCATTTCCTTTGTTCCATGTTTTCATCCCCCATGTCTCCCCTGCAGACCCAGCCCGCTCAATATTCAAGCGCACTATATACGACACTGCTTGATCGGGAACCCAAACCTACCATCTAACTCATATTTTCTGACATATATACGAGCAGGATCTTATAATTAGATCCATATATAACATAATAAGATCCATGACAACATAACACTCCGGATCTTATTATAAGATCCTGCCAACCTCAGGGCCGCCCCCCCCCCCGCCGGCGCGCCGCCGCGCCTCCGGGCGCCCGCCCTCCGCCCGCGCCTCGCCCGCGGCGGCCCCGCAGCCGCCGGCGCCCGCCGCGCCGCCGCCTCGCGGCCGCGCCGCGCCGCGCCGCGCCGCGCCGCGGCCGGGCCGCGCGGGGGCGACGCGCAGAGGGTCCCCCCCCCCCCCCGGCTTCGCGCGCCGCGCCGCGCGAGGCACGGCCCGCCCCCGCGCCCGCGCGCCCTCGCGCCCGCGCGCCCTCGCGCCCGCCGCCCCCCTGGAGGGAGGGCGGCGGCTCTGGCCCCAGGCCGCGGAGCGCGGAGCGCGGCGACCTTCGCGCCCCCTGGGGGGGGGGGGCCTGGAGCCCGGTCCGATGCGGCATCGGCCCGGGGGTCTTCCGATCTTCGGGTTCTCGGACCGTTTATGGGCTTTCGGGGCTATCGAAGATTTCGCCCATCCCCCCCTCGGCCCTCCCCGTCCGAGGCCTTCCGAGCTTCAAGATTCAAGGTTTCGAATTGTCGGTGCTCCGATCGATCCGATCGATCGGGGGTTTCCGGAGTTCCGATCGGCTCTCGGCAGCTCTCCAGCCTCGGGATGCCTTCCAGCGGCTGCGCCTCGCCGAGGGCGTTGGAAAGGGCGCCGAGAGGTCGCCCCGAAGAGACATTTTTTCGATCGCCTTGTCCAGGGCACCTCCGGCTTGGGCCTCCGAGGAACGAGCCAGACCCACCCCCAGCCCTGATCACTCGGGGCTCTGATGCCGCGCTCCTCGGGGGGTCCAGCGGCCAGGTGCACCCCAGACCAACCCCAGCCCTGATGACTCGGAGCTCTGATCCCGCGCCCCTCGGAGGGTCCAGCGGGGTCTGGCGCCTCACGCGGATCCAAGTGTGAGGCCCCTCGCCAACCCGGAAGGTTCCGCCGGGCGCGCGACTGTTGCCCATCTTCTGCGACCGACGACGACGACGACGACAACGGCGACGGCGACGGCGACGGCGACAACGGCGACGACGACGGCGGCAGCGGCGGCGGCGGCGACGGCGACGGCGAGGACGAGGTCGACGACGACGACGACGACGACGACGACGACGACGACGAGAACGACGACGACGACGACGACGACGCCAACAACGGCGACGACGACGATGACGATGCCGACGGCGACGGCGACGGTGACAGCAAGGGCGAGGGCGAGGGCGAGGGCGAGGGTGACGGCAACGGCGACGACGACGACAACGGTGACGACGACGACGACGACGACGACGACGACGACGACGACGACGACGGCGACGACGACGGCGACGGCGACGGCGACGGCGACGGCGACGGCGACGGCGGCGGCGACGGCGATGGCGACGACAAGGGCGACGAGGACAGCGACGACGAGGAGGACGAGGACGAAAACGACAATGACGAGGACGAGGACAAGGACGACGACGACGACGACGACGACGACGACGTTGACGACGACGGCAAGGGCGACGGCTGCCGCCGACGCCGCGCCGCCGCCGACGCCGCCACCGACGGCAACGACGACGACGACGAGGACGAGGACGATGACGACGACGACGACGTCGACGACGGCCGCCGCCGACGCCGCGCCACCGCCGCTGCTGGCGCCGCCAACGGCAACGACGACGACGACGACGACGACGACGACGGCGGCGACGACGACGGCGGCGGCGGCGCCGACGGCGGCGGTGCCGACGCCGCAGCCGCCGCCGCCGACGACGACGACAACGACGACGAGGAGGACGACGAGGACGACGACGACGACGACGACGACGACGGCGATGGCAACGGCGACGGCGACGCCGACGGCGACGGCGACGGCGACGACGACGACGAGGACGACGACGAGGACGACGACGACGACGACGACGACGTCGACGACGACGGCCGCCGCCGCCGACGCCGCGCCGCCGCCGCCGGCGCCGCCGATGGCAACGACGACGCCGACGACGACGGCGACGACGACGACGTCACACGGAAGCCGACGGCGACGGCGACGGCGACGATGACGACGAGGACGACGACGACGACGACGACGACGACGACGAGGGCGACGATCTGCCGACGACGATCTGCCGACGACGCGGCCGCCTGCAGGGCGCCCGAGAGCCGCGGCGCGACGGCGCCGGGCGGGCGGTGCCTCGGCGTCCGATAGCCGGCCGCCCGCCAGCCGCGCGCCGCCGCCACACGCCGTCGCACGACCCCCGCCGCGCGTCGGCATCGTCGTCGTCGTCGTCGTCGTCGTCGTGGTGGTCGTCGTCGTCGTCGCCGTCGCCGTGGTCGTGGTCGTGGTCGTGGTCGTGGTCGTGGTCGTGGTCGTCGTCGTCGTCGTCGTCGTCGTCGCTGTCGTCGTCGTCGTCGTCGTCGTCGTCGTCGTCGTCGTCGTCGTCGTCGTCGTCGGCTTCCGTGTCGGCGTCGGCGTCGGCGTTGCCGTCCTCCTCCTCCTCTTCCTCCTCTTCCCCCTCCTCCT
>CAUYUJ010021024.1:107500-120000 GCA_963575745.1 Prorocentrum cordatum | reverse complement strand
AAGAAAGTCTAAGACGCAGTGGGTATGGATATGGACATGGATATATATATATATATATACATACATACATACATACATATATATATATATATATACATACATACAGTCGGGACGTTGACCTAAGGAACGACACATAAGGAACGAGGCCCGTTTTTTTCCATACGTTAAACTCCGATTGTCCATGGAAAACCAGGGGAAAACCCAAGGAACGTTGTAAAACAACTACAGAACACGGAGCCCCTCCCAAACGAAAAAGGTTCCTTCTTCAGCGGCCCGACTGTAACCGTGTTCTGGAATGTGGCTCTGGAAAAGAAAAAGGTATGTCCGACTCGGCGACGCTACTCGGCGCAAAAGCCTGGCGGGCGCCGCAGAGCGGGAAAGCGGAAAAAGGCGCGGCGCAGCGGAGCACCAGGAGTAGGCCCCCGCCGGATGGTGACGCACACACACACACACACACACACACACACACACACACACACACACACACACACTTTTTGGTCTGCGGGTCGTCGACCCGCTCTCGACTCGAGAGCGGGCCTCTTCCGGTTAAGAACTAGGCGGGGCGCGCAAAACACTAATTGGGGAGACAGGGCGCGGGCGGGCGGGGCCTCAGGCGGCCAGAGGGCGCGGGGTGCAGGCGGTGCCGAAGAGCTTGCACAGGAAAAGGTACGCCTTGGACAGGAGCCCGAGGCGAAGTCCCGGAGGGAGAGCGAAGTGGTGTTGCCGTCGACGGCGACACACACACACACACACACACACACACACACACACACACACACACACACACACACACACACACACACACACACACACACACACACACACACACACACACACACACACACACACGGTCCGCCGATGTACCTCGGTATGCAGCCCTCCCCGCTGACACGTAGCCTCCCCCTCCGTAGCCTCAGTCGTCCGCCTAAGCCATCTCCCTCCATGTGGCCCCGCCGCTGATTCCGGCACGCGCCGCCCAGAGCCGACGCAGCAGGCGGCGCACGTGCGGGCGGCCGGCTGGGGGAGCGCCCGCTGGCGCAGCAGCTTGTCGACGGCCTCCTCCCGCGGCCGCGGGGAGCGCTGCGCAGGCAGGCTCGTGTCGGGACGACTTCGGCATTGGCGTCAGAGGGGGAGGTGCCCATACCTCGACCCGTCGCCCGTTGCCCCCTTTTTGGGCCTCCTCGGAGGCCCTCGTTGCCACCGCTGGACTCGCCCCGAAGTCCTGGTCAGAGAGCAGCCCGGGAGAGGTCCGAGGAGTCGCGGTATCGGTACCTTTTGGTTTCCCCAGTTCAAGGTCCGAGGTTTTCGGGCACGTTCGTGGTCTCTCGGCGGCTCTCTCCAGCCTCGGGGGGCCTTCCAGCAACTGCGCCTCGCCGACGGCGTTCCCGGCGTGCCCGGGTCGTCCCGAACGGCCGCCGGAGAGCCGAGTTATGGCCCGAAAACGAAGGACCAATCAGTGCAGCCTCCTGGCCTGCCCAGGAAGGTGCATCTGGTTCACCTGACGTCCCGCACCGCGCCCCGCGATGCGCGACGCGCGGTTATCCTCGCGCCCTCGCGCCCCCGCGCGGCCGCCTTGGAGAATGGAACCGCACTGGCCCAGGCCGCGACGCGCGAAGCGCGATAATCTTCGTGCCCCCTCGGGTGACCTGGAAAATTGGTAACTCGAAGAAGCGTGCTCAGAAACCTCGAAGGGCAGACGGGCTGCCAACCGGAAGCGCGCCGAAGGGTGCCTGCGAGTGTGCCTTCGGCGCTCCCGGAGTGACCTGGAACGCGTCGTCGGTTGGCGGGGTGCTTCACGTGCGCGCGCCTGCTGTTTTTCGGGGCTCCGCGCCCTCGGACCAAACAAGGGAGGATGGAGGAACGATGTTTTTGGACGTCGTGGGCCCTCCTTGGGCCTCCACGGACCTGGACGGAGGAGGAGGAGGAGGAGGAGGAGGAGGAGGAGGAGGGGGAGGAGGAGGAGGAGGAGGGGAAGGAGGAGGAGGAGGAGGAGGAGGAGGAGGAGGAGGAGGAGGAGGAGGAGGGGAGGAGGGAGGAGGAGGGGAAGGAAGAGGAGGAGGAGGAGGAGGAGGAGGAGGAGGAGGAGAGGAGGAGGAGGAGGAGGAGGAGGAGGAGGAGGAGAGGAGAGGAGGAGGAGAGGAGGAGGAGGAGGGGGAGAAGGAGGAGGAAAAGGAGGAGGAGGAGGAGTTTTAAACCCGTGTGCTCCCGCCCGTGAGTGGGTGCCCCTGGTCTCGGCACCCCGCGCAGGCAGAACGGCCCGAGGCGGGGTGGGCCAGCGGCCTCACCTCACGTCGTCGTACTGCCGCCACTCAATGACTCATGGAGTCGCCCCGTGGGCGGGCAGTCTGAAGAAATGCTGCCGCCGCCCTCTCAGAGCTTGAGGAGCAGCCTGATGGACGGCCGCAGCCGCTCCTCCGCTCTGCGCTCTTCCAGGGACCGCCCTGGCCGCTGGTCCCTGGACTCTTGGGCCTTCACAGCCGTCTTGCCTGGCGCAGGCCTGTGGCCTAACCCCTCGCCACGCTGGGGCGCGTTGCGGCCTAACCCCTCGCCGCACAGGGGTCCTCTGCGGCCTAACCCCTCGCCGCGCTGGGGCCTGCTGCGGTCTGGCCCCTCACCGCGCTGAGGTGCTCCTTGGTGGCCTAACCCCTCGCCACGCGGGGGTTTGTTGCGGTCTAACCCCTCACCGCGCTGGGGTCCGTCGTGGCCTGACCCCTCGCCACACTGGGGTACGGCGCGGTCAAACCCCTCACCGCGCCGGGGAAAAACGTGGCCTAACCCCTCGCCACGCTGGGGACTGCTGCGGTCTAACCCCTCACCGCGCTGGGGTGCTCCGTGGCCTAACCCCTCGCCGCGCAGGGGCCTATTGCGGTCTAGCCCCTCACCGCGCTGGGGTCCCATGTGGCCTAACCCCTCGCCGCGCATGGGCCTGCTGCGGTCTAACCCCTCACCGCGCTGGGGTGCTCCGTGGCCTGTCCCCTCGCCACGCTGGGGAACGTTGCGGTCTAACCCCTCACCGCGCTGGGGTGCTCCGTGGTCTAACCCCTCGCCACGCTGGGGCCTGCTGCGGTCTAACCCCTCACCGCGCGGGGGATCGCCGAGTCTCGCACTGTCCGCATCCACGGTGCTGCTGCCCACTGGCACGGGCATGGTCCCTCGCCTATGCCACTCTCTCTGTTCGCGGTTCACGTGGTATCCGCGGGCCAAGCCCTCCCCCTCGCGTTCAGTCTGACGGTTTCCCAGGGTGTGGGTCCGCTCTGTTAGTTGCGAGGTCCTGTCTACCACACCGTTGGTCAAAAGATCCGCGTCATGCTCGCTGGGCTCGTCAGGGACCTCAACCTCGAGCCTCTGCTTGCCTTTGGCATTGCGGTCTACCCCCTCGCCGCGCAGGGGGCTGCCGTGGCCTAACCCCTCGCCACGCAGGGGTTCCATGCGGTCTAACCCCATCACGGCGCTGGGGAAAGTCGCCGAATTCCTTGTCCTGGTCCCGCTGCAGGTCTGTGTCGTCGTAGTCTGCCGTCGTCTCGGGCTGCGTAGTTTTGTGGCCTAACCCCTGGCCGCGCAGGGGAACGTCGTGTCTCGCACCGTCGCCATCCTCGGTGCTGCTGCCCACTGGCTCGGGCGAGGTCCCCCGACTATGCCACTCGCTGTGTTCGCGGTTCACGTGGTATCCGCGGGCTGAGCCCTCCCCCTCGCGTTCAGTCTGTCGGTTTCCCAGGGTATGGGTCCGCTCTGTTAGTTGCGAGGTCCTGTCTACCACACTGTTGAACAAGAGGTCCGCGTCATGCTCACAGGGCTCGTCAGGGACCTCCGCCTCGTGCCTCTGTTTGCCTTTGGCACTGCGGTCTAACCCCTCACCGCGCTGGGGTCCTCCGTGGCCTAACCCCTCGCCACGCTGGGGTCCTCCGCGGTCTGCCAGGTGGTGCCCTATGCTGCGCTGTACATCTGGGTTCTGCTGGTGGTTGTCATCGCCGTCCTGCTTGTCCACGGGCTGCTGGAGGCAATCCTCGCTGCTCTCCTCTTCATGGAAGTGGTCGAGGGCTGCCATGTCCATGAGGCTCCGTCCTGCTGGTGGGGGACGGGCACCCCTCTGCATCCCGTCTGGCGCAGGGCTGTGGCCTAACCCCTCGCCACGCTGGGGTCCACTGCGGCCTACCCCCTCGCCGCGCAGGGGTTCGTGGTGGCCTGTCCCTTCTCCACACTGGGGCCTGTTGACTGGTTTCTGCTGCTCCTCAGCCCTTCCCGCCTCCAGGGACCGCTCTGGCTGCGGTAGCCTGGGTCCCTTGGGCCTATCGAGCTCGGGCGCTGGCGTTGCCGTGCGCAGCTCGGCGGGGCTGCTGGTGGCCCTGGCCTCTGGGTGTCTCCTCGGCTGTCTGGCTGGGGCCCTGCTTGGCACTCGCACTGCTGCTTGCGGTCGCAGGCTGCGGCTCCTCATCACTGGCTCAGTCTCACCCAGGAACTGCTCGGCAATTGCTTTGCGCCGCTCTGCCTCCTTCGGGTCCTGCTGCTGACTCTGCCTGCGCGCCCCTCCGCTGTTGAGCCATGCCATACGGCAGATCTCCTCCGCCGCTCGGCGTTGGCTACGCTGGCGGCTCAGCCCTGACACGTGGCTGAACAGCCTCTGGCAGACGCCATTCTGCAGCTCCCTCAGCACATGAGGCACGCACGCTGCCTGCCACGATGGCCAGCCATGTTCGCCCTCTTTCTGGATCCAGCAGCCTGCCAGCGACTGCATGTGCTGCTCGAGCTTGTTCCTCTCGAGCCACGCCACCTCCTGCTCGGGGTCCTGGTCGGCTTCTCTTTTGTGTCGGAACCTTGGGTGGAGCAGGCCAGCTTCATCGGCTTCGCTCACGAACTTCATCAGGTCGGGCCCCACTGGTTTGGTCAGCTTTACTGCCACCTGCACGACCGTCTGCATCAGGCTGTTGGTGTCGCTCCTCTGATCAGGTCCTGCCATGGTCTCCATCTCCTGGTCGCTCGGCTCACCCTGCTGCTCTGGGGCTTCACTGTCTGGTGTCGAGTCATCATTGGCCAGGTTTTCTGGTGACCACTCTCTGCTGGCCTCCGCTGTAGTCGGTAGCGGCCTGCGCTCGCTGCTGGGGATGCTGTGCGCTAGGATGTTGTTCCTTCTGTCCTGGAACGCGTCCATGTGCACTCTTGCTACCTGCTGTCTTGTACCGTACGGGAGGGTAAGCATCCTGGTCATGAGCCTCCGTCGCTTGCGGTGCGTGTTGCGCCAGACTTCTTCGCAGAAGTCCCCGATCTGCTGAAGCTCCTGCACGGTGACAGCCCTGGTCTGCTCTTGCGAGTCCATTCTGCCGCCCACGTTGGTGATGGCCAGGAGGTACGGTACGCAATGCTCCATCCAGTCGCCCATGTCGTCCCAGACCTCCTGGTCGACCATGTTCACCCACAGCTCCGCGTAGCCCTCCATGTGGTCCACGAGCCCCCAGCTGGCTTGGACGACAGAGTGCGGGTGGCTGGGTGGCTGCTGTGGAGCTGGCTGCGGGTCCCCTGCCCCTGAGCTGTCCCCGTCCAGGTCGATCGCCTCGTGGTTGCTCAGACCAAGCTTGAAATCACCAGGCATGGTGATCTCGTTGAGACCCTCCTCAGCTGGGTCTGCTGCTGGCTTAGCTCCTCTTGGCAGCGTTTCCTTCTGCGTGTCCGCCAAGACCCGCCTCCCTGCTGCTGTTGGGGCCTGACATGGCCTGGCCAGCTTCCTTGCCACTCCTGCCGCGGTCCTGCTCTCGTGGTCCCCAATGTAGCTGGTGCCGCCACATTTCTCGCACCAGAGCCAGCCATGGGTGTACTGCGTCTTGTGGGGGACGTCCACCACCTGCGTGCCGATCTGCACCGCCTTGGAATCAAGCCTGACGTTGCCGTGCTGGTCCTGGTGGCCGCCGTACTTCCCGAGGCATTCTCCCGTCCCTGCCAGCCAGTCTTTGATGCGTTGTCCTTTGGCTGGGCCACTGCGACACGTTGCACACCACCATCGCGGATGTAGCTTGCGCAAGTCGTGTCCCAGTTGGGCTGCCCTGTCCCTTGCCGCCTGCGGCTTTCGGCGCTTGGCCTTGGGACGCTGAGGGGCCTTGTTGGGGTCCTCCACCGTCACCGCCATGTTGATGGCCAGCAGCCGATTCTGCACCGCCATGGTGATCTGGTCCCTGGTCTGCTGCTGCGCGATGATGGCTGGATCCAGTGCTCCATGCTCCGCTCCCCAGCCTGCGTACTTGTCTGCCATCTCGTTTCCGATGACCCACCAGGTGGGATCATTCCACCTCTCCAGCTCGGCTGGGTGCTCAATCAGGTGGCTTGGGATATGGTGGCCCATGATGGTGTCCGTGCTGTTCTGCAGCTGCTGCTTCGTCTGGAGCCAGAGGTCGTAGTTCGTGCTCCTGTAGTCCAGGTCCTCAGGATCCTGGATCTGCTTGAGTGCGTCCAGGGCGTACTTGCAGTCACTGACTATGTTGAGCCCCCTGGCCGTCGCCGCCGTGGTATACCCGATGGCTTTGCTCATGGCGGTGAGCTCTGCCCGTGGCACCGTGTGTGGCGCCCTGATCGTGCCGTACCAGGCGGCCACTTCCTGCGGACGTCCTTGCTCGTCGAACCTGAAGGCCACCACTGCCCAGCCGCAGCGTCTGAGGCGGGGATCCTTGGCCGTTTCCCCTGCACCACCTGAGCCGTCCGTGAAGACGTAGTCTGCTCGAACCTTGTGCCCTGCCTGGGCTGCCGCCTGCGCCTCTTCGCTGGTGCAGAAGATCTGCGCCGCCTTCGCCGCGTCCTCGTCTGGGTCGACCTTGGCTGCCCAGGCCGCTGGCGGGATGCCGCGGAGCCAGAAGTGCAGGTCTTGCCGCTGGTCCAGTGCGTCTTTCGCCTTCTTCGCCAGGTCGGTGTCATTGCTGTGCCCTATCTCTGCGTTGGCTGGGCATGCGTAGTAGCGGTGTTCCTCTGTCTCTATCGCCTCGCCGCATCTCGCGCAGGTGTCGTCGCCTTCTTTGTTGAGGTTGGCCGCCCTGCGACGCTCCCTGGTCCAGATGCCCGCCACCGCTATAGTCTCCAGCATGGCTGCCTCTGCATGCTGTCCTTTGCGCCTCCTCCTCCTGAGGTGGCGCTGCAGCTGAAAGAGGTCGCCTCCAGCCTGAAGTCCTTCTCCACTGCGATGGCATGCTGCCTGCTGCCAGAGCTGCTGCTGCGCGCTCTGCTGGACCTCATTCAGGAGCGCGCCGAAGTGTGGAATGTCATCTGGCTTGTAGGCCCACTCGTCACCTGCTGGGCTGATCCAGCTGCCCAGGCGTCACGGTATCCAGCATAACCCAAGCAGCTGCGCGATGACCCCTGCCATAGGCCCCTTGACCTGCTGCCACCTGCGGTTGGGTTCCAGGGCGTTCAGCTTGGCGTAGAGCAGGAGCCAGCCTCTCTGGTACCTCTTGAGCTCCGTCGGGCGGCCGACTATGGCGAGCCAGAACTGCTTGATCTGGTCGCCGATGGCCCGTGTTACTGCCTCTTGCATTCCCCTCTGAATCCGGAAGATGGTGGGCGTGCAGCGCCCGGCCTTGTGTCCGCCTGTGAGGAGCGCTGCCTCCGTGGCCCTGACAGCCCTCGCCTCCGTGGGCGTGATGCCGTGCGCTGGCAGGTCCCAGGCCTGCTGGCAATAGGCCCCTGCTGAGTAGACCTTTGCCGCACGTCTGGCGTCCGTCTTCGCTAGGTCCTTCAGCTTGGCCACCCTCTGCATGGCCTGGGCCTGGCGCGCTGCATGGGTGGGTCGCCGTAGCTGCCTGCCTAGGCTGGTGTCCACGCCGAGATCGCGCACTACACCTGGTTGCTTGTTGGGGGTGCCCAAGCTGTCCAGGATGCTGGCGACTTCTGTCTGGAGGTCCTTGTCCGAGGCCACCACTGCCGTCTTGACGGAGATGGGTATGGAGAGCTGCTTGAAACCATCGTGCACCAGCGCTGCCACGTACGTGATCTGGTCTATGGCCTGCCTCCGCGCACCCTCTACCTGCAGGGCCAAGTCGTCCAGGTACTGCTGCATGACGACGAAGATGTGGTGCCTGTGCGCTGCATCCAAGATGCAATACAAGAGCGGTCTGGTGAGGTCGACCGCTTGGCCACAGCCAGCTACCATGCTGTTGGCAGGCTCGAAGATGTCCGAGAAGAGGCTGTGGGCCATGATGGCGCTGGGCGCAAGGTACATCTGCACGGCCATTGCCAGCGGCAGCAACGGGTACTGGAGGTCGCTGGCTTTCTCGATCAGCTGGTCGAGGCCTATGTTGTCGTAGAAGTTTGCCGCGTCGTAGAAGACTCCTGCTGCATGAAAGCCCATCTCCGTGGCGGCCTCTGCCCTCATCAGTCTGTGCATTGCCACTCGTAGCGCTGAGGAGCCTGCTACTGCCGTGTCCCAGAAACCTGCCGCTGCCTTGCTCCAGGGTGCTACTATGGGCCTCCTGGCTGCACTCCAGATGCGGTACGGCATGGGCATGAGGCCGATGGGGCGCTCACCTCCGATCCCTGGCTTCTTGCCCAACAGCAGCTCCAACACCAAGTAGAATTGCCACGGCCACGCTGCCCGTTGCTCACTGCTGATCAGGCACTGCACGAAGTCTTCGAGCCCCTGGGCGCCCATGGCCTTGAGCTCTGGAGCCCTCCACCAGTCCGCTCCTTGGCCAGCATTGCGCTTCAGGTGCTGGATGATGGAGCCGATGATGTCCTTGCTGATGGGTTCGAGGGCATTCCCTTGGGCCAAGGCCGCCTGCCTCAGCTTGGCCAGCGCCTCTTGGATCCTCTCGGCCTTCTGCGCATCTCGTGTCCACCTGCGTTGCCATGCCTCCTTGCGCAAGTCCACCAGCTGCTGCGGGTGGTTGGTGACCTGGCCCTCATGCTCTAGGATGTCCTCCAGGTGGCTGTGCTCCGCTGCCTTGGTGTAGGCGTGGGCCATCTTAGCACTGCCTGCCGCAGCGTCGTGCACCCAGTGGATGTACGCCTTCTTCACCGCCTTTGTGAGCTGCTTGGCCATGCTCTTTACCTCCTCTGCTACCCTGCTGATCGTCCCTGGGTCCACGAGGGCGCCCTCTGCTATCGCGTGCAGGTCTGTGAGGAGGGCCTGCTGCTGGTCCTTGGCTGCACCTTCTTCGTTCAGCCTGCCTGGGTCAGGCTGGTTGAGCTGCTGCGCGAGCTGCCATCTTGTTTTAATATGCTGCTGCGTCTGGTGGCCGCTGTGGGTGCGGACCTGCAGCTCTCGGCGGCTACTCGGGCCACTGCCTGCTCCTGGAGCACCATGTGGTTGTCTTCGAGCTGCTCCTTCTGGCACTCGTTCGCCAATGACTTCTCGCATAAACCTCCGCAGGTTAGCAAGCTCATTCCAATACATCATCTCCAATTCGTGCCTACTCGCCGGCTCCTCTCGCGTGAGACCTTGGAGAAAGCCTCGGCGTCGTGGTTCTGTTTGTCTCCATGCTCGCTCGCAGAGGTCTCTGATGATGTGGCTAAGGCCAGCCTGCTGGCACCTGCGCCTGAGCAATCTTACCATTCCATCGTTGCCTCCGCCACCCAAGATGGTCTCCAGGAACGGCACACAGACCTGCATCCAGTTGCTGTTGTCCGTGGGAGCTGCACCAGGTTATCCATCCAGATGGCCGCCCAGTGCTCTAAGTCGTCTCTCATGGCCACGTAGTCTTCCAACTCCCGCTGGTACTGGTCTTCATTCCAGCGGTCTGGTGGGGGCAGGCCCATATCGCGTGGATCCTCTGCCTCTGGGCCTGGCGGCTCTTGGTTCTGACTCCCCAGGTGATCGGTACCCTCTGCCTCCAGAGTGCCAGCTGGCTGAGGAGGTGAGCAGTGCGTGTCACCTGGGGCAGTTTTACCAGATCCAGCTGCATGACGACGAACGGTCTGGCCGTAGTCGATGCTGTCCTGCTGCCCCTCGATGAGCTGGTGGTGCCCGTCGCAGTCCTCCTGATCTGCGGTCTCCTGGCGATGCTGCAAGCAGTCCTCCTCCTCCTCGAAGGGGTCGTGGTCTTGGACGTCCATGGTGCTGCGTCCTGCTGGTGGGGGAGAAGGCAGATCCAGCTGCACGACGGCGACGGTCTGGCCGAACTCGAGGCTGTCCTGCTGCCCCTCGATGTGCTGGTGGTACCCATCGCTGTTCTCCTGGTCTGCGATCTCCTGGCGGTACTCCAAGTAGTCCTCCTCATCCTCGAAGGGGTCGTGATCTTGGATGTCCATGGTGTTGCGTCCTGCTGGTGGGGGAAGGGCACCCCTCTGCATCCCTTCTGTGCAGCTGTCTGCGCTGCTGTGGGTTGGTCCCACGTCGAGGTCTGGGACACATCCCGTGGCGTTGTACCTGGGGCGCGAAAACCCCTGACCCATCTCTGAGCAGGGACCAGCTGCCTTCCCATGGTCCGCTGCGCCCGCCTCGGCCTGAGGTGGGGAGACCTTCTCAGGTGCTGGCTGATTCGCGATGTCCTTGGAGCCGCTGCCGCCGCCTCCTGCTGCGCCCCCACTGCCTGCACGCCGCTGCTGCAGCTCGGGGGGGCCCTCACCCCGCTCGGTGGGGCCGCGATCCACCGAGCTTCCTCCCGAGCTCTTCGATGGCCTCATGGCTGGTGCGGGGACCCCGTCTTCGTGGCCTACCTGGCTGTCTGACATGACGGGGCCAGGCTCAGGCGCCGGCGGGCCCTGTTCACCTCCTGAGTACTCGTCGGGAATTGTCAGGGTCTTGCCCAGTCGGCTTGCTGCTGCCTCCTGCGCTCGGGCATCATGGTGCGAGAGCTGCCGCACCAGGGTGGAGATCTCCGCCCACCACGCATGGATCTTCCTTTCGACCCCTGCCCATGGCGTAGAGGTGACGGTGTCCTTGATGCTCACGCTCTTGTAGCTCGGGGGCCTGCTATGCCCGAGATGTCGTCCACGCTCTTCCTCTGGGATGCCGATGCTCTCGCGCAGGCTGAGCTCGAGGGTGCTTGCGAAGCGGTCGTACTGTTGTCCTAGGTCCAGCATGTCCCGCTCCATCATCTTGCCGGCGACTGTGTGCTGCAAATGCTGGGGCAGCTCGTCGCAGGCGCGCGCGCTGACTCGCTCGGAGGTGGCCTGCCACAGCTCGTCAGAGATGACGTGCTGGACCTCCTTGTCGTAGTGCAGCTGCGGCACTGGCTCCATGTCGTTCTCGTCCAGGTCGCATCCTGCATCTGCCAACGCTTGCTGTCGTCGGCGCATGGCCTCCTGGCCCCCTCGCGCCGCTCGTCTGCAAGCGGCTCTGGACTTCGGCATTTTCTCGACTGTGACTGGCGGCTTAATGGCTGCTGGCCTGCGAAGTACCCTGCCCTTGAGCATGGGGGGCCGCCCCTCAGCTTCAAGCGGATGCTAATGTGCGGCGTCCACGGCGCGGTCCTGAGCAGCTCCAGCTGGTCGAAGTACGGCGCCAGGCCCTGCGAGATCAGCGCGAAGTCGATGCACCTGGCCTCACCTGCTGCTGGGAAACATGTGGGGGCGCCATCCTCCGCCGCAGCTACCTGAGCATTCAGCACCCTGGGCCAAATACTGTTGTTGAACTCCGACGGCGTCATGTTGAAGTCCCCAAGCGCTGCCCAGGGCCCTCCCCAGACGGCCATCTTCTCCCGCAGGTCGCAGAGGATGTCGACATTCCTCTCTCCAAAGCCCGTCCCGCACTCAAGGTAGACGAAAGCGAAACGGACCTTGTGCAAGGTGGAGATCACCACCGTGACGTCACTGCCGTCCTCGTGCAGGTAGTGCTCGTCGAATCCCGCAATCCTGTCCTGGATATCCAAGGATCCTCGCGCGATGGCACACGTGCCTCCTCGAGTGCCTTCTCCTTCTCCTGGCCGTGCCTTGGTCCAGTAGCTGTGCATGCCATTCCTCCTGAGCGCCGCTCTTGCCTTGCTTATCTGTGCAGGCTGGCGGAGGTGGTGCTCCGCAATGCCAATGATATCCCTGTCCTTGGTGTTGTTGATCTCCATGAGGTAGCCCTGTGCCTGGGAGCCCCAGGTCGTGACGTTGAAGAAGTCAATGTGGCACGGGCGGCGAGCCTTCTTCACGCTCGCCTTGGGGCGGCTACCCTGCTGAGTGGTCGCCCTGCCCTTCTGCGTCGACGACTGTCTCGGCGCGCCTTGCCTGCGAGACCTTCTCTCGCGCCTCCTGAATGTGGGCCTCCACTCTGGCTCGGCGTTCTTCTGCTTTGTCATGTTCTGCTGCACCTGCTCCAGGTTGGGCAGCTGCTGCGGCGCCGGTGGGCACAGCCGCGCCAGCTGTCCCTGCTGCCTCAGTGCATGCGGTGGCTCCTCGCTGAGGGGCTGGGCTGGCGGCGCAGACTCGCTTGCCTGGCGGGGCTTCTGCTGCTGCTGGGTCTTGCTCTTGGCTCTTTGACAGGCGCTTGGAGCGGGCCTGCTCGAGCTGGCGCAGTTGCTCCTGGTGCCTGGCCGTCTCCTCCTCCAGCAGTCGCAGGTGCTTCGCCGTCTCCTCCTCGTGCTCCTTGACCGTCTGGGCCATCC
>CAUYUJ010021024.1:92500-102500 GCA_963575745.1 Prorocentrum cordatum | reverse complement strand
ATGATGATTATGAGGACGATGATGGTGTTGATGATGGTGATGAGTGATGCTGATGAGTGATGCTGGGCATGATATCATGATGACGAGGAGGAGAAGGAGGAGGAGAGCAGGGAGGCGCATAATGAGGGATGGAGGGGGGGAGGCTGTAAGAGGGATGATTGTGAAGGGAGGAGGGACAGGAGAGGAGAAGGGAGGGAAGGACTGGGAGGTGGAGGGGCGAGGACAACAAGGCGGAGTGGGAGCACTGGCGCGTCACCGAGGAAGAGCCCACAAGCGTCTGGCGTGGGGTCCTGCATGCTGCTGGGCACCCTTCGCGAGGGGCAAGAACGTGAATCAAGAGTAAGGCCTCCCGGGAGGTCTCAGAAGGGCCCCGCGAGGCCCCCCATCAGAAAAGAGGCACACAGCAAGCACCATGTTGTGCCTCTGTTTGGCGGGCCTCTTGGGCCACTCATCAGCCGACCCGCTGGCCCCCCTCTTCGACGAAGGAGGTCAAGGGAAGGACCTCGTCCAGGATCTTCGCCTCGCCTCTGGTGGGGGCGAACATGCGTGTCCCGCTGTGCGTTGGTGCGCGGCGACGTCCAACACTCATCAGCACTCTGGGCATGTATACCAGAATCAACCGGACCATTCCCAGCGGCGACGACGAACACAACATGGCAGCGCGGGTCTGGTGTGCGCCCCCGTCGCGTGGCCGCGGCCCGCGCGCTCGTGAGCCCTTGATGGGCCCACATCATTCCGCGTACTCCTCGCGATGCCTCAATCCGTGACCGCAAGTCGTGGGCCATGCCGTGATGCGTCCATCGCTCATCCATGTCTCTGTTCCGTGGCGTGATCGCGTGTCGTGGGCCGTGCGAGCAGTCGCTGGAGGCGCATGTCCGATGATCTCGCTTGTGCTCTGCACGCCGATGTCAAGAAAGTTAGAATCATCATAACCATCACCGCAACTACCACCACCACAATGATAAGCATCATCATCACCATCACCATCAACATCACCATCATCATCATCATCAGCAGCAGCATCAGCATCATCGTCATCATCATCAAACACATCAGCATCATCATTATCATCACCATCATAATCATCACAATCATCATCATAATCATCACCATCAGCAGCAGCACAAGCATCGTCACCACCACCACCATCATGATCATCATCATCAGCAGCATCAGCATCCTCATCACCATCACCATCACCATTATCAGCATCATCATCATCAACATCATGATCAGCAGCATCATCAGCATCGTCATCATCATCAGGATCACCATCATCATCAAACTCGTCATCATCAGGATCACCATCATCATCGAACTCGTCATCATCATCATCAGCATCATCATTATCATCATCAACATCATCATCATCAGCAGCACCAGCATCACCTCCACCACCATCGGCATCGTCATCATCGTCATCCTCATCATCCTCATCCCCATCCCCATCACCAGCATCATCATCAGCAGCAGCAAAATCAACACCACAAGCATTATCATCGTCATCGTCATTACCATCATCAGCATCATCATCATCATCGTCATCGGCATCATCATCAGCAGCATCATCATCATGTTCCTCCTCCTTGTCGTTGTCCTCGTGTCGTCGTCATCATCCCCATCACAACCACACCATCCTCATCCTCATCATCATCATCAGCATCATCATCATCAACATCATCACCATCACCACCATCAACCTTATCCTCATCATCATCGTCATCATCAACAACATAATCTCCGTCACCTGCACCATCACCTTCGCCTTCATCTCCACCTTCATCATCATCACGAGAACCACCATCATCATCAGCATCATCATCGTCATCATCATCCTTATCCTTATCCTCCTCATCATCGTCATCATCATCATCATCATCATCATCATCATCATCATCATCATCATCATCATCATCATCATCATCATCATCGTTCTCGTCCTCCTCTTCGTCTTCATCCCCATCCCCATCCCCATCCTCCTCCCCTCCCTCCTCCTACTCCTCTTCATCATCATCAGCAGCAGCAACAGCAACATCAACATCAACAACATCATGATCCGCCCACCATTTCAAGCACCCCGCCGTCCTGGGCACAGCATCCAGAGGTGTGCCACGGAGCGTCGTACCTCCCATTCGTCTCAGGGCGACTACCCCTCCTCTCGCTTCAACTCCTGCTTCCTCCCCCTCCCGTCCTTGCCCTCCCACTCCTCCCACTCCTCCACCTCCTCTTCCTTCTCCTCCTCCTCATCCTCCACCTCCTCCTCCTCCTCCTCCTCTTCCTCCTCCCTCTTCTCCTCCTCCTCCTCCTCCTCCTCCTCCTCCTCCTCCTCCTCCACCGTCTATCTTCGCACTCCGCTCGGCGCCAGAACAGACGGGCTACAGCGGCTACCTGCGCGCTCTCGCGCCGACCCCCCTGGACATAGAGTGGCAGAAGCTAAGACAAAGACGAAGCGACGACTAGGACAAGTCGGGAATACACCCCTTCCCTCTCCTCCTCCTCCTCCTCCCCTCCTCCTCCTCCTCCTCCTCCTCCTCCTCCTCCTCCTCCTAGCGAGCAGGGTCGGCGGCACCGGCCGCAAGGCCTTCGAAATCGGGAATGTCTGAGAGCCTGCGGGTCGGAGGATGTATCGGGCGCCGCGGCCGTTCCAGAACCCTCAAACGTTGTCCTGGAACGCTCTCGAAAGATATCCTCCTCCCAGGCCTCCTCCCAGGCTACTTCTCCTCCTCTCCTCCTCCTCCTCCTCCTCCTCCTCCTCCTTCCCCTCTCCTCTTCTCCTCCTTCCCCTCCCTCCTCCTCCTCCTCCTCCTCCTCCTCCCTCCTCCTCCTCCCTCCTCCTCCTCTCCTCCTCCTCCTCCTCCTCCTCCTCCCTCCTCCTCTCCTCCTCCTCCTCCTCCTCCTCCTCCTCTCCCCCTCCTCCTCCTCCTCCTCCTCCTCCTCCTCCTCCTCCTCCTCCTCCTCTGGACTGGACTGGACTATAAGGGCGTAGAGTCTTGACACCCGTGCAACTTAAAAGGCGAGAAAAGGGTGGGGCAGCAATTCAAGGCCGAGACACACAGGAGCTGCGACCACAGTGTAGCACGCTCATGACTCCGCCAGCCCAGAGGGCTCGTCGGTGTGTGGGTCGCACACCGCGCAAGGGGTCCCCCAAACGGGCTGAAGCACCGTAGTAGGCGGTCGGGTCGGCGCCTGGAAGGCGGTGGCCACGATCGCAGTGACAAGGGAAGCAGCGGCAGCCGTGGCAAGCGTGGGAGGGCTCCTCCTCCTCCTCCTCCTCCTCCTCCTCCTCGTTCTCCTCGTCATCTTCCGCCTCCTCCGCCTGTTCTGGAACGCCCTGGAGTAACATCCTCCTCCCAGGCCTGCCCGAGCAGCCCCCTCCAGAGGGCTCCGCGTGTCCCTTTGCATTGCTCCCAGCGCGACGCGAGGCTGCCAGCGCACCCCCCCCCCCTCCAGGGCGTCTGGCGCCTGGCCCACCCAGGCTGGGCTCGAAGCAATTCGAGGGCGACGGGGGCGGGGATTAGTCCAACAAGGGGCGGGGAAGGAGGAAAGAAACGAAGACGGCTGGGCGAGGCAAGGACTCACAGGGATGCACCCACCCCATCCCGCACGCTTGGCGATACGGGAGGATACTACATCTCTCGTGAAGTTCCGGCTGGGCCCGGGGGGTGCAGGGAGTGGCGGCGGCTGCACGCCTGGCAGTACCCAGTGATGGCGAGGTCGCATGCGGACCTACGCGGGCCGCCGCTCCACTGGCCCCGCAGGGGCGCAGAAATGGCGACTGCACAGCTGCGCGCCTGGAAGGCGCCCAGGGAGCGCGAGGTCTCATGTGCGTCTGCGCGGGCCACAGCTCCGCTGGACCCTGGCGACGGTGGCGCACCTGGCAGCCCCCAGGTGGGGCGAGGCCCCTCTTGGACCTTAGTGGTCTGACCACTTCGCTAAACCTCCAAAGGCGCAAAAAAGTGGCAGCACCCTGGGATGGCGAGGCCTAGATTGGACTGGAGCCCCAGGGGCGCAGAAAATTGCCGACGGTTGCGCATCTGGCGGCACCCAGGGAGGCCGGCGAAGGAGAAAAGGAAGCGACGAGGGGTTCCAAAGATCGCTTCAAGACTGCACGAGGAAACCGCAAGATAGCCCCAAAATTGACCACGATGGTCCACATGTTGCCCCAAGAGCCCCAAACTTTTCCAAGATGGCCTTCAAAGCCGTCCAAATATAGCCGCAAGGCTCAGCCTTTCGCCGCAGCCTTTCATGCATGGCCATCAAGAGCGGAATTCAAGTGTAGGCTGATCGAGGCAAAGGGTCGCCTCGTCCTCCTCGCCCTCCTCAATCATCACCCTCGTCCTTGTCCTCGTCGACGTCGCCATCCTCCAACACCCTGGACCTCGCATGTAGTGATTGCGTAACGACTCTCGACCCCGTCCCCAGGACCAACTTCTCATGTTCGTGATATGAAGGCCCGAGAAGCCGAACTTGACCCCCGAGGCCACAATTTCGAACAACACGCCCGTCGTGGCCGATTCACGAGGCCGACAGACAGGGTCGTCCTTCACGATGGCCCGATTTTACCGCAGCGTGGACCCTCGGAACTATCGACCCCTTTCTTGCCTCCGTTGTCGGAGGAGGAGGAGGAGGAGGAGGAGGAGGAGGAGGAGGAGGAGGAGGAGGGGGAGGAAGAGGAGGAAGGAGAGGAGAGGAGGAGAGGGGAGGAGTGAGGAGGAGGAGGAGGAGGAGGAGGAGGAGAGGAGAGGAGGAGGAGGAGGAGGAGGAGGGAGGAGGAGGAGGAGGAGGAGTGAGGAGGAGGAGGAGTGAGGAGGAGTGAGGAGGATTGAGGAGGAGGAGGAGGAGGAGGAGGAGGAGGAGGAGGAGGAGGAGGCCCTCCCGCCCGTCTCAGATCCGCGAAGCCTCCGGGCGGCCCGGAGGAGGACGACCAGCGCCAGGGAGGGGCCGCCGTTGGCCCCCTCCCTGGCGATCCGCTCGACAACGCGGGCCAACAACGCAGGCCCGACAGGGCAGCCATCTGGAACGCCCAACAAAAATGCCCGGCGAAGGACCCAACCATATGCGGCTGTGGGCATTGTCTGTCTTCGGTGGAGCCCCCTGTGGGGCCACAGAACGTGTGAGGAGCGTGCCGATGTGTCACTGCTGCACCGACCTTGCGGACGTGATGCCGCGGATTTTTGGCGTGGATTTCTGCCAATACAAGACCCCAAAACGACGAGCGAAAAACGAAATTAATTTCACGTGGATTTGTTTGTGGTCTTCATTCCTGGCCCAGAACACTCCGCACGAAATTCACCTCGAAATCCGGAACGAAATTCTCCAGGACTCTCCGGGCCCATCTTACTGTTCTCCGAACGAAACCCGCTCCGCGATGTTGGCGCCATGGCCCTGAGGCCCGACGTTGCAGAAACATAGGGGGCCACCTGCGAACCCTACCCCTACCCCCCACCATTTCGGAGGGGGAGGGTGGGGCTCACTTCGCTCGGGAGCTCCCGAGCGACGTGAACCCCACCCTCCCACTGAGAAATCGTGAGGGGTAGGGGTAGGGTTCGCAGGTGGCCCCCTAAGACACTGCATCATCGCACAGAAACCACGCCCGGAGCCCTACCCCGCCCTCCTCCTCCTCCTCCCCCGTCCTCCTCTCTCCGTCTCTCCTCCTCCTCCGCCCCCTCCTCCCTCCGCCCCCTCCTCCTCCTCCCTCTCGCTCCTCCTCTCCTCCTCCTCCTCCCTCCTCCTCCCTCCTCCTCCTCCTCCTCCTCCTCCTCCCCCCACCCCGTCCCTCCGCGTCATTCTTCGAGTCGGCTCTCGATCCGTGAGGGCCCCGGGGCCCGAGCCTGAGCGGAAAAACGCCCGGCATGGAAACACTGCAGCGCCAGGCTCTCTCAAGGGAGCTCTTCGCCCCCGGTCGCCGTTTTTCACGGCGGCTCCTGGGCCCCAGGGACTGGCCCCCGGACGCCGAGAAGGAAGAGGCCCTGACACACACACACACACACACACACACACACACACACACACACACACACACACACACACACACACACCCACACACACACACACACACACGCACGCACACACACACACACACACGCACGCACGCACGCACGCACGCACGCACGCACGCACGCACGCACGCACGAATACACACACATACACACACAAATAGATGGACACAAAGACCAGGGTCCCCCATAGTTTCCCGTACTTCTGGGTTTGGGTCTCCCCCCCACTTCCCATATTTTCCCATATTTTCTGGAAATCGACGATTCATGGTGTCTGTGTGTATGTGTATGTGTATGTGTATGTGTATGTGTATGTGTATGTGTATGTGTATGTGTATGTGTATGTGTATGTGTATTGTTATGTGTATGTGTATGTGTAGGTGTATGTGTATGTGTATGATGGTATGTGTATGTGTGTGTATGTGTGTGTCTTTGCTTCCCTCCTGAAAGGAGGACGGCAAGAGCGGCGACCAGCCCTCGCCGCGGGCCCAGCAAGGGCCACGCGAGGCCTCCGGGAGGTACGATCAACGCCGGGGAGGGCCGCCGTTGGCCCTCCTCCAAGTGAGCGTTCTCCTATTCGGCGTGTCGTCGCTGGGCGAACGGGGAGGAGGGGAGAGGAGGCGGAGGCGGAGGAGGCGGAGGAGGAGGAGGAGGAGGAGGAGGATGAGGAGAGGAGGAGGAGAGGAGGAGGAGAGGAGGAGGAGGAGGAGAGGAGGAGGAGGGGAGGAGGGAGGGAGGAGAGGAGGAGTAGGAGGAGGAGGAGGGAGGAGGAGGGAGGAGGGAGGAGGGAGGAGGAGAGGAGGAGGAGGAGGAGGAGGAGGGGGAGGGGAGAGGGGAAAGGGGGGCGGTCTGGCTTTCGGACCTCTGCTGAATGCCGCTGTTCGAGCACTCCCCGTGGCGGCCCCCGTGGCCCCAGCCGCGCCTGAACACGAGCTGCCCGCAGCAGGGGTAGGTGTCCTCGCCGCGGGCGTCCGCGCACACGGAGGGCCTGCCGCCAGCTCGGGCTCCTCCTCCTCTCCTCCTCCTCCTCCTCGCTCCTCGCTCCTCGCTCCTCGCTCCTCGCTCTCTCGCTCCTCGCTCCTCCGTCCTCGCTCCTCCGCTCCTCATCGCTCCTCGCTCCTCTCGCTCCTCGCTCCTCGCTCTCGCCTCCTCCTCCTTCCTCCTCCCCTCCCCTCCTCCTCCTCCTCCTCCCTCCTCCTCCTCCTCCTCCTCCTCCTCCTCCTCCTCCTCCTCCTCCTCCTCCTCCTCCTCCTCCTCCTCCTCTTCCTCCGACATTATCAGAGTGAGGGGGCCGAGCGGTCTTACTCGGCGGCGAGCGAAGGGGGGGCGTGAGAAGGGGACGGCCTTCTCAGAAAGCTCGGAAGTCCCCCGGCCTTCTGAGAAGTGCTCGAAGGCTTCCCCCGAAGACACAAAAAAACTGCTCAGAAGGTGCGAGGGCTTCTGAGAAGTCCCGCCGCCTTCTGAGAAGGCCTTCTCCTTATCACTGACCCCCCTCGCTCGCCGCCGAATTCCACTGTCCCCGGGCACGTGGCTGAAATGGTTTCCCGCGGTGCAAATGATTTTCCTTGTTGTTTTGTGTTGCTTGGCTTTGCTTTGCTCTGTTGTCGTCGTCCCACCCGCGACCCACCCCGCGACCCACCCGCGACCTACCCGCGACCCACCCCGAGATCTACCCGCGACCCACCCCGCGACCCACCCGCGATCCGCCCGCGACCCACACTTTGTTCACTTCGCGGCCCTGGGATCTCCCGACCCTTTCTCTTCAGAGGAGGAAGAGGCACCCATACCTCTACCCTTCCCTCGTTTTCCCCTTTTTTGGTCTCCTGGGCATTCCTCGTCGCCACTGCTGGATTCGCCTCGAAATCCTGGTCAGAACGCACCCCGGGAGTAGCGGTATCGAAACTTTTTGGCTCCCCCATCTCTGGAGGCAGACTTTCCCCGGGTCCGCTCTTCGTGGCCCCGGGGCCCGGCGCCGAGCCCCACGGGGCCGAACTCGAGGAACCAAACGCAGGCAATGAAGACAAAACCTACATGCTGGAGATCTGCGCGGTGCCGTCTTCGGCTGCTGCTCGGCCTACCCGGCCGGCTCCCGCCGCGCCGGACGTGCACGCCTTGGCCCCTGAGCAGCAGCACGGGTCGCGCAGGGTGGGCCCGGCTCTGGCCGCCACTGTGTCGGGTGCTGCTAGAAGTACCCCTGGCCCGTTGTGCCCCCCAGCTTTCTGCTCCATTTTGGAGCCCCTCGGGGCCCTGTGGGCCTCGTGAGGGGTGAGGATCCTGGGGGCACCTTGGCCCAGGGGCACTTCTAGCAACGCCCGACTGCGGCCTTCAACCTGGAGCGCCCGCGCCGGCTCCGCCGCCGCGCCGCTGCGGCCGGGACCAGGGCAGAGTCGGACGGGGACAAGTCGGGGATCTCTGAGCCGCCGGGTCAGCGGGGGCCGTGGCCGTTCCAGAGCGCTCCTCAGCGCTCCGTGAGCGTTCCAGCTCGGCTACACGCAAGAGTGGACCCTAGGCAAGAGTGGCTGCTACAGCATCTCGCTCAGCGATCGGGGAGTAACCGCGGGCCCGCACTGAAGGTCACTCCGGCACAAGCTCACTCTTACTCGTCGGTCGGAAGAAGTAGCAAAAAACATGAAGTAGGAAGGCGGATAAAGTAGATTGGGCTCAGCCCCTCCCCAAAAAAAGAAGGAGACACAGCAAAACCATTTTTTTGTTTGATGTGCTGTCCCCCTCCTCCGCCTCCTGCAATAACTTCGCCCCCGCACCCCATGCATGACCCCCGACTGGGCGCTCAGAACTGACGCCGCCGAGTCATCTTGGCTGCACCTTGGAAAGCCCTCTCCTCGACGAAGAAGGTCGTGCCCTCCAAAAGCCGGTCCACCGACAGAGCCAAATCGTGGTGAATCAATCACGAGGGAGTTGGACCGCACCTCCACCAGGGCTTGGAACACGGGCTTCGAGACCCTCTCGGTCTTCACCTTGCGGTGGTCAGAACTGACACGTGCGTTGCTGTCCCCGAGAGTGACCTGCTGAAGGCCGCCGATCAGGTCTCGGAACTCCACGTTGCCCATCAGGTCTCGCAGTGAACTTCCATGTGCACTGGCGATGAGGCGCACACCCCTCGCACCGACCGTCTTGGCAGCCTTGGCCTCTCCGGGCGTTCCGATCTCGTCCACGACGACGACCTGCGGGTTCAGGTTCTCGACGACTGACACAATGCCCTCCCGGCGCGCCTCGCTCCGATCTTTTTGCCCCGCGGTGTGCGTCGGCCACTTCCAGGCTGGAGACACCGACGGGTGGCACTCGTCCCCACCGCCTGCCAGCTCTCCCGCGGGGTCCACGAGGACGACCCTCTTCTCGACCGTGCTCAGCGGCCGCGAGGTGGGCACCCCCAAGTTCTGCCGCTCCTCGGCGAGCTCGCAGTCCAGCAGGCGTGCCACCAATATCTTTCGGGCCAAACACTGGCAGCCCCGCCTTCCTCAGCCGGTCCTTCAGCTGGACCACGGTGAAAGTCTGTGGGTCCTCCTCGAGCGGCCCTTCCGGCCGCGCGGCCCTCCCGGCCAGGGCCCGGAGCAGCGTCGTCTTGCCCGCTCCGGAGGGCCCCAAGAGCAGCACCGACCCGGGGCCCGCGAAGAGGTCCTCGAGCAGGAGTGCCAGCCGCTCGCTCGCCCTGCCCGCCCGCATGTTGAGCGCCACGACGTCGCCCGCGGGCTCGCTGCGGGTCGCGGCCGACGGCGTGTCTAGGTCCGAGCGGGCCGCCCGAGGTCCTAAATTACCTAGCACAAACAGGCCTACCGCCGCAACTCAGGCCGAGACCAGGAAGAGGCCGAGGGGGTGGGGCAGTGGGCTGCAGGCTGCCAGGGGCTGCAAACGTGCATCGAGCTGCAAACGCGCTGCTGACTGCCAGGGGCTGCTGACAACTGGTGGGGTTACGCGCATCGTCAATGTTGTCATATGACAATTTGACAGAGCGAGACGCTGAAAAGGAATCAGCGCCTTACCCAGAC
>CAUYUJ010021024.1:75000-82500 GCA_963575745.1 Prorocentrum cordatum | reverse complement strand
CTGTAACTGTCGTCAATTTTGGGTTCTCGCGCTGCCAGAACGCAGCTCCCAGGCCACATTTTGGACGCAACAAGGAAGTTCTTGGGCTCCTCAGGCCTGAATTTGGAGGAAGTCTCAAGCGGGAGCCTCGTCTCTGAGTGAATTCGCGCACCGCAAGCGTCTCACGAAGCTGGCCAAGGAGCTCCTGGCGCTCCCGTGCATGTCCGAGGCGGCCCGCGAGGACGTGGGCGCGCCCGCGCCAGCGGACGCCGCGACCGCTCCTGCGCCCGCGGCCGGGTACCGACCGCTGGTGACTGCGGCGCGCGAGGAGAGACACTCCTGGGCGAAGCTGCAGGACGACCGCCTCCAGAGCACTGGCGACGAGGATGACGCGGGCGTCGACGACGGCGCGGCCGAGAGCGCCGGCGGCCTGGGCACCGACCCCCCTGCGGCAAGTTTCGACCGAAGCGTGTGCTCCACGCCCAGCGCGTATATCGCCCAACTGGTCGCTAATTTGCCGGAGGACCAGAGACTCACGCAGGACCAGACGCTCTTCGTCGCCAAGTTCGCCAAGGCCTGCGACGAAGCCTGGGAGGACGACGTGCAGAAGAAGCCCTGGAGCGAGAGAAAGGTGACGCACTTGCTCCTGCTGGGCCAGGGCGGCTCGGGGAAGACGCACGTCGTGCAGAAGATCGTCTTCCCAGTGGTGGAATACGTGTGGCCCTCGCCGGCGCCGGACAGGGCCAGCATGATGGTCGTGGCTTTCTCGAACGCGCAGGCGAAGAACATCTCCACCGAGACTGTCAAAGCAGAACGCTGCACAATGCCTGTGCCATGCGAGTTCAGAAGTACACCAACGCGAAGCTGCGGCCGGGGGGCATGCAGAAGAGGCTGAAGTGGTTGTGGGAGCACGTCCGCGTTCTTGCCATCGAGGAGATAAGCATGGTGGCAGCCGCGCTGTACAACGCGCTGGACCTTCGCGCCTGCCACGGACGCAGTGACACGCACGACGTGCAGGAGTCGAACTACCAGCGGCCACACCACCACTTCGGGCGCGTGCCCATCGTGTTGCACCTCGGCGATTTCCTGCAGCTGAAGCCCACCGGCAGCATTGGCCTCCTGACGGACGTGAACGAGCGCCTGGACGACGACGAGTCGTACAGGTACGCGGACCCGCCGACGGTGGAGATCCAGCACGCCATCAAGGTCTTCTCTCAGATCCCCTGCGTCTTCGAGCTGAAGGCCACGAAGCGCTTCGAGCCCTGGGGCCCTCTGATCACGTTCCTGGGCTGCATGCGCGAGGGCAAGCCCTTCCCACCTGAGGTCTGGTCCGCCTGGGAGAAGACGTTGGCCACGGACAACCAGGGCGCCCTGGACCCTCGGCACCAGCACGAGAACTTTCGGTTCGGCTACGGCATGGGCATATACTGGGAGACGCTGGCGAGGTGGATCAACACGCGCGCTCGTCGCGACGCTCGGCGTCTGGGCGTGCCCCTTGTTTTCCTGCAGGCCGTTGACGAGTGCGGCGCGATTCAGGGCGAGCCCGACGCGGGTCGGCGCCTCCTGAACGTCCCGAACATGCACAAGACGGGGGACATCCACGGCGTTTTGCCGGCCCACGTCGGCATGGAGGTGCGGTTCACGGCAGCGCAGGAGGAGCTGAAGAAGAAGTTGGGGCTCGTGCAGGAGCAGCGGGCCACCATCGTGTCCTTCGAGTTCCACCACGAGGACGAGCAGCGCTACGAGGAGTGCTCGGCAGGCCAGCTCTTTCGCCCCCGCTTCCTACCGCAGGGAATCTGGCTGCAGGTGCACGGCTTCAAGGAGTCCCCGATCTACCAGGAGGTCGCCGAGGTGCTGCGACAGGGCGCCGAAGGCGCCGACGACGACGGCCAGGCCGAGGCGCGGGCGCGGAGCTTGCTGATGTTCAGGCCCAGCGAAAGGGAGTTCACATGGCAGAGCTCGGGGGCGCACAGCGTGCGCCGCTCGGGGTTCACCCTGACGCACGCGTCCTACCTGACCTCCACGCTGTCGCAGGGCCAGACGCTGCGCAAGGGCGTCACCATCGACTGCGCGAGAGACGAGGACGCTGGCCGCACGGGCATGTCGGACGAGCAGTGGTGGCTGCACCTCTACGTCATGTTCTCCCGCGCCACGTGCATGCGGAACATGCTGATCCTGCGGCCGCCGCCGCGAGAGTTCCTGGAGTGCGGGCCGCCGGCGTCCCTGCGGAAGGCGCTCCTGGAGTTCGACAAGAGAGCGGTTTTGTCCAGGGCGGAGGCGAAGCAGCTCGCGGCAGAGCTGGGCTTCGTGCTGCCTTCCGCCTGAGCGCGGCTGCGCCTCGCTCGAAGCCCGCGGGGTTGTCCCAACGGCTTGGTCTTGCGCGCCAACGGCTCGCGGGGTTGTCCCGACAGCCTGGCCCGCGGGGTTGTCCCAACGGCTGCGCGACGTGACCAGTAGAGAACGCGCCTGTGCTGGCCGTGGCGGCGACGGCGCCGAGGAACATCGACATGCGCGCTCATGCAACAGGAAGGGGAGGAGGTGGCGGGGCGCGGAACAAACAGGGGGGCGAGGATGGGGACAACGTAAGGAGTGGAAGGGGGGCCCGCGCCAAGGCGAGAGGAAATATACGCAGAAGAGACAGCCAGGACGCCTCACCAACCACGAGGACGACGGTGATGGCTTTTTCCAGATTCGCCCAGAGGATTCTTATGCGGGGTTCTTCCGTCGGAGTAATTGTATGTTTTTTGGACGCACGATTTTGAATTCCTTCCGGAACCGATGGGTTTTGAAGGTTTTCGGCATACGCGCGCGACGACGCGCGCGCCTGCATGTCGTCAACTGTTTTGCAGAGGATTCTCGCGACGGCACACGCGCAAGGGCATTCGACAGATTTCGACATGCGCGCGCGCGACGCCCGTTTAATAGCAGTTTGTGAAAATCTTGAAAAACCTATGGTTTCTTTAGATTTCGCAGGAGCTCGCGCGGAAGCTTTTTAAGCAAATCAGTGTTGCGAAACCATGTGTTTTGGTATGTTTTTGGGAAAACTCGATTGCGAAATCTTTCCGGCACCGAAGGTTTTTGAAGGATTTCGGCATGCGCGCGCGACGACGCGCGCGTGTGCACTCCGTCCCGTTTTTTTGCAAGGGATTCGCGACAAAGTGCTATGTTAGAACAAAAAATGTCACCGCATAGTGTTTTTTTTACCAGGGACCTCAGGGAGGGGGATACCGGTTGGCCTGGGACATTGTGATTTCATATTTCGGATGGACATGTGAACAGAATCATATATGATCTACATACCCGAAAGGGGGAGTGATAACGCCGGGGGGGGGGTAGATCCTCTTGGTGTTCGCTGGTGCATTTCTGCGGCCGCGCCAGCCCGCGCATGAAACTTGTGTGCGGCGGCCAGCTAGGCGCGACCGACGCGGCCGCGGTGGCGCTGACCGCTGGGCACATCCCAGCGGGCACTTCAGTGCGAGTCGGCGACTTGGGCGGGCGCGGTATCATGGCAACGTCGACAACAGTAGACATGACGGTGATCGTAGCGTTGCTGGCGACGATGTTTACACAGACGACGGCACGGCCAGTGACTGCGCCGATGCTGATCACGCCGACGACGATAACGGCGTCCTCGCGTCGGTGATGAAAGTTTTGGATGGAGTTCGACATGCGCGCGCGGCCGACGCGCGAGTGGCCCGCATGGTGTTATTTGACACGGACCGTTCCCCCCAGCACGCGCGCACGGGCGATCAAATGATTTCTGCATGCCGCGCGGCGCGAGAGGCCCGTGTGGCAGAATTCAATGAACGTGTTGAGACACCTCTCGTTTTTTTTGTTTCGCCAGAGCGCGAGCGCAAGCTTCTTTGAAAACTGTTGTTGCGAAACCAAATGTGCTTATACGGCTTCGTGACACTCGGTTTTGAAATCCTCGCAAAACCTAGGGTTGTTGACGGATTTCGGCATACGCGCGCGACGATGCGCGCGCATTTCGTCCCGTTTTGTTGCAAAGGATTCGCGCGAGAGCACGCGCGCGAAGTCCGTTGGGTAGCATGTTGTGAAAATGCAGGAACAACCTATCATATTCTTAAATATTCGCAAGAACGGGCGCATTTTTGTTTGACAATCCGTGTTGCGAAACCATGTGTTTTATATGTATTTTGGAATCTCGATTGTGAAGTCCTTACGAAACCGGGCGCGCGACGGCGCGCGCGTGTGCACTTCGATTTATGGTTTTGCAAGGCATTCTTGACAACTGATGGCTTCTGATAAACGAATGCGCGCGCGTAAAATTATTGTAAGAAGATGACGGGGGGTGTGGATACCGGCCTGGCTGGGATGATATGAGTTCATGTTTCGGATGGACGATGGGGCTGAATCAAATGGAACTGCAATACGAAAATGAGTAACGATAGTCCTGGGAGGGGGGTAGAATCTATTTATTCTTAATTCGCCGGCCCAACGGGCCAGGGCGTGCTAAGATCTCCGGTACCTGGTTAACAGTATTTCTAGTTCGCGCGCGCGGGGCGGCCCCTGGGAGTCCCCGGACGAAAAGTACCCCGGCAAGGCCCCGGCAAGTCCCCGGCAAGGTCGGGTCAGAGATGCCGGAGTTCTGTTTCGGAGTCCAAGAGGGCTCCAGATCGGTCCAAGAGGGCCCCGAGAAGCTTTCTAGACGGTCCAAGAGAGGCCCGAGACGGCCAAAGATCGCCCGAAGACGCCCCAGATGGCCCCAAGACAGCCCAAGAGGCCTCCAAGACGCTCCAAGGGCCTTCCAAGAGGCCTCCGAAGAGGGCCCCAAGTTGCCAAAATCGTTGATTTTCATTAGTTTTTTCTATGTTTTTTTGCGTTCTGGCCTTTTCGCTTCCGGACGCTCCAAGAGGGCCCAAGAGGCCTTCAAGACTGCTCCAAGACGGCCCACGAGGCTCCCAAGACGGCCCCGGAGCGGCCCAAGAGCGCCCCCCAGACGGCCCAAGTGCTGCCCAAGGCGGACCAAGAGGCCCCAAGACGGGCCCAAGAGGGGCTCAAGAAGGGAACCGAGAACTGAAAAATCGAGCCCTCCGCCCCAGAAGGCGCCCAGGACCCCGAAAGAGGCCCCAAGAGACTCTCCTAGACACCCCCAAGACGCCCCAATAAGCTCCCGTGAGGCCCCAAGAGTACCAACAACGTCAGGCCCCAGGCCCCAAGAGGACCAACAAATACCGCCAAGAGCCCGCCGAAAGCCCCCCAAGAGACCGTCACGAGAGCTCAGGAGGCCCCCTGGAGGCCTCCCGAGTTCTCCAAGAGGCCTAAAAAGAGGCGCCAAGAGGCCCCAAACGGCCCCACCGAGACTCCAAGAGGCCACGAACGCGCAAGCAAACGCCTGCGATGGCACAATACGGGCCGGCGGAATGAGCGAAGCGATTAAATAAAATGAAGATATGTGTCGTGCAGTCTAGGGCGGCGGTTGGCGGTGACGGGGCGGCGACGGCGGCCACATAGCCTCCAGACCGACAGACAGGCCCAGACGACGGGCGGCGACGAGGCGGCGACGGGGCGGCAACGGCGGCCACATAGCCGCCAGAGCGACAGACAGGCCCAGTTCCTTCGAAAAGAAATAATGACTCCCGAATGCAAGCGCTGTTCTGGGAATCGTGATAACACGAAAAACATGATCGACCCACGAACCTGGAAAGGAATATAGAACTGTAACACATGGCAGCGTTTTCAAAGACACCTGATTGGGTGACGGGCAAATGCAATGCTGAGTGTATCGATCTTGATGTACCCTGCCAAGGGCTGTGCTGTGCTGCGCCGTGCTGAATTGCGATGTGCCATGGCGCGACTGCGCTCTATAGCGTCGTGGATCGAGTCCTCCTTTGCATCCGAGTCCTGACCGAACTGATCTGGATCTTAAGCTCGAGCTGCCTGAACACATAGTAGCTGCCCCAGAGCTAATGGACAGGGGAACATGCCAGGAGGACGCGCCGCGAAACGTCCCAAGGGATGCGCCAGGCGACGTGCCAGGGGACGCGCCATGGGGTCGCACCGTAGGACGTGCCAAAGGGACGCGCTACGGAACGTGCCAATGGATGTGCCACGGAATGTGCCAGGGGACGCGCCACGCGACGTGCCAGGGGGACTCGCCAAGGGACGCCCCACGGAACGTGCCAAGGAACGTGCCAAGTTGCAATGCTGAGTGTATCGATCTTGATGTACCCTGCCGAGGGCTGTGCTGTGCTGCACCGTGCTGAATTGCGATGTGCCATGCCGCGATGTGCTCTATAGCGTCGTGGATCGAGTCCTCCTTTGCATCCGAGTCCTGACCGAACTGATCTGGATCTTAAGCTCGAGCTGCCTGAACACATAGTAGCTGCCCCAGAGCTGATGGACAGGGGAACATGCCAGGAGGACGCGCCGCGGAACGTCCCAAGGGATGCGCCAGGCGACGTGCCAGGGGACGTGCCATGGGGTCGCACCGCGGGACGTGCCAAGGGGACGCGCTACGGAACGTGCCAATGGATGTGCCACGGGATGTGCCAGGGGACGCGCGACGCGACGTGCCAGGGGGACTCGCCAAAGGACGCCCCACGGAACGTGCCAAGGAACGTGCCAAGTTGCAATGCTGAGTGCATCGACCTTGATGTACCGTGCCGAAATCAGTGCTGTGCTGCGCCGTGCTGAATTGCGATGTGCCATGGCGCGATTGTGCTCTATAGCCTCGTGGATCGAGTCCTCCTTTGCATCCGAGTCCTGACCGAACTGATCTGGATCTTAAGCTCGAGCTGCCTGAACACATAGTAGCTGCCCCAGAGCTAATGGACAGGGGAACATGCCAGGAGGACGCGCCGCGAAACGTCCCAAGGGATGCGCCAAGCGACGTGCCAAGGGACGTGCCATGGGGACGCATCGCGGGACCTGCCAAGGGGACGCGCTACGGAACGTGCTGGGGACAAGCGTTTCGCTCGAGACATCCTGTCAAAATCATCTGAATTCCTACGCGCGGGACGCTGCACGCGCGAGACATCCTCGGAATTCCTGCGAGCGGGACGTGAAAACAAGCATTTCGCCTGAGACATCCTTTGAATTCTGGCCCCCCACGAGGCCACCGCTCGAGACATCCTCCAATTTTGCAAAACCAGCGTTTCGCTCGAGACATCCTCAACAAATTATGAAAAACAAGCGTTTCGCTCGAGACATCCTGTCAAAATCCCAAGAAATCCAAATACCCGCGCGCGGGACGCGGCACGCGCGAGACATCCTTGGAATTCCTGCGCGAGGGGCGCTTTTCCGTGTCGCGGTCGGCTCTGCAAAACCAGCGTGTCGCTCGAGACATCCTCAACAAATTCTGAAACCAAGCGTTTCGCTCGAGACATCCCCAACTCTGCAAAACCAGCGTCTCGCTCGAGACATCCTCAATCCTCATTTTTTTATTCGCCGGCCCTACGCGACCTCGTTATTTATCGCAAAAGAAATTCGCCGGCCCTACAGCCGTCAAAACCGGGGGGAACAAAACTAAAAGAGAACCCTGGGCCTATGCCCTTTCCG
>CAUYUJ010021024.1:45000-62500 GCA_963575745.1 Prorocentrum cordatum | reverse complement strand
GGCAGCTTGACGGGCTTGGCGTCCCTGGTCCACGACGGCGGACGTAGCAGGCCACGTGATCTGGTGGCCGTAGACGCCCTGCGGTCTGGACCCTGTGGTCCATAGCCCCTTCGCGATCTTGGCGGGCGAGGCGTGCCCCCTTACCGTGGTGATGGTGCGGCCTGTGCGCAGATTCGCCTAGCTCGCCCGCAGAGACGCCTCGGCCGCGACGCGGCGCCTGCCTCCCGCCGCGCCGATGCCGAGGTCGAGGGAGGAGCTCGCCACCTTGATGGGGTAGCCCTTCGGGTTGGGGCCCACGTGGACCGCGAGCGTGGCGGAGTGGCTGGATGCCACGACAGCGGTCTTGGGGGCGACCCTGAGCTCCGCGGCGGTCATCCCCTTGCATCGGGCAATGGCGACGCCGATGAAGCCACTGATGACCTACGTGGGCTCGCCCTCGGTCCTGGCAGTCGTGTCGTCGACGAAGGTCCACAGGCCAGCGTAGACGTACTTGTAGTGCGCTCGCAACAAAATGTGGCCGAGGAAGACTGTCGCAAGCTTGCCTCCGTGGCTGCTGCCCGCGACGATGGACCCCTGGCGGTCGATGATGTCGCACACCCACCCGTGCATGCGGAGGTACCTCGGCGAGATGAAAAGCTGCACCTCGAGGGATTACCACGATCGGCGGGAACTTCTCCGCGACGACTGCCACGAAGAGGAGCGCGAACCGGACCGAGTCGTAGAACTTCCCTACGTTCATGAGGAGCGTCGCGAATGCTATGCCGAACGCCGCTGCCGTTGCGTCCAGCAGGGCCCTGACCCTGAGCGCAGCCCTGAGCGCGCTGGGCCTCCTTGATGGCGGTGTCCCAGAACTCTCCGAGCTCGTTGGGCCACTGGTCTGTAGTGGTCGAGCGGATCTTGCTCCACACCTTCGGGATGGTGGGGCGTGCCGAGGATGCGCGTTCCCCCTGCTGGCTTAGGGGCCGTGGCCCCGATGGTGGGGCAGAGTTGCTGCGGCCACCGCCCACGGTCCTCCAGCTTGTTGTAGATGTTGGCGAGCTGCTTGATGCCCTGGCGATGAGGAGGAGGAGGAGGAGGAGGAGGAAGAGGAGGAGGAAAAGGGGGAGGAGGAGGAGGAGGAGGAGGAGGAGGAGGAGGAGGAGGAGGAGGAGGAGGAGGAGGAGGAGGAGGTGGGGGCGGAAGAGAAAAAAAAGGAGGAGGAGGAGGAGGATAAGGGAGGAAAAGGAGGAACATAGGAAGAGGAGGAGGAAGAGGAAGAGGAAGGATGAGGACCAGTGCAAGCCCAAGACTCATCAACGATATTGCAATACACCCCCCTTCCAAGCTCCCTCTTCATAGATCCCTACGGCGATTAATTTTTCAGTGAGGGAAATGCCACGTTAGGAAACAACTGTTTGAAAATCCTGCGACATGTCCGAACACATTCATGGAACCCCAACGCCGTGTTCCAACGTTACTGTTGCATCCTGACAATCCCAAGGCGCGCCAGAACACAATTCCTGGGATCTCGACGCCGCGAATCAGCGTGGCTGTTGCGACCTGGCAATCTTACATCGTGCCAGAATTCCATTTCTGCGGCGTCAGCCTGTCGAATTCTTGCAACGGCTGAAAACCCCGACGACGAATGAATGTGGCGCACATGCGAGAACCACATTTTGGGAAAGTGCCGCCCTCCATTCGTGACGTTCTTGCGAACTTCTAACACGAATGTGCGCGGCGCTAAGCGCGAACCACATTTAGAATACCGCCCGCCCTCCATCCGTGAGACTCTTGCGCCCCTTTGAATCGACTGTGCGCGGCGCCAGAGCGAGAACACGAGTTTGAAACCGAACCCCGCCCTCCATTCGTGAAGCCCCTGCTAGCTTTCAAAACGAATGTGCGCGTCGCTAAGGCGAGAGTCACATGTTGAAAACCACCTGGCCTCCATCCGTGAAGCTGTTGTAGCTGATGCGGCGGAACTCTCAAGCGAAACAGCCCGACCGTCCTGCCGACGCGTCTCGGGGTGCGACAGGGAGGCATTATAAGGGAAAGGGATGAAGGAGGAGGACAGAGGAGGAGGAGGAGGAGGAGGAGGAGGAGGAGGAGGAGGAGGAGGAGGATTTTGTTCCACCGCAGGCGCGCGCACCGAATGTCAACGAGCACTAGGCACCGTGCTATCTAACATGCAAAAGCCGGGGGAGGGGCAGCGGCAGGGGCAGGGCAAAGAGAAGCGGCGGCGGGTACTCTGCTCCGAGTGCGCTGGATCCCTGGCGGGCGCGCGCCCCCCAAACGGCACGCCGCCCAAAAGGGGATCACACACTCGAGCATCCATCCCATGCCACACTCACTCCTCGGCTGACCGAGGGCCCAACCCACAGCGCAGCAGGCAGAAGCAGACAAAACGGGCACGCCCCAAAAACGAGGCCCCAACACACCGAACAAGGGAAACAAGACAGCTGGCCTCCAAAGTGCCTCGAACTTCGTCGGGGACCTGAGGGCGAGAAGGGGGCCGCTCTCTCGCGCGGAGCGGCTGCGAGGGTGCCTCGAACTTCGTCGGGAACCTGAGGGCGACGGCGGGGCGCGGCAGAGGGGGGTGACCTCCTCCGCGCCAGACGCAACGGGTGTCTGGAGGCGCCACGGCTTGGCGTCGCGGGAAGGCCTGCCTACCCTACAGGGGCGACGCTCCATCGACGCTCGAGCGAACCAGACCGTTCCGCCCGTCCGAGAACCTGTAGCTCAGGGACAGCAAGAGAGGCGGGGCAGGCAAGAGAGGCGGGGCGGCTGCGGGGCGGGCGGCGGGGAGAGGCGGGGGGGCGGCGGCGCGGCAAGAGAGGCGCCCTCCCGAGGCAGGGGGGCGGCGGCGCGGCAAGAGAGGCACTCTCTCTAGCTGCACCTCACCATCTTCACCTGCAGGCGGAGAGGGTCACCATGAGCACAGAGCAGCGCCCACAACCCTGGCGACAACACGGGGCCCTGAATTAACCAAGAAACGTAACAGAGCTCAGAGAACGCACAACTACAGGAAAAACATGATGGACCCACGAACCCGGAAAGGGATAAAGACATGTGCAGCATGGTCACGTTTTCACGATACCCAACTGGGCGACATCTCACGAAACATCCCACGAGACACCCCGCGAAACATCCCACGAGACACCTCACGAAACATTCCACGAGACACCTCACGAAACATTCCACGAGACACCCTTTGAAACATTCCACGAGACACCCTTTGAAACATTCCACGAGACACCCCACGAACAGGCAACCACTCAACCAGACACGCCACGAAACATTCCACGGGGGTGCGACTGGGTGTGGTCGTGATGGGGTGTGGTCGTGCTGGGGTGTGGTCGTGCTGGGGATACGTGGTGTGCTGGGGTGTGGTCGTGCTGGGGTGTGGTAGGGATGGGGGGGTGGTCGTGCTGGGGGGGTGGTCGTGCTGGGGGGTGGTCGGGCTGGGGGGGTGTAGTGATGGGAGTGGTCGTGCCACCCCGCGAAACATCCCACGAGACACCTCACGAAACATTCCACGAGACACCTCACGAAACATTCCACGAGACACCCTTTGAAACATTCCACGAGACACCCACGAACAGGCAACCACTCAACCAGACACGCCACGAAACATTCCACGGGGGTGCGACTGGGTGTGGTCGTGCTGGGGTGTGGTCGTGCTGGGGTGTGGTCGTGCTGGGGGGTGGTCGTGCTGGGGGGTGGTCGTGCTGGGGGGGTGGTCGTGCTGGGGGTGGTCGTGATGTGCTGGGGGGTGGTCGTGCTGGGGCGTGGTCGTGCTGGGGCGTGGTCGTGCTGGGGCGTGGTCGTGCTGGGGCGTGGTCGTGCTGTGGTGAGGTCGTGCTGGGGTGTGGTCGAGCTGGGGTGTGGTCTTGCTGGGGTAGGGTCGTGCTGGGGTCGGGTCGTGCTGGGGTGTGGTCGTGCTGGGGTATGGTCGTGCTGGGGTGGGGTCGTGCTGGGGTGGGGTCGTGCTGGGGTCTGGTCGTGCTGGGGTGTGGTCGTGCTGGGGTATGGTCGTGCTAGGGTGGGGTCGTGCATTTCGCTCGAGACATCCTGCCAAAATTCCAGGAAATCGTACAAAAACAAACAAATTAGTCGAAACATCATCGAAATTCCTTCGCGCGGGGCGCTTTTCCGCGTCGCGGTCGGCTCTGCAAAACAAGCGTTTCGCTCGAGACATCCTCGGCAAACTCTGCGGAGCAAGCGTTTCGCTCGAGACTTCCTCAACTCTGCAAAACCAGCGTTTCGCTCGAGACATCCTCAAGAAATTCTGAAAAACAAGCGTTTCGCTCGAGACATCCTCAAATTTTAATTCGCCGGCCTCCTTCGACCTCGATATTTATCAGGGAAAAAATTCGCCGGCCTCCTTCAAGTTGGCACCGGGGGACAGGTTTACCCACTAAAAGAGAACCCTGGGCCCATGCCCTTTCCGGGAACAACCTCGGAAAACCAGCCAGCCAACCAGAGAGACCCACCAGGGCCACATCAAACTCTGACAGCATCATGCATGGACCAATACCTAGGGGGCCACAGGGAAAAAGGGGGACCAAAAAGGGGGACACGGCAACTCAGGAGAGGAGGGGCGCAGCAGGAGGAGCAGAAGGAGCAGGGGGAGGGGCGGCAGCAGCAGCAGCCAGACGCAGCGCTCGTTGCGCCTCATTAAGCTTGGAGTGCCGACGAGACAATTGCCGAAGCCTTGCTTTAATAAGAAACTCCCCCGGCTGGACCGGGCCAGTCCTGCGAGCATTATGCGCGGCCAGAAAGCAATCAACAAGGGCACGCCCCACTAGGTCACGTGACCGCCCCCACTGTGGCCCCAAACAACAAAGAGTGAGGAACCAATCCTCACCCGTTAGAGCCGCTGTCCAAGACCTCAGAAGTCCTCCACGGGGGAATATGTCAATCAACCCTGCCTTCAACTTGGGGCACACGCGATAATGCCTCAGGTCGTCGTCGGCCGCTTCCAGAGGACACCCAAACGCGCATCCCTCAACCGTGGTACGCAGCCGACTGGAGGTACAGACCCCACGGCAGAGCACTCTAAGAACCCCCGCGACGAGGTGCATCGCGCTGTCCTTCTCAATTTTACGCATCCCCTGGGCAAGCACCTGAAAGTCAGCTACCGTAAAACGGTCGGGACCCACCCACTTGGACACCCTCTGCACCATGGTGCGAAGGAGAACAGTGGGGTCACGGAGCCCTCGGAGCTTGCGCATGGCTTTCTTCTGAAGGGATTTCTTGGGGAAGGGTTCCAGAGACGGGGCCGTGAAGTTGCCTACTTCAGTCACCGTAGTCCTGATCCAGGAAGACTTCCACCAGGGCCATAACAATCGAGCGGGAATGAAGTCATCGTCATCCAGGGAAACCGTCAACGACTCCATCTCATACTGGATAGCATCTATACTGGAGCAAGACATCCCCGCCCGAAACTTGATAGCTTTAGAAAAACATGATGGACCCACGAACCCGGAAAGGGATATAGACATGTGGAGCATGGACACGTTTTCATGATACCCAACTGGGCAACACCTCACGAAACATCCCACGAGACACCTCACGAAACAGCCCACGAGACACCTCACGAAACATTCCACGAGACACCTCACGAAACATTTCACGAGACACCCCGCGAAACATTCCACGAGACACCCCACGAAACATACCACGACGACAGGCAACCACTCAACCAAGGCGGTGTGGTCGTGCTGGGGAGTGGTCGTGCTGGGGTGTGGTCGTGCTGGGGGGTGGTCGTGCTGGGGTGTGGTCGTGCTGGGGTTTCGTGCTAGGGGGTAGAAGTGCTGGGCGTGGTCGTGCTGGGGCGTGTCTTGTGAGCATTCAAATGCTGGGGCGTGGTCGTGCTGGGGTGTGGTCGTGCTGTGGTAAGGTCGTGCTGGGGTGCGGTCGTGCTGGGGTGTGGTCTTGCTGGGGTGGGGTCGTGCTGGGGTGTGATCGTGCTGGGGTGGGGTCGAGCTGGGGTGTGGTCGTGCTGGGGTGTGGTCGTGCTGGGTGGGGTCGTGCTGGGGTGGGGTCGTGCTGGGGGTGGTCGTGCTGGGGGGTGGTCGTGCTGGGGTGTGGTCGTGCTGGGGCGTGGTCGTGCTGGGGTGGGGTCGTGCTGGGGTGGGGTCGTGCTGGGGTGGGTTCGTGCTGGGGTGCTCCGCACCCTGTGATTTATCGATCGGGTCGTGCTGGGGTGTGGTCGTGCTGGGGTGTGGTGGTGCTGGGGTGTGGTCGTGCTGGGGTGTGGTCGTGCTGGGGTGTGGTCGTGCTGGGGCGTGGTCGTGCTGGGGCGTGGTCGTGCTGGGGTGTGGTCGTGCTGTGGTGAGGTCGTGCTGGGGTGTGGTCGTGCTGGGGTGTGGTCTTGCTGGGGTAGGGTCGTGCTGGGGCGTGGACGTGCTGGGGCGTGGTCGTGCTGGGGCGTGGTCGTGCTGGGGCGTGGTCGTGCTGTGGTGAGGTCGTGCTGGGGTGTGGTCGTGCTGGGGTGTGGTCTTGCTGGGGTAGGGTCGTGCTGGGGTCGGGTCGTGCTGGGGTGTGGTCGTGCTGGGGTATGGTCGTGCTGGGGTGGGGTCGTGCTGGGGTGGGGTCGTGCTGGGGTCTGGTCGTGCTGGGGTGTGGTCGTGCTGGGGTATGGTCGTGCTAGGGTGGGGTCGTGCATTTCGCTCGAGACATCCTGCCAAAATTCCAGGAAATCGTACAAAAACAAACGAATTAGTCGAGACATCATCGAAATTCCTTCGCGCGGGGCGCTTTTCCGCGTCGCGGTCGGCTCTGCAAAACAAGCGTTTCGCTCGAGACATCCTCGGCAAACTCTGCGGAGCAAGCGTTTCGCTCGAGACATCCTCAACACACGAAAAAGTGGCCCGCACCCTGTGATTTATCGATCGGGATTTCAAAAACAAGCGTTTCGCTCGAGACATCCTCAAATTTTAATTCGCCGGCCTCCTTCGACCTCGATATTTATCAGGGAAAAAATTCGCCGGCCTCCCTCAAGTTGGCACCGGGGGACAGGTTTACCCACTAAAAGAGAACCCTGGGCCCGAGCCCTTTCCGGGAACAATCGATATCCAAGCATTCTAAAGAGGCTCCCAACGCTCGCATGCCCGTCAGCATCTCCCTCGAGAAGGCATGGCGTGGACCAGCAGTAATCACCTGTAAGGCCTCATTATACGCTTTCCGAAGAGCCTTGGTCACTGGACAGAGTTGTAACTGGTGCGCCAGAATCGACATGCAATGCGAGTGGAAAAGGCGAATGGTCTGTGGAAGCCCAAGCCCAAGCCCACGAAGCCTCCGAACCGTCATCCAGAACTTGGGGACGGTGTTGCTCCATACTTTGTCCAGAGCCCCAGGCCCAAGCCAGAATCCCAAGTATAGAACCACCCGAGCAAACCCCATGCGGTAGTACTCGCTCCCCTTGGCTCGAAGGTGGGCGACTAATCTATCGGGATCAAGCGAGCCAATCACCAGTACCTTACATTTGGGAATGTTCAGCCCAAGTCCCACAGCATGTTCCAACTTACGAAGGAGCGAGAGCGTCGGCTGGAAGTCAGTCAGGATGTTGGGAAGGCAGAAGGAAAGATCATCAGCGTATGCTCTAATCCGAGGGACATGGTCAGTGAGCTTGGCCCCCATCCAACGCAATACTGGGTCTAACGCATAAGCGAAGAGGAGCATCGAAGCAGGATCGCCTTGCCGCACCCCACGCTCCACCGAAAAAGTAATACCAGTAGTCCCAGGGAAGTGGATTACAGCCACATTGCCACGGTACAACTCGCGATAGAAGCCACAAGCTTCACCAGGAACACCCATGGCCTCCAAGACCGCCAGGATCCAGGAGACGATCAGAGAGGGGAACGCAGCCTTAAAGTCCGTGAAACGGATGCCCGAGCGATCCCCACCAGTAAGCATCTGACGAAGACCCCACCATTCAATCTCAACCACGTTGTCAAGGAGCCCACGCCGCGGGACCCCCCCCCCGCTGGATCGGATCGATCACTGACGGCGCAGCCCGCTGGAGGCCAATGGAGAAGGCGTCACTCAGGAGCTTCGCATCGGTATTCGCAAGCGTGAGTGGGCGGGTCGGGTCTTATCAGGCGACCGAACAAGGACAGCGGGGTTCTCGTCGTCTTTGAGGTCTTTGGGCAGGAAACACATCCTTCCTCGACGCATGCACGCCGAAACAGTACCCCCGACGCTTGGTACATCTCATCATAAACAGCAAATAAAACATCAGCGGCCCCCTCAGCTTTCCAGCATCCAGATGGAACGCCACCATCTCCAGGGGCAGAGTGATGCTTAAACCGGGCTCGCTCAATAAAACCATCAACTTCCAACTTCCAATGTAACGGGTCCAACTGGATCGGCTGGGCATGAGCGAGGATTTCAGGCCAAAGGGTCCGATCAGGTTCCTTGGCGGCAACAACCGCCTGCCAATGGTCCCGAAGGGCCTCAGCAGAGGCCGTCGGAGAAGGGCACGCCTGTCCAGAACTGTCCAGGACCCCAGAGAGCCCGTATCGCCGTCGCATCTTTGACCAAGCTCGACGAAGGTGTTGCAAGCGTGCCATGGCCTTAGCCTTAGACTTCTCGTCATCCTCCCACCCGTCCATCGCCCGTTCCTCCGACTCATACCAAGCATCCTTCAGAGACTGCACCAATGCACCCAAGCCGACTATATCCAAGCATCTCTCACGGTCTGGATCAAAGTACTGAAGTAACCGAGGATACGCACGTATCGCACGCACACACTGGTCGAACCTGCCCATACGCCACCCACGGGAGGCCATCATAGCAAATTGGAGCTTCTCACAATTCTCTTTCGGGGGCTTCGACCGAAGCCGAGCCTTGAACAGAGGGACCATCTGCCAGAAAATCTCCTTCACCCGAGCCAGTTTCTCCCGAGGGTTCAAATCCTGGTCGATTTCCATAATGGCGCTGGTACATAACTCATGGTAAGCTCCATGTCGGGAAATCCACTTAGGAATCTGGGTGGGTAGGGCTGATGGCATTCTCAGAGCGACAGTGGCCACAACGGGGATGTGGTCAGACGTGGCGAAGGTCTTCACGGCATGCCCCAGGGTATTTACCGTCACAGCCAAATCATTCAAGACAGGGGCCGTGAGAAAGGTGTAGATGCGGTCCAGACGGGCAACCCCGCGGACTTCTCCCTGGAACACATCACGCCGTGTCGGATCTGGTTGGAAAAGCCCAGCCCAAGACCCACAAATAGACTGAAAGGCATCAGTGTGTTCCCTATCCCCTGCTAACCACGTGCCGTCAGTCCGAAACCGCCCCTCCTCCACCTCCATAAAGTTCCAATCCCCAGCAATCAAGCACATGGTGTGCGCAGCCAATGGAAGGAAAGCCTGAATCACACACAGGCACCTGCGATACATCGCAACTGGATCAGAAGTATTCGGCACGTGCACATTGACAATCACTAGGTCCCCACAACGTCCCTTCAGGTGCGAGGCGAGAACACGGCCAGCAATCAACGGAAACGGTGTGATCGATTCGAACTGCGAAGCCAGCTTACTCGATATGACAGTAACAACACCGCCCCCAGCCCTCGGATCGATCATCGAATGGTGAACAATTGCACTACGACAACGTTCATCACGCTGTAACATATCCACATCAGGAGGAGGAAGAGGAAGAGGAGGAGGAGGAGGAGGGGGAGGAGGAGGAGGAGAAGGAGGAGGAGGAGGAAGAGGAGGAGGAGGAGGAGGACCAGCGTAAACCCAAAACCCACAAACGATATTGCAATCCACCCTCCCTTCAAGTTCCCTCTTCACAAGTCCCTAACCCTGGCAAGCAAACAGTAAACCCCCCGGCGATATCGCTAGCACAGAAAATAAAATAAATAATTATGTTGGGCGGCGCCCTCCGGCGATATCGTTAGCACATAAAAACATGATGGACCCACGAACCCGGAAAGGGATATAGACATGTGGAGCATGGACACGTTTTCATGATACCCAACTGGGCAACACCTCACGAAACATCCCACGAGACACCTCACGAAACAGCCCACGAGACACCTCACGAAACATTCCACGAGACACCTCACGAAACATTTCACGAGACACCCCGCGAAACATTCCACGAGACACCCCACGAAACATTCCACGACGACAGGCAACCACTCAACCAAGGCGGTGTGGTCGTGCTGGGGAGTGGTCGTGCTGGGGTGTGGTCGTGCTGGGGGGTGGTCGTGCTGGGGGGTGGTCGTGCTGGGGGGGTGGTCGTGCTGGGGGTGGTCGTGCTGGGGCGTGGTCGTGCTGGGGCGTGGTCGTGCTGGGGCGTGGTCGTGCTGGGGCGTGGTCGTGCTGGGGCGTGGTCGTGCTGGGGTGTGGTCGTGCTGTGGTAAGGTCGTGCTGGGGTGCGGTCGTGCTGGGGTGTGGTCTTGCTGGGGTGGGGTCGTGCTGGGGTGTGATCGTGCTGGGGTGGGGTCGTGCTGGGGTGTGGTCGTGCTGGGGTGTGGTCGTGCTAGGGTGGGGTCGTGCTGGGGTGGGGTCGTGCTGGGGAGTGGTCGTGCTGGGGTGTGGTCGTGCTGGGGTGTGGTCATGCTGGGGCGTGGTCGTGCTGGGGTGGGGTCGTGCTGGGGTGGGGTCGTGCTGGGGTGGGTTCGTGCTGGGGTGCTCCGCACCCTGTGATTTATCGATCGGGTCGTGCTGGGGTGTGGTCGTGCTGGGGTGTGGTCGTGCTGGGGTGTGGTCGTGCTGGGGTGTGGTCGTGCTGGGGTGTGGTCGTGCTGGGGAGTGGTCGTGCTGGGGTGTGGTCGTGCTGGGGGGTGGTCGTGCTGGGGGTGGTCGTGCTGGGGCGTGCTGGGGTGTGGTCGTGCTGGGGCGTGGTCGTGCTGGGGCGTGGTCGTGCTGGGGCGTGGTCGTGCTGGGGTGTGGTCGTGCTGGGGTGGTCTTGCTGGGGTAGGTCGTGCTGGGGTCGGTCGTGCTGGGGTGTGGTCGTGCTGGGGTATGGTCGTGCTGGGGTGGGGTCGTGCTGGGGTGGGGTCGTGCTGGGGTCTGGTCGTGCTGGGGTGTGGTCGTGCTGGGGTATGGTCGTGCTAGGGTGGGGTCGTGCATTTCGCTCGAGACATCCTGCCAAAATTCCAGGAAATCGTACAAAAACAAAGGAATTAGTCGAGACATCATCGAAATTCCTTCGCGCGGGGCGCTTTTCCGCGTCGCGGTCGGCTCTGCAAAACAAGCGTTTCGCTCGAGACATCCTCGGCAAACTCTGCGGAGCAAGCGTTTCGCTCGAGACATCCTCAACACACGAAAAAGTGGCCCGCACCCTGTGATTTATCGATCGGGATTTCAAAAACAAGCGTTTCGCTCGAGACATCCTCAAATTTTAATTCGCCGGCCTCCTTCGACCTCGTTATTTATCAAGGAAAAAATTCGCCGGCCTCCCTCAAGTTGGCACCGGGGGACAGGTTTACCCACTAAAAGAGAACCCTGGGCCTGAGCCCTTTCCGGGAAAAATAAATAATTAATTAATTAATTAATTTGCCCCCCCGGGCCCGAAGCTGGCGGCAACGCGAGGCGACAGCCTGAAGAACCAACGCGCACGAACGCTTGCCAATGCATTCCCGCCTTGCTAGAACACTGGGAAACTGACGCGCATCGGAAATCAAAGGTAAATCAAACATCACAAACAATGAAATCACCGCAAGCAACTATACTTGAAAGGACCCCCCAAAGGAATCCCAGAGGAATCTCAGAAGGAAGCCCACGCAGAATCTCAAAGGATCCCTATTGGAAATTCAAAGTAATCTCAAAGGAACCCCACAGAAATCGCAAAAGGATCTCAGCGGCAGCTCAAACGAACCACGACGGAATCTAAGGAATCTGGAAAACGCGGGCTCGCGTGGACATAAGCAAACCCTATTGCGGCCGCAATAGGGAAATTGTTTTTTTCACGGGGTCCTATGGGAGAGTCCACGGAGGGATATCGCAGACGGATTCCGCGACCCCCCCCCGCGATATGTTAGCACATTTATTGAAAATAAAATAATCCACAGGCACCGGAGGTCGATGTGATGCTCCCTTCAGGGATTGTCGAAGGAATATCAGAGGAACTTGAAAGAACCTCCAAAGGAATCCCATAATAATATCACAAGGAATCGCACGCATGATATCGAAGGAACTAATGGAAGTTCAAAGCAATCTCAAAGGAGCCCAACAGAAATGTCAAAGGCATCTCAGCGGCAGCTCAAACGAACCACAAAGGAATCTAAGGAATTTGGAAAACGCGGGCTCGCGTGGACATAAGCAATCCCTATTGCGACCGCACTAAGGAAATTGATTCTTTCAGGGGATCCTATGGGAGAGTCCACGGAGAGATTTCGCAGACGCATTCCGCGAACCCCCCCGCGATATGTTAGCACATTTATTACAAATAAATAATCCACCGGCCCCGGATGTCGATGTTATGCTCTCTTGAGCAATGGGGCATCAAAGGGATATGACCGGAGCCTCGAGGGACCCCCAGAATAACATCAAAGGAACACCAGAGGAGTCTCAAAGGAGTCCCAAAATAATCACATTTTGATTCTTTCAGGGGATCCTATGGGAGAGTCCACGGAGAGATTTCGCAGACGCATTCCGCGAACCCCCCCGCGATATGTTAGCACATTTATTAAAAATGAAATAATCCACCGGCCCCGGATGGGGCATCAAAGGGATATGACCGGAGCCTCGAGGGACCCTCAGAATAACATCAAAGGAACACCAGAGGAGTCTCAAAGGAGCCCCAAAATAATCACAATGGAAACGGCAAGGAATCTCAAAAGAAGCCAATCGGAGTATCAGAGGAATCTCTGAGGAATCTCACAGAAACGCACAGAATCACAGGAAGCGACTCTGGGCAGGTGTGCCTTGTCGCTGGGCTCTGGACTACAAGGGGACCGGGCATTCAGAGGCTTGTGGAGGCCTTTCTGGATGCCTCCTGGGAACCTCCGGGGACCTCCCCTCCGCGGACCTCTGGTGACCTGCGGGGGATATCGCTTCCGCCCCGGCCCCGGTGCCGGAAGCGTTATAATTTCCTCTGATGAGGGGGGGGGGGGGGGGGGGGGGAGGGGGGTTTACTGATTGCTTCCCAGCGTTGGAAGACAACCGTTTGAAAATCCTGGGTCGTGCCACAACGCATTCTTGGGACTTCAGGGCCACGAACCAACGTTACTGTTGCGTCCTGACGATCCCAAATCGTGCCCGAACACCATTCCTGGGCTCTTAACTCTTAACACCGCGAATCAACGTGACTGTTGCGCCCTGATCTTCAGACACCGTGCCGAAGCCGAAACTCGATTCCTGGCACGCGGACCATGCGAATCCTTGAGACCGCTGCGAACTCCTCAAAAGCGAACGCGCGCGGCGAATGCGAGAACCACATTTTGAAAACGACCCGCCCTCCACCCGTGGAACTGCTACGAATTCTGAGCTTCAGACTCTCCAGTGGTGAGTGGTGAGAAAATCTACACTGCACTAAGTGAAACGCCCGGCGCGCCCTTTCGACCGGCCTCGGGGTGCGACAGGGAGGAAGTATTTACAAGGAAGAGGAATGGAGGAGGAGGGCGAGAGGAGGAGGAGGAGGAGGAGGAGGAGGAGGAGGAGGAGGAAGAGGAGAAGGAACAGGAGGAGGAGGAGGAGAAGGAGGAGGAGCAGGAGGGAGGTAAAGGAGGAGAGAGCAGGAGGAAGAGGAGAAGAAGAGGAGTAGGGTGAAGGAGGAGGAAGAAGAGGAGGAAGACGAGGAAGGCGAGGAGGGAGAATAAGGAGGACGAGGAGCAGGCGGAATCCAGGGTGATCTTGTACTCTGCCCAAACGAGCGCGGACAGACCGGCCACGACCTCGGCGGCCGACGCGATCCTGCCCCTCCTCCTCTTGCTCCTCTTCATCATCATCGTCAGCATCACCACTACCACCACAAGCATCAACATCATCAGCATCATCAACATTATCACCATCACCATCACCATCACCATCATCATTATCATCATCATCAGCATCATCATCAACATCGTCTTCGTCATCATCATCATGATCATGATGATCATCATGATCATCATCACCATCATCACCATCTTCATCATCCTCACCATCATCATCAGCTTCCTCATCCTCATCATCAATCCCATGTCATTCCAAATAGCTCCTCCCTGTCCCACCCCCAGACGTACCAGTAGGGCGGCCCAGGCGCTTCGCCTGAGACCTCCTCACCATCTATGATCCTGAGGCTCAAAAGAAAGCCAAATATCTCACGGATGGGAGGCGGGTCGTTGCCCACCAGTCCTCTTGGCCGAGGTGGCATGACGAGTTGCTGGCTTCCCTCTTCCAAAACGCATTCTTCCTTTGCTCGGGGGAGTGGTTCATCACTGCACTGCTCCTTTTGCTGTGAGGGATGCCAGTCTCAGGAGCGATGGGAAAGCTATATTATGCCACAAGGAATGACGGGCGTCAGGCTGTGCAGACGGCGCAGACACAAGTGACAGGCAACACTGGTGGCTGCGAATGCGATCAGTGGCAGCGCATGTGGCTACTACCATTCGAAGCGCCCGATGGTGCGTCCATCGGCCCTCCTCGCACTGCTCCATTTTTTTCTGCAAGTGATGATAGTTTCAAGAGCGATTGGAAAACTGTACACAGACACAAAGAATGACGGGCGTCGAGCTGTGGCGACGGCGCAAACCAGGTGTCAGGTAGCCCTGGTGGCTACAGGCACTGCTCCTGACTCCTATCCGCGACCGTGCCCTTTTGAGTCACGAGCTGGAGTGCCCTCGGGGCCCCTGCTCAGTCCCCTGGCGCCGCCGTCCCCGGATCCTGCGGAGCCACTCAAGGGGGCTCGGGCCCCAAACTCCCAACAAATCGTCGCGGGAGTGCCGCGCGCCTCCCCGGGCTCGTCGCGCGCCAGGGAGCCCTGGCCGCACAACTTTTCGGAACCGGTGGTCCCCCCCAAGACGGGCCAAGAGGGCCCCGAGGAGCTCCCGGGACGGTCCGAGAGGGCCCCGCATCGCCGAAGGACCGCTCCAAGACGCCCGAGATGGTCTCCAGTCGGCCGCAAAAGCGCCCAAGACGTCCCAAGTGGCCTCCACGAACACCACCACCAGGGCCCCGAGCGGCCACGAGTGCCGCGCGCCTCCCTGGGCTCCGTCGTCGTGCCAGGGAGCCCTGGCCGCACGACTGTTCGGAACCGGTGGGCCCCCCAAGACGGGCCAAGAGGGCCCCGAGAAGCTCCCAGGACGGTCCGGAGAGGGCCCCGCAGCGCCGAAGGACCGCTCCAAGACGCCCAAGATGGCCTCCGGTCGGCCGCAAAAGCGCCCAAGACGTCCCAAGAGGCCTCCACGAACACCACCACCAGGGCCCCGAGCGGCCAGAATCAGTGATGGCCCCTGGGTTTTTGAAACATCCTGCAGTTCTCGCATGTTCGGCTTCCCCCCAGGAGGCCCTAAAGATCGCCCCAACAGGCCTCCGAGATGGTCCTTCAGTGGCCCAGGAGGGCCCCAAGACGGCCCAAGGCGCCTCGCAACGGCCCCCAAGACGGCTTCAACAGGTGGCCAAGACGGGGGCCCCCGGAATGGACATTTCGAGCCCTCGGTCCAAAGAAGCCCCCATGAGGTCCCAAGAGGCCCCCAAAAGGCTCAGGCCCCCGAGAGGCCTCCAGGAAGGGGCTCCCCAGAGGCCCCAACACTGCCCTCCGAGAGCCTTGCGAAGAGACCCCAAGAAGCATCCCTGAGAAGTCTGCCCCACAACCCAGGCACAGTGGCGGGACGGGCCGAAAGTCAGTACACATGGACCGGCACGGGAAAGGAAAGAACGGACAGGGAACTTGCCCAAGATGGCTCACGGCACCCTTCGCTCTTGGGAGCCTTGGTGGTAAGAGCTTGTTACGTCACCACTCTCTGTTGGGAGCCCTGGTGTTCAAGTACTTGTACGTTGCCGCTCGCTCCTGGGAGCCTTGGTGTTGGGAGTTGTTTACGTCACCGCGCTCTGGGGAGCCTTGGTGTTCAGAGCTTGTTGCGTCACCGCTCGCTGTGGGGAACCATGGTGTTCCTTAGCGTCTCTGGGGCTTCTTGGGAATCTATTGGGGCCTTGTGGACCGTTTTGGAACTCTTGGGCCGTCTTTTGGCCAGCCCAGTCCCTACACCCAAGCAGCCCAGACCCCATACCGCCTCCTCGGACCCGCTTGGGCGCCTCTTGGGGCCCTCTTGGGGCTCTCTTGGGGCCGTCTGGGGGCCCTCTTGGGCCGTCTTGGGGCCCTCTTGGGCCGTCTGGGGGCCATTGGACCGTTTTCGGCTCCTTTGGGGGGCCTCTGGGGCCGTCTTGGGACGATCTTTGGGGCCTCTTGGACCGTCTTGCCGTCTGGGGGCCCTCTTGGACCCTTTTGGGCCCCATTGGAGCGCCTCTGGGGCCGTCTTGGGACGATCTTTGGGGCCTCTTGGGCCTTCTGGGGCCCTTCTGGGACTGAAAAGGGGAGAACCCGAAAAACCTGCAAAAAACAATTGAAAATTAATGTTTTTTGCCTCCTGAGGTCCTCTCGGGGGCCCTCTTCAGATCCTTTGGAGCCGTCTCGAGACTCTCTTGGACCGTCTGGAGTCCATCTGAAGGCTCTCTTGGGGCCGCCTTGGGGCCCTCTGAAGCCGTATTGGGGCCCTCTTGGGCCGTCTTGGGGCCTCTGGCCCGTTCACCAGAACAAATATAAAGAAACAGGCCATGGGAGCCGCCCGGGAGCCGCTTCACTCGAAAAAATACGAGGTTAAACGGGCCAGTAGACCAATGCCTTCGGCCTTGCCCCCTCCCCCGGACCCCATCCCTAAAAGGGCTTCGCCCCCTACGAAACGTCTCTCGCTCGTACCTCGCTCTTTCCGTCACCTGGGCCGGCATGGAAACGGAAAGAGCCCCTCAGGACCTTGAAGGAGATGGCTCATGGCACCCTTCGCCTTTCGCTCTCGGGAGCCTTGGTGTGAAAAGCGTGTTACATCGCCGCTCTCTGTTGGGAGCCCTGGTGTTCAGAGACTTACGTTGCCGCTCGCTCTTGAGAGCCTTGGTGATGGGCCTCGTCGGGGTCTTCTTGGGGCCTTTTTGGAGCCCTTCGGGAACCCAATTGGAGCAATTCTGGGCCGTCTTGGGGCCCTGTTGGGCCGTCTAGGGGCATCTTGGAAGCCTGTGGCCGTATTGGGCCTCTCTTGGGGGCCTCGTTGAGCCCTCTTGGGGACCTCTTTGGGCCCTCTGGGGGCTCTTTTGGGGCCGTCTTGGGGCCCTCTTGGGCCGTCTTCGGGACCTTTTGGGCCGTTTGGGGCCCCTCTGGGGCCGTCTGGGGCCCTCTTGGACAGTTTTCGGGCCATTTCGGAAGCCTCTTGGGCCGTCTTGGGGCGATCTTTGGACCCTCGTGGGCCGTTCTGAACCGTTCTTAGCCCGAAAAGGCAAGAGCCCAACAGACTTGCAAACAACACTGAAAAATCAAGGTTTTCTGCCCACGGGGGCTTTCTCAGGAACCCTCTGAAGGCCTCTGGAGCCGTCTC
>CAUYUJ010021024.1:0-40000 GCA_963575745.1 Prorocentrum cordatum | reverse complement strand
GGAGGGAGAGAGAGCGGGCGATATAGAGAGAGAGAGAGAGAGAGAGAGAGAAAAAGAAATATATGAGGTCAAGGTGACAGGCTGGAGGTCAGTCAGGGTGGGCATTTGATCTCAATCCCCCCCCCCAACCTCCTTATCGCCCGCGAGGCGGTCGTATAGGTATTTGTGTAAACTCCTGCTTTGCCACCTACCCGGCCGAGAGCAGCCGGATCCAGGGGGTCTCATCCTACCAAACAGAAAATTATGCTAACGGAGTTCCCCACATAAAGAGATTAACGGTTTCGTGGGACCCATTTTCTTGATGCCTTCCTCGCTTTGGCGGGGCCCCGCTGGAAGGGGGGAGGGCTACGAAACCTGGCGAAGAGTAATGCTTTCCGCGACCCTCCTCGTTCAAGCGCGGCCTCTCTGGAGGAGTGGAGGGGGGACACGAAACCGTGTAAACAGCATGTTTTCCGATACCCTCCAGGAAGAGGAGGAGGAGGAGGAGAAGGAGGAGGAGGAGGAGGAGGAGGAGGAGAAGGAGAAGGAGGAGGAGGAGGAGGAGGAGGAGGAAGAGGATAAGATGGATGATGGCGAAGAGCAGCAGCAGGAACCGCAGCAGGAGCAGCAGCGGGAGGTTGGTTTGAGTGGTCTCATTTTCCTCGCGAGGTCCGATTCGCGAGGTTGGTCTGAGTGGTCTCATTTCCCTCGTCCAGTCGAGGTTATACAAGAGGGTGGGCGACACGAGTTCGCTAGACGAAAGCACTTGCCGAGGTGTCTGGTAACTACAATTCGAACGCAAACACTGATCGGCCAAGAGCGGTTTAAAAGACTGCCAATAATCTCCCAAACAATGTATCGCTGCATTATGGTTTTGTGCACACGGCGTTAACCTACTAGCCTGACTGTACTCGGGCCGACGCGTGGGGGGGGGGGCTTCTCTTAAGCCCACGCGGAGTGCTATTTAATCGCAGCCACTGCAGTGAAGACCGATGGTAGTACGATTCGAAGTCACCTCCACCTGCTGCAACGCAAGCGCCGCTACACCAGCATACCGAAGCAGCGGGGGCGACCAGCGGTGGGCAGACGCAGCTCACCCCTCGACCAGCCCGCGGCTGCGGACTGTCATGTCCGCAGCCGCGGAGGGGCCAGCGGCCTCGTCCAGCGCGCGCTTGCGCTTCATTGGAGTGATGGAGTGGCCGAAGTTAAGCGGCGGGCCCTTCGCGATCGCCAAAGTCTTGTTCATGAACTGCGCCCACAACGCAAAACATACGCAAGAGCGGCCCAAATTCGTGTCTGCATGTACCCCCGCACCGTTTGGCAGCAAGAATCTCCTGATACCCACCAACGGGCCCCAAACCCTCAAAAAAAAATCTGCGCTAGTGGCCCCTTATTCAAGAGTCATAAAAGCTGTTTGAATGGTAGTAAGAATCGACTGAGTAGCACGAGCCCCTAAGGGTTCAGCGCTACTGGCACCTGGCGTGAAAAACGGACCCCGGGATCCAAAATGCCATGAACAAAAAAATCCACTCCGCAAAACATACGCAAGAGCGGCCCAAATTCGTGTCTGCATGTACCCCCGCACCGTTTGACAGCAAGAATCTCCTGATACCCACCAACGGGCCCCAAACCCTCAAAAACAAAATGCGCTAGTGGCCCCTTATTCAAAAGTCATAACAGCTGTTTGAATGGTAGTAAGAATCGACTCAGTAGCACGAGCCCCTAAGGGTTCAGCGCTACTGGCACCTGGCGCGAGCCCCGCAGGGTTCAGCGCCAGGTCATTGGGAGCACAAGCCCCGAAGGGCTCAGCGCTCCCAGTTTCAGTAGCACGAGCCCCGAAGGGTTCAGCGCTACTGGCACCTGGCACGAGCCCCGAAGGGTTCAGCGCCAGGTGATTGGGAGCACGAGCCCCGGAGGGTTCAGCGCTCCCAGTTTCAGTAGCACGAGCCCCGCAGGGTTCAGCGCTGCTGGCACCTGGCACGAGCCCCGAAGGGTTCAGCGCCAGGTGATTGGGGGCACGAGCCCCGGAAGGCTCAGCGCTCCCAGTTTCAGTAGCACGAGCCCCGCAGGGTTCAGCGCTACTGGCACCTGGCACGAGCCCCGAAGGGTTCAGCGCCAGGTGAGTGGGAGCACGAGCCCCGGAGGGTTCAACGCCCCCAGTTTCAGTAGCACGAGCCCCGAAGGGTTCAGCGCTACTGGCACCTGGCACGAGCCCCGCAGGGTTCAGCGCCAGGTGAGTGGGAGCACGAGCCCCGGAGGGTTCAGCGCTCCCAGTTTCAGGAGCACGAGCCCCGAAGGGTTCAGCGCTATTGGCTACTGGCACCTGGCACGAGCCCCGAAGGGTTCAGCGCCAGGTGAGTGGGAGCACGAGCCCCGGAGGGTTCAGCGCTCCCACTGGGGGAGTAGCACGAGCCCAGAAGAGCCAATGCTGCTGGCAGAACCCCCAAAGGGTTCAGAGCCAAGCGACTGACGCCGTCCTTCTCCGCCTCTCCTCCTCGTCCTTGGGACTCAGTGCGACCATATTGGCCTGGTCTGTCACGCGGACTCCCAACTCTGAGAGCTCTACTCGGACTTCGACTGCGAATGCTGTGGGCAAAGGTCGTCACACCAGTCTCATCGCGCGAGCACTCTGGAGCGGCGTCGCCGCGCGCGCATGACGAAATCCTTTTCAAAGCCATTGGGTTTCTGAGCATTCTAAGATATAGCTCTTGAAACACATATGAAAACCCAGTTGCGATTCCAAAAAAACCTGCCAGATGTATTGAACTTCAGTTTCCTCACCAATGCCACGCCCATGGGGCGCCTGTCTTTCCTGGGCGCGCGTCCGAGGTTTGGAAAAGATGCGTGTAGGAACTTATGAGGAGGGGACATGGGACGGGAGGGTGTATATCGCTGATGCATCATGGGTCTATCTGGTCCCAATCCTCCCTTCTCCTCCTCCTCCTCCTCCTCCTCCTCCTCCTCCTCCTCCTCCTCCTCCTCCTCCTCCTCCTCCTCCCCTCCTCCTCCTCCCTCCTCCCCCTCCTCCTCCTCCTCCTCCTCCTCCTCCTCATCCTGTCCGCTCATGTTGAAAGGGTTTGCCGAGGCCCTGGAGGACCCCTTGGTGTGCACTAGGCTCAGCGACCTTGCAGACATGTAAGGAGCTCCGGCACACAGACTCTCAATCCCACCAGCCCTCTGGGCGTTGGTGGTTTCCTCGCTCAGGCGGGGCCTCCCTGAAGGGGTGGGAGGGGCACGAAACCGTGTAAAGAGTATGGTTTTCCGATACCCTCCTCGCTCAGGCGGGGCCTCTCTGGAGGGGTGGGAGGGGCACGAAACCATGTAAATAGTATGGTTTTCCGATACCCTCCTCGCTCAGGCTGGGCCTCCCTGGAGGGGTGGGAGGGGCACGAAACCATGTAAATAGTATGGTTTTCCGATACCCTGTAAATAGTATGGTATACTCGCTCAGGCGGGGCCTCCCTGGAGGGGTGGGAGGGGCACGAAACCATGTAAATAGTATGGTATTCGATACCCTCCTCGCTCAGGCGGGGCCTCCCTGGAGGGGTGGGAGGGGCACGAAACCATGTAAATAGTATGGTATTCCGATACCCTCCTCGCTCAGGCGGGGCCTCCCTGGAGGGGTGGGAGGGGCACGAAACCATGTAAATAGTATGGTATTCCGATACCCTCCTCGCTCAGGCGGGGCCTCCCTGGAGGGGTGGGAGGGGCACGAAACCATGTAAATAGTATGGTATTCCGATACCCTCCTCGCTCAGGCGGGGCCTCCCTGGAGGGGTGGGAGGGGCACGAAACCATGTAAATAGTATGGTATTCCGATACCCTCCTCGCTCAGGCGGGGCCTCCCTGGAGGGGTGGGAGGGGCACGAAACCATGTAAATAGTATGGTATTCCGATACCCTCCTCGCTCAGGCGGGGCCTCCCTGGAGGGGTGGGAGGGGCACGAAACCATGTAAATAGTATGGTTATTCCGATACCCTCCTCGCTCAGGCGGGGCCTCCCTGGAGGGGTGGGAGGGGCACGAAACCATGTAAATAATATGGTATTCCGATACCCTCCTCGCTCAGGCGGGGCCTCCCTGGAGAGGTGGGAGGGGCACGAAACCATGTAAATAGTATGGTTTTCGGATACCCTCCTCGCTCAGGCGGGGCCTCCCTGTAGGTGGGAGGGGCACGAAACCATGTAAATAGTATGGTTTTCCGATACCCTCCTCGCTCAGGCGGGGCCTCCCTGGAGGGGTGGGAGGGGCACGAAACCATGTAAATAGTATGGTTTTCCGATACCCTCCTCGCTCAGGCGGGGCCTCCCTGGAGGGGTGGGAGGGGCACGAAACCATGTAAATAGTATGGTTTTCCGATACCCTCCTCGCTCAGGCGGGGCCTCCCTGGAGGGGTGGGAGGGGCACGAAACCATGTAAATAGTATGGTTTTCGGATACCCTCCTCGCTCAGGCGGGGCCTCCCTGGAGGGTGGGAGGGGCACGAAACCATGTAAATAGTATGGTTTTCGGATACCCTCCTCGCTCAGGCGGGGCCTCCCTGGAGGTGTGGGAGGGGCACGAAACCATGTAAATAGTATGGTTTCCGATACCCTCCTCGCTCAGGCGGGGCCCCCCTGGAGGGGTGGGAGGGGCACGAAACCATGTAAATAGTATGGTTTTCCGATACCCTCCTCGCTCAGGCGGGGCCTCCCTGGAGGGGTGGGAGGGGCACGAAACCATGTAAATAGTATGGTTTTCGGATACCCTCCTCGCTCAGGCGGGGCCTCCCTGGAGAGGTGGGAGGGGCACGAAACCATGTAAATAGTATGGTTTTCCGATACCCTCCTCGCTCAGGCGGGGCCTCCCTGGAGGTGTGGGAGGGGCACGAAACCATGTAAATAGTATGGTTTTCCGATACCCTCCTCGCTCAGGCGGGGCCTCCCTGGAGGGGTGGGAGGGGCACGAAACCATGTAAATAGTATGGTATTCCGATACCCTCCTCGCTCAGGCGGGGCCTCCCTGGAGGGGTGGGAGGGGCACGAAACCATGTAAATAGTATGGTTTTCCGATACCCTCCTCGCTCAGGCGGGGCCTCCCTGGAGGGGTGGGAGGGGCACGAAACCATGTAAATAGTATGGTTTTCGGATACCCTCCTCGCTCAGGCGGGGCCTCCCTGGAGGGGTGGGAGGGGCACGAAACCATGTAAATAGTATGGTATTCCGATACCCTCCTCGCTCAGGCGGGGCCTCCCTGGAGGGGTGGGAGGGGCACGAAACCATGTAAATAGTATGGTATTCCGATACCCTCCTCGCTCAGGCGGGGCCTCCCTGGAGGGGTGGGAGGGGCACGAAACCATGTAAATAGTATGGTATTCCGATACCCTCCTCGCTCAGGCGGGGCCTCCCTGGAGGGGTGGGAGGGGCACGAAACCATGTAAATAGTATGGTATTCCGATACCCTCCTCGCTCAGGCGGGGCCTCCCTGGAGGGGTGGGAGGGGCACGAAACCATGTAAATAGTATGGTATTCCGATACCCTCCTCGCTCAGGCGGGGCCTCCCTGGAGGGGTGGGAGGGGCACGAAACCATGTAAATAGTATGGTATTCCGATACCCTCCTCGCTCAGGCGGGGCCTCCCTGGAGGGGTGGGAGGGGCACGAAACCATGTAAGTAGTATGGTTTTCGGTATGGAGTGGTATGGAATGGTATGGTAGGTATGGTATGGTACGGTATGGTATGGTATGGTATGGTACTGGAGGTATGGTATGGTATGGTACTGTGTGGCATTGGTGTGATATGGTATGGTATGCTATGGTACGCCATGGTATGGTATGGTACGATATGGTACGTATGGTGTGGTATGGTATGGTATGGTATGGTATGGTATGTGTGGTAGGAACTATGGTATGGTATGGTGTGTGTGGTAGGCATAATATTGTGCTGTATGGAAGATGGAGCGGGAGGTGGGTGGGAAGGAGAGGGTGTTCTGGGAAAACAAGAACCCCACTCAGGATGTGGGGAATAATGCAAATTGAATGCGCTTCATCTCAGCATGGGCGTTCTGTCGTCGACGCTGCAAAATGCCTGCGTGGCAGGAATGGGGCGCGGCGCACATCCCGCGCTAAAGGCCGAAATGTCGATCTCGCATCGGCGCCGCGCTCACTCTTCGAGGGAATGGGGCTCCTGCTTGGGCGCGGCGCACACTTTTATCCCGCCCACTTTGGAAGGGCCCGCGCGGATGGGCACCTTGTCGCCCTCACCCAAGCTCCGTGCGCATTTCGCTTGGAAGTGCCGTTCGCGCGGGCGCGACGATGGTTCGTTCGCCAGGAAGCGACAGCGGCAGCGGGGCCGCGCGAGAGCGGGGGGAATGTGAATCTCGCCCATGCGCCGCGCTGCTTGTGACAGTGATGTGTCAGCGCGGCGCATGCTTCGTATTCGCCGCGCCCGCTGGAAGTGTTGCCGCTCCCGCCCCTTCCCTTCGTCACGCCGTCGAAAGCGAGGCCGTGCGCGAGCGCCTTACGTTTGCAAGGTGGGAACGCGTTCCAATCCCAACATCAAGTTGTGCCACAGCTGATTCTTATGCCGTGGGATGGAGCTTGGGAAAAGACGGGGCCCTCTGACTCACTCAACCTGGCTAACTTGACTCCTACTCCTACTCCTGCTCCTGTTCCTGCTCCTGCTCCTGGTCCTCCTCCTCCTCCTCCTCCTCATCAGCATCATCATCCTCATCATCCTCCTCGTCCTTCTCCTCCTCCTCCTCCTCCTTCTTCACCTCCTCATCCTCCTCTTCCTCCTCCTCAGCCTCCTCCTCCTCCTCCTCCTCCTCCTCCTCCTCCTCCTCCTCCTCCTCCTCTCCTTCCTCCTCCTCCTCTCCTCCTCCTCCTCCTCCTCCTCCTCCTCCTCCTCCTCCTCCTCCTCCTCCCCTCCTCCTCGTTCATCCTCCTTGAATCCCTCCCTCCCTCTCTCTCCCTGCTCCCTCCCTCCCTCTCCCTGCTCTCTCCCTCCCTCCCTGCTCCCTCCCTTCCTCCCTCAGCGCTCCTGCTCATCCCTCCCCCGGTGGACGGCCTCTGTGGTACTTCCAGTGGTGGGCCGCGAAGCCCGCGGCGTACAGTGCGAGCATGACGAGGACGAGCTCGAAGCCGCCGGGGCCCCGCGGGGAGGCCATCCCGGGAAGTGCAGACCAGGGGAGGGGGATGCAGATCGAGGATCGAAGAGGACGAGGAGGGGGTGGATCGACGATGATGATGATGATGACGAGGAGGAGGAGGAGGAGGAGGAGGAGGAGGAGGAGGAGGAGGAGGAGGAGGAGGAGGAGGAGGAGGAGGAGAAGGGGGAGGAGGCGGCGGAGGAGAGGAGGAGCAGGACCTGGGATAGAAGGTTAGAGATCGAGGGTTGAAGAACAAGAGCTAGGCAGACGCTCTCTGCTGCTGTTATCGTCCCTCCTCCTCCCCTCCTCCTCCTCATCATCATCATCCTCCTCCTTTTCCCCCTCATCCTGTTTCTCCTCCTCCTCCTCCTCCTCCTCCTCCTCCTCCTCCTCGCGGCCTTACAGATACAGCCTCGGAGGTCAGGCCAGCAGAATCCAGCATAATCCTCCTCCTCCTCCTCCTCCTCCTCCTCCACCGCACTACAGCCCAGCATCCTCCTCCTCCTTACAGCCTCCTCCTCCTCCTCGTCCTCTTCATCCTCCTCGTCCTCGTCCTCGTCCTCGTCCTCGTCCTCGTCCTCGTCCTCCTCCTCCTCGTCCTCCTCCTCCTCCTCCTCCTCCATCTTCCTCCTCCCCGCCTCGAGGATCGTGGGCCATCTTCTTTCGGCCCTCACTGTGCCCGTGGCTGACTCCAGCGCCTCCTCTCCCCATCGTCGCCGCAAGACGACTTCTGTTGTTGCCCCCTGCCGTGCCCGTGGAGACCTCCGCACTGACCTCCGGGAGTCCTCTGGGAGGCGCCCGGAGACTTCCACAGTGAGCTTCGCTTAACCGATGCCTATCGCCAGTGGCGTGGCCTTGGCCCGACCGGCCCACCTGCCCACCCCTGTGTGGGGGGGCATACGCCTGCTCCTTCGGACTTCGCGGGACCGGTCCCAACCTGGGCGGGTGGAGGAGGGAGGAGGAGTAGGAGGAGGAGGAGGAGGAGGAGGAGGAGGAGGAGGAGGAGGAGGACGAGGAGGAGGAGGAGGGAGGAGGAGGAGGAGGGAGGAGCGGAGGAGCCGGAGGAGGAGGAGGAGAGAGAGGAGGAGGAGGAGGAGGAGGAGGAGAGGAGGAGGAGGAGGAGGAGCCGGAGCCGGAGGAGGAGGAGGAGGAGGAGGAGGAGGAGGAGGAGCAGGAGAGGAAGATGGGCTGGTGGGGCTGAGATAGCGTGGCCCAGCGAGAATGAATATGCAGCCACGGCGAGCCTCGGGCCGCGGGGGGCGGCCCGACAGCCGCGGCCCTCTCCTCAAGCCGGAGTGGTCCCGATTTCGACGCCCTGGCTGCAGCCTGGACGATGCTATGTTACACCCTCGGGGGACCTTGTCTGCCCTGTCGCGGCCCTATCCGTGTCGAATCCGTGTCGAATCCATGTCGGCCTCATCGGATCCGCGTCGAATCCGTGCCGAATCCGCGCCGAAGCCGCGCCAAATCCGCGTCGAGGCCGCATCGAGCCCGCGTCGGGCACAAGGAAAGACACCAATTTGGGGGACGGGCGAGGTCCCTCGAAGATGCAGCGTAAACGATGCCGGCACGCAGGCCCTGCGAAGGCCGGGGGGCCCCCGGCCGAAGCCGCCGCGGGAGCTCGACGAGTGCGCCAGCGCCCGGAGGCCAGGCGGCACGGCAAGCCTCAGGCGTTGGCCTCCCGCGCGGGCCTCGCTGAGGCGCAGGCGCCGCCAGGCCGACCAAAGAGGTGGCAGCTGCGTGGTAAGTTCCACCACGGGAGGGAGGGAGGGGAGGAGGGGAGGGGGGGCGCAAACGCGTGCGGGAGAGGAGGGGGGGGGGTAAGGGGGGAGGGAGGAGGGCATGGGGGCGCAAAACCACGCGCTGACTGCACCACGCGTGCGCCGGCACGGTGCGCTCACCAGATGCCCTCGTCATACATGTACAGGGATGCGTGCTCCCAACAGCTTCGTCCTCGATTCAGACACCGGGGCGAGCAGTGCACCGCAAAGGACAATACTCATGTGTCACAGGGCACCCCTTGGAGGCGGCGTGGAACAGAATATGTCGTGACTGGCAGGGCTCGGGGAGCAGGGCCGGAGTGGGATGCGCAGACGTCATCGTCCGCGATGCGCCCGGGCCCGTGAGGCAGACGAGGACAAGAGGAAGGAAACACAGGAATAACTTCGCGCCCTCGCGCCGCCCCCCCAAAGGGAGAATAGGAGGACGAGGAGGAGGGGGAGGAGGAACGAGGACCGCGAAGCGCGAAGCGCGAATAACTTCGCGCCCTCGAGGGAGCCCTTGACAAGAGGAAGGAAGCACAGGAATAAACACTCGCAGGCGCATAGAGTGTCGGAGCGCCGCGGGGATTTGTGGGATCGCCCACGCCCCCCGGGGGGGCCCAGCGCCGATCCACGAAGTCCGCGCGGAGCTCCCAAAGCAGATGCTCGCGCAGCTTCTTCCCCCAAGCAGTGCTTACGCTTGTCGTTTTTTTTGGTTGTTGTTCGGCAAGCGTGGCGGGTACAGCTTTTCCGCCTGTACGGCTGCACCCGCAAGCGGGCCTCACATCGTAAAGTGCGACCCGTCTCTGCGGGGACCGCTTAGGGCAGGACGGTTGGGAGCCCCCCTGGGCAGGGCCCTGGGGGCCACATGACACGACTGAGTGAGATGGGCAGCGAGAGCGAGGCAAATGTTCGACGCACGCCCGAAGTGAAACACTCCGCCGTGATACGAAATCTCCTTCGGGGGATCCGCTGGGGACTCCCCCACGGTCGCACCCCGTGCCCCCTCGTCAGGAGAGCGCAGAATCGAATCGATAAGTCGGATCGGCGATCGACATGAATCGGATCGGCGGAAATCGGCAGCCGAGTCGAAAAAAGTCGAATCGGCGGAAATCAGCAGGCTAGTAGGCCCTCAATAAGAAATCGAAACCCAGATCGGAATCCGAAGTCGAATCGAATCGGAATCGGAAGCCACCGAAGTCGAATCGAATCGAATCGGAGGTGTCGAAACGAGCCCTGCCTCGTGGGCGCCCCTGTGCCCAGGCGCGGGCCCGCCGAGGCCTCGCCCCGCTCGCGCCCGCGCTCGCCCTCGCGGGCGCTCGCGCGGACGCCGCGCGGTCGTGGGCGGGTCCGCCCCGCGGGTGCTCTCGCGGGCGCCGTGCGCCCCGGGCGGGTCCGCCGAGGCTTCGCGCCCGGTGCCGCCTCGCGGGCGCCTCGTGGGGCGCTCGTGGGCGCTCTCGCGGGCGCTCGTGGGCCCCGGGCCCCGGGTGCCGCCTCGTGCACGGCACAGCTCTTGCCGCGTGCCTGCGCGGACGTGGGCCACGTGCACCGCACAGCTCACGCCACGCGGCAGGTGCAGCGCGGCTTGCAGAACACGGCTCCCTCCGCCCAGCTGTCACCTCCACGGTGCCGTGCCTCACTGTGCGGGGCCCACGCTGGCCAACGCGTTTCCTTCGAGGGAAGGGGCAGGAAGAGATGACCAAGTCGACCCCCGAAGCCCTGACGACAAAAGCGGTGACCTCTGTCTCTCTCTCTCTCTGTTTTTTTGTTTTCTCTTTCTCTCTCTCTCTCTCTTTCTCTCTCTCTCTCTCTCTTTCTCCTGGGAGGGCCACAGCCAGCAACGCTGCCCCCGAGGAACGCGGATATGACCTGGAAGAGGATCAGGCATGATCAGGCCGCGGAGCCAGCTGGGAGGCCCGTCCTCTCGCCGAGCGCACCCCTCCGTCGCGCGACCGCCTGCGACAGGACGCGACCCTGGTACGGCAGTCCAGGTCTCCTGTGCCCTTCCGAGGCTGCGATGTGGAGGAGGGGGGAGGAGCGGAGAAGGAAAGGTGAAATAATTAGCCGAAGGGGGGGAGAGGCTAGCGTGCCCCGTTGTTTTGTTTTCCGTTTTGGAAGAGGACGATGGAGGATGGAGTAGGAGGAGCAGGAGCGGAGGGACAGTTCGTGCGCGCGTATGGGCAGAGGAGGAGCTGGCGGTGCGCAGCGGTACGCCGCGAGGCCCTCAGTGATAGCACGAGGAGCTCGAAACTGTCGTCGAGCTCGGCGGAAGCAAACCCGGACATGCCGGCCGCCTGCCGCTCATCCGTGCTCATCCTCCTCCTCCTCCTCCTCCTCCTCCTCCTCCTCCTCCTCCTCCTCCTCCTCCTCCTCCTCTCCTCCTCCTCCTCCTCCGCCTCCTCCTCCTCCTCCGCCTCCTCCTCCTCCCTCCTCCTCCTCCTCCTCCTCCTCCTCCTCCTCCTCCTCCTCCTCCTCCTCCTCCTCCTCCTCCTCCACCTCCTCCCAGAAGCTACCCACCACGCTCTCCCCTCCCTCGCTGTTCCCTCCCCTCTCCTCTGCCAGCAAGATCTGCGTAACCGAAAACCTTCAGCGGTCCGAACGGATCTGTCGGATCGGCGCTGGGCCCCCATCCCTGGCCTGCGGAGCGCGCCAGGAGCGGTGCAGGAGGCGCCGCCAAGGGGGTCCGTGGGGGTCCAGCGCCGATCCGAGAGATCCGCGCGGACCTCCGAGAGTTTCAGCTTATGCCTGTTTTCCACCACGAGGTTTTGCCCACGAGGTGCTTACTTGTCTTGTGAAGAACAGGCGGGTGCGACTGCTCCATTCAGAAGCGCCCACCAGCGTTGCTCGATTCCCTGGTTTTGGTTTCCTTGCTAATTACCCTGCTCGGGTTCCCGGTCTTGTTGTTCCTTGGGTTCCCTGGTGCTTTCTCGGTTCTAAAACAGGGCTAGGATCGGGATAAATCGCTCCAGAGCGTTCCGGAGCGCTCTCAGAGCGTTCTGGAACGCTCTGGAGCGGCCGCGGCGCCCAATACATCCTCCAAACCCGCCGATTCTCAGAGATTTCGAGTTATCCCGATCCGATGTTGTCCCGATCTTCGCGTCGTTTTAGGTTCCCTGGCCTTGCTCTCTTGCCTTCCTTTCCCTGGGTCCCCCACTCTCTTGTTCCTTGGATTCTCTGGCGTGGCTCGGCTCCCTGGTCTTGGTTCCGCACTGCGTTGCTCAGGTTTCCCCAGTCACATTCCCTTGGGCTCCCCCCGATCTTGCTCTTCGGGTTCCCCAGTCTTGTTCCTTGCCCTCCTTCTTGGGGTTCACCGGTCCTGTTCCTCGCCGACCAGCCATAACTGGGGGAGCTGTGGTCCTTACCCCCCTGGGGGAACACATCGCATCGACGATCTCTCGAGAGGGGTGCCGAAATCGATGGGTCCCCCAGGGGCGTGAGGACCACAGCTCCCCCAGTTGTGGCTGGCCTGCCTCGGGTTGCCCGGTCTTGCTCCTTGCGTTCCCTGCCCCTTGCAGCGCAAAGGAATACCAAACAGTGCCAATCAATGGCGCTGAACTCCAAGCAACGCCAAGCAACACGCCAAGCAACGCGCCCATGCAATGGGAAGCTCTCCCTGATTGGGGTCGGGCCTGGCTCCTGTCTTCTTCGAACTGTCCTCCTCCCGTCCCTCAACAACGTGCTGTCCCTAACCTTCCCTGCGAACTTCAACTCTGGCTTCGGCTTCGGCCGCGATGCAGCTCGAAGGGCCGGTTCACCAAACTCGGTTCTGCGCTCGCACGGGTGCTTCCGTCCTCCCCTCTTCGGCCCCCGCTTCCATTCGGGGTTGTTATCGCTCGCTCTCTCCCTCCCCGCTCAGCCCCCCCCCCGCCCTCGATCCCCTCCTTTTCCGCGATTGGCCCCTCTTCCCCCGCTCCTCCTCCCTCACCTCCCGCCTGGACCGCCACCGCGGTGAATCGGGGCTTGGTCCAGAATCCATCCCTGGGGCCCAGACCACCGCCACGGTGAACTGGGTAATAAACGTAAACTTTTGGAGGTCCGCGCGGATTTCTTCGATCCGCGCTGGGCCCCCCTCCCTGGCGCGCGGAGCGCGCCAGGGGCGGCGCCGGAGGCGCCGCCAGGGGGCCCCAGCGCGGATCCAAGAAATGCGCGAGGGGCGCCAAAAGTTTTCCTCTTCGAGCAAGGCAAGGTCACGTCACGCATCCCTCCCAGGTCAGACGATCCTCGGCACGTGCGTCTGCGCCCAGGTGCGCCCAAGTGCGCCGAGGCCCTCCAGCGCGAGGCAGGCGGCGCAAGGAGGCCCGGCGCAAGCGGCGTGCTGCTGGTGGAACTGACCGGCTGGTGAGGGGCAACCGGCAAGGGGGGGGACGGGCTCCTGGGGGAGGAGGAGGAGGAGGAGGAGGAGGAGGAGGAGGAGGAAGAGGAGGAGGAGGAAGAGGAGGAGGAGGAGGAGGAGGAGGAGGAGTCCCCAGGGGGAGGAAGCATCGAGCTTGAATCGGCGATGCATCGCCGATCGGTCGGCGACAGGCCCCGGACAGCGAGACCGCGCGTTCCTGGGCGGGGTGGGCTGCCAGGCCCCCATCGGCGATGACTGAGCGATTGGGGGTCGATGCGCCAGCCTCTGGGCCGATCCCCCCCCCGCGTTGCTGGGCACACTAGGGGGCCACATGCGAACCCTACCCCTACCCCCCACGATTTCTGAGGAGGAGGGTGGGGTTCACTTCGCCTTCCCCCTCAGAAATCGTGGGGGGTAGGGGTAGGGTTCGCACGTGGCCCCCTACACACGCCCTGCCCGTGCCTCCCGGGCGCCGCCAGCGCCCTGGCCACCGTGAGATGTTCGGCGCGGGACAGGCCCGACGTGGTACCCCGCCACCGGGCTTCCGCGACGGCGCGAGCCTCGCCGGCGCAGGGGTTGCAGCGGCCAGCGCGGCCCGCTCGGCGAGCTACGTATGCCCAGCGGCGCTCACCGGGCTGCTTTTGCTGCCTCGGGCTCGGCGGACGCGCGGGGCGGTCGCAGCAGGCCCTGGGCCACAGCGGAGCGATTGGCGCCGAGGGGAGCCCGGTGAGCCCCAGTGGCAGGGCCCAGACACGTCCTGAGGATCATCGGCCAGTGCCGCTGCTGCCGCTGCCGCCGAGCCGGGCCACGACGCGCGCGCGCTGGCCTGGGGACCTTCCCAGGACCTCGGCCGCCTCGGGCACTCCACGACTCGGATAGGGCGGCTTGGCGGGGCACACGTCCGGAAGGGGGACTCCTGGGAACACCTTGGGGGCGCCCCGGGCGGGTTAGCCCACTGGGAGGCGGCATCCTCCTCCTCCTCCTCCTCCTCCTCCTTCTTCTTCCCTCCTCTTCCTCCTCCTCCTCCTCCTCCTCCTCCTCCTCCTCCTCCTCCTCCTCCGCCTCCTCCTCCTCCTAACCTTCCCCCCTCCTCCCCTCTCATCCGCTCGCCTCCCCCCTGGCCCCCCTCTTGCCGCTGCCCCTGCTGCCGCACACGCCCCCCCCCCGGCGCCCCTCCCAGAGCGCGAGGACCGTCGCGAACAAGGCGGTGGAGCACCAGAAGATCCTCCTGCGCGGCCACCTTTAAGCGGGGACCGACCGTCCAGCCATTCCCATAGGCCCACCACGGCATGTTCTCAGAGCAAAAGAACCTTCCAAGAACAGAAACAAGGTTCTGAGAAAGTGAGGCCGACGTACTATCACAGCACAATCTCCGCCAGAAATGCTCTGAGAACGTCCCGTGCAAACCACAAAATGTTCTTAGAACATCACTTGGTGGCCCTATGGCAAGCCAGGACGCTTCGCCACTGCTCGACACCGGGGAACGATCGGGGATCTTCTGTCCTGGGTCAATCCAGACCCAGGTCAGTCAAACCTTGCATAATCCTGCAAGATCCTGCACCCAAGCCCGGGTCAATGCGAAAGATCCTGCAAGATGCTGCAGGATCCTGCACCCAAGCCGGGGTCAATGCGACCCTGGCCCCGCAGGATCCTGCAAGATTCGGCGCTATGGCTGACCCCCGTTTGCATTGACCCCCGTCTCACGGCTCCCAAAACGACGGGGAGAGAGAACCGCCAGCTCCCCCAGACCATCCGACCTCGCAGTCGAGAAACAAGCAGAACAAAAACACGAGGGGCCACAGGGCTCCGTGCGGGGCCCCCTGCGACCTCCCATGGATCGGTCTGGCTCGAAGCCCGGCTCGAAGCATCCTCCTCCTCCTGCTCCGCCTCCTCCTCCTCCTCCTCCTCCACCCTCCTCATGCTGCTCCTCCTCCTCCTCCTCCTCCTCCTCCTCCTCCTCCTCCTCCTCCGCTCCTCCTCCTCCTCCTCCTCCTCCTCCTCCTCCTCCTCCATCCTCCTCCATCCCCCTCCATCCTCCTCCATCCTCCTCCTCCTCCTCCTCCTCCTCCTCCTCCTCGAAACGTGACGCGGGAGGATGCGGCCGACATCTCCGGTGGTGGACTTTTCCACGGCGCTGTGCTTCCCCGGCGTCGAGTATCTCTGGGAAGGCGTCATGGCACTGAGGAATGGGCAGCGCCCCTCTGCTGAACCCCTCTTTTTTCTTGTGGCTGGAGAGGGTGGTTGAGCGGAGGGGCTTGTCCCAATCCTCTCTTTGCCATGATCCCTGCCCCGAGATCCGACGGCATGAGAGAGCGCAGCTTCGTTAAACATGTTGGTGCCCGTGCAGGTGTGGGGTTGAACCCACGCAGTAAGAGAGGAGGAAGAGGGAGATGATGGGGAGAATGACGAAGATGCGAAAAAGAAAGGGAGATACAGGGAGCAGCCCGGTGAGGAGGGGTAGAGGGACGAGGAAGAGTAAGATAGGCAGACGGATGATGAAGAGGAGTTCAAGGAGGACCCACAACCACCACCCACCCACACCCACCACCCTCATGTTTTCCCCCCTCTCCCCCTCCTTTTTCTGATTCCTCGTCGTCGATCTCTGCGGCGCGCCTGTGTTCGCCAAGACGTGCCTGCGACCGACAGACTCCGTGCCATTGCCTGACATACGGGAACGAAGTGGGCATGTGATTTGGCCACGTACAATCATCGACGGCAACTAATGGTAATGGGTGGTTGTGCGGGAGAGGTTAAATTCCTTGGCGTACAAGACCTTTGATCGATGGTCTCCGTCACGCCAAGCAATGCCCTTGGGGGCCAGGTGTACTAAGGCGCACCCCCTTTGACCTGGGGATTCGGCGACCTCAGAGGGCGATCTGCGCTGAATAGCTCATGCCGTGCAGCCCGTGCCATGAACATGATGCCGCGGGGGGGGGGCTCGGAAACAATGCTACCAATTAGATCATGGCCAACTTAAGACACCTGGGCCGGCATTCCAGCAGAGTTCCTCCTCCTCCTCATGCTCCTCCTCCTCCTCCTCATGCTCCTCCTCCTCCTCCTCCACGTCATCGTCTCCTGGCCCTCACCGCGCCTTCGCTCGGCGAAGGTACCCGCGCCGAACTGCCGACCCTCGTCTGGCCCCACTCGATTGGTGAGTACCACAGGCCTTTCCCTGGCAGACTGGATACGGTCGGACCTAGGACAGAAGAGCGTCCTTCAAGAACATGAGACCCTCTGCCGGCCCAAACTGAAGAACCTTCGAGGGTGCCCTCCCCCAGGATGCACAAACACATCCAACAAGCACGAAGAACGCTAGGGCACCCTCCCCGAACCGACCTCGATCTTATGCCTAGATCCGACCGCATCTGACAGCAAGCTTGCATCACTCCCTCCCCCCCACCGGTGATCCCAACCCCTCACGGGCATCACAGGTCTCGCCAGGAGGTGGTTTGGTAGTCCCCCCGTGCCCGGTATGGAGACAGACAGCCAGGGAGAGGGAGGACTGATCATTGTGCAGTGGGACGCGCTCGATGCGGTGCCGCGATACGGCCCTTCCCCAGGCTTGCACAGGCAGGGGTGGAAATAGTGGGCGCTCATTTGAGTTAATGAAGTTTGGCAGTGGGCTCGTCTGATTCAGCTAGCTAGCCCGATCTCCAATGTGTCCACAATAAACAAAAGAAAACTTGTGTTTTTTTTTCGAAAGCACGAGGCAAACCTCTGATGTACACTGGAACTGCCATTTCTCCAAATTCCCGTCTGCTCAAATATGCACCTTGGCTTCATGTCTTAGTTAATTGAGTATTCTTCAACGAAGTCTCACATCCATGTGTCGCCGGGAGGCACAAACCAAACCCCGCCCCTAGGTTTGGGAGCTGTGTTGGGGTGAAGCTGGGAATGCGCATGGTCGACAAAGCAAGGGTGGCACCTGACTCTGAACCGTCGCGCCGCTTCCGCACCACGGCAGGAGAACGTGCAGAGCTGCGGCGGCAACTCAGAGCATGGAGCTGCTGCTGCAGCTCCTGCAGCGCCTGCCGCTGATCTCCTCCTGCTGCCGGCAGCCTCTGCCGTCGACGTGTCGTCGTCCTTCTCTTCCCCCCCCCCTCTTCGCGTCGCCACCTTACCCTTTTTGTTCCTGCCCGAGACCCTACTTTGACTTTCCGTCCTCCCAGGCCGCGAAGGAGACCTGGGAGGGTCGGGGCATCGTGGCACTGCCAGACGCTGCCCACGGCGTCGAGGCCTCGATGGGGGATCCATCGATCGAGGGCGCCTCGGAGAGATCGGAAGTCTACCCAACCACAAGCGAGAACACGAACAAGTTAGGCAAGGGAGAGGAGGAGAAGGAAGATGATGATAATGATGATGATGATGATGATGATTATGATGATTATGATGATGATGATGATGATGATGATGATGATGATGATGACGATGATGATGCTGCTGCTGATGATGATGATGCTGATTATGATGATGATGGTGCTGATAATGATGGTGATGGTGATGGTGATGATGATGGTGTTGATGGTGATGATGTTGCTGCCGCTGCTGCTGCTGCTGCTGATGATGATGATGATGATGATGATGGTGATGATTTTGTTGAGGAGGAGAAGGAGGAGGAGGCGGATGAGGAGGAGGCGAAGAAGGATGGGAAGGAGGAGGAGGGTAACAATCATAAGAAGAGACATAATAATACTAATATGAATAATAATGCTGGTAATACTAAGATGAATAATAAGAATAATACTGCTAATAATGATAAGAATCATAAGGAGAAGGATGGGGAGGAGGAGAAAGGAGAAAGGAGGAGGAGGAGGAGCAGGAGGAGGAGTGAAGAGGAGCGAGGAGGAGGAGGAGGAGGAGGAGGAGAAGGAGGAAGGAGCAGGAGCAGGAGGAGGAGGAGGAGGAGGAGGAGGAGGAGGAGGAGGAGGAGGAGGAGGAGGAGGATGAGGAGGATGAGGATGAGGAGGAGGAGGAGGAGGAGGAGGAGAGGAAAAGAAGGGGAATGGGGGACTTCAAGGTTAGATACTGCCAATAGCTGTTGCAGCGAGGAGGAGGAGCCCTCCCCGCCCCCCTTCGTGAGCCCCCCCGGGCCGCCTCTTGGCCCACTCGCTCGCGACGGACACGGAGGTGGCCACGCTGAGGGGGGCGGCGGGCGGCGGCGGGGAGAGGGTGCCCGCCGCGCGGATCTGCGGCTGCTGCCGTCGCCGCTGCACCGCGGCCGCCGCCGCGACTCCTCCACCCAACCTCTGGGGCGCCCGACTTCGCGCTCCGCGCTGCGAGCAGCGCGAACAGCTTCGCGCTCTCGCGCCGCCCCCCCCCGCGGGAGAAGGGGAGGACGAGGAGGAATCGGAACCGAGCCGCGGAGCGCGAGTGACCTCGCGCCCTCGAGGGCGCCCTCCTCCTCCTCCTTCTCCTCCTGCTCCTCCTCCTCCTGCTCCTCTTCCCTCCTCTCTCCTCTCCTCCATCCGCCGACTCCCTCCTCTCTCCGCCTTCTCCGCTCGGCCTCCCCCTCCTCCTCCTCAGCTTCCTCAACCTGCTCCTCCTCGACGCCTCGTCACGCCGTTCACCTCTTTTCGTCGTCAGCGGAGTGCGGCATGGAACCCGACAGCCAGGGAGGAGGTGGGGCCGCAGCCCGCGGGGGGAGGTCGGCCAGAGCGCCCGCACGGGCAACAAGCGAAAAAAAAAACGCCCAGGCAAGGCCGTCCAGTGGCTCCGCACGTCGCGCTGCGCGCTCCGCGAAGCGCGAACAACTTCGAGCCTTCGCGAAGCCCCCCCCCCTCTCAAGGGAGGAAAGGAAGACGAGGAGGCGGAGCCGAACCTCGAGGGCGCACTTGACCATCAAGCGGAACTCCCCCCTTTCAACCCGTTCACGTCCCTGCTGCCTCTCGCACCAAGGCGTCGCTCCGGTCCTCCTCCAACTCGCGCCCCGTGCCACTCTCCCGCCCCCCTGCATTCTTCCTCCTCCAGCTCCTCTTCCTTTTCCTGCTCCTCCACGTCGAGCCCCCGATGCCCACGCCGTCTGCTCTTCCCCGCGCCTCCCCCGACCTCTGCAGGGTCGCGTCCCGACCAGAACTTCGGGGCGAATTCGGCCGTGACGACGAGGGAAAGGCAGCGGCATCGGCACGCTTCGCGCACTGCGCCCCGCGACGCGCGACGAGCGACCATCTTCGCGCCCCCGCGCCCTCGCGCCGCCCCCCTGGAGAGGGGCCGCCGCTCTGGCGACATCTGGGTCAGACCGCGACGCGCGAAGCGCGTTGATCTTCGCGCCCCCGCGGGTCTTCTATAGTCTTCTGACTCCCCCCCCGAGGCGGGTGGATTGCTGTCTGAGCGGGCGCGGGGCCCGAAACCCTCCAACGCGGCCCCCACGTGGTGCTCATTGTGGTCCTGTAGATGCGGCACAACTTATGTGGTGGAATCTGCGTGGCGCGTGCCATTTGGCGCACTCTATCTGGCACTCTTCCTTGAGCCAAAACGGCAACGCAACATAGGAGAGGACAGCCCATCCTGGAGGCCATCTTGGAGGCCATATTGCGGGCCATCTTGGGCCATCGTCACCATCATCATTCCCATCACCAACGTATTGGGACCATATTGGAAGCCATATTGGGCCATCTTGGCAATATTGCTTGCCATCTTCGGCGCCTTGGAGGCCATCTTGGGAGCCATCTTGGGCCATCTTCGTGGAAGCCATATTGGAGGCCATCTTGAGGGCCATATTGGGCCATCGTCACCATCATCATTACCATCATCAACGTCTTGGGACAATCTTGGAGGCCATCTTGGGCCATCTTGGCAATGTTGTATGACATCTTCGGCGCCTGGTGGAATCTGCGTGGCGCATGCCACTTGGCGCACTCTATCCGGCGCTACCTCTCTGGTGCAGTCTGGCGACGACAGGGACGACTGATGACGCGAACTGTTTCGGCTTGCGCTCTCTAGAGGAGGTGCGCACATCGATCTCTTATCCTGCCGCGCGGGCATGCTGCGCGCGCATCTCAGAAGACCGTCATCTTCAGGAGCGCCTCGAGGGGCGCCGAGGCGCCCTGTGGGCCTGCCAGCGGCCACTGCTCCGTCATCTGGAAGAAGAATTGCCAGTGGCGGTCGACAGAACGCAGCAGCATGTCCTTGAAGGCCTTCCGCGATGAGAAGGTGAACTTCTTCATCGCCAAGTAGACAGTGACGGTCGCAAGCTCGTCGTCACAGAAGACCACAGCGCAACGGGGAACGTTTCCTTCGTCGTGCAGGTGCATGAGCCAGGTCCCCTCCCCCTCGTCGGGCAAGGCGGCTGTCGGGATCAATTCCTTGATGGTGAGGATGGACTTCGCCTCGAGATACGCGACTCCAGAAAGATCGCGCTCGGCGTGTTCACGGACCAGTTGCATGAGCTGCTGCGTGAGAGCTGGCGTGCCATAATCGCCCAGAGCCGTCGGCATCGTGATGAGCACGCTCGAGAGGTCCTGCGCGGGCACCAGGCTCGGTTCGATGGGGACGTCGCTGTACTCGCAGTTGCGATTCAATCTGTAGAAGGGCAAGTGCTTTTTCTCCCGAAGACGCACCACGAATGCCAGCGGCTGCTGCGCTACATAGTGGCCGGCCGCGAGGGCAAAGACTTCGGCGTCCGACTGCGTTTCCGTGCCCTGCTCCTCCACGGCGAGCCTCGCTTTCCCGGCGGCGACCCTGCCCGTGTCTATGCGCGCGCCGTCGTATACCTTCGTGAGGTGCTTGAAGGGCCGCTGGCGCGCGAAGTCGCAGATGTGCATCGTCACGTAGGACTCGGCCATCTGCCAGAAGTGGGCGAAGCAACTGCCCTCAACCCACGTCACAGAGGGGTCGTCCTCCAGCGTGGCATACTGTTCAGGCATGGCCGACGCGGCAGCCCATCGCAGGAACCACGACAGCCGCTTCAGCTTCTTCAAGAATTCCTCGCAGTCGGGGCCCAGGAGGGTCGCGTGTGGGAGCTCCTTCTTTCCGTGGATCGCCATGAGGATAACGTCCTTGCCAAGTGCCCCTGGGAGCCCAAGTTCTCTCAGACACACCCCGTCGCGGTCCTCGCGGAGCTCCTTCAGCAGGACGAGCTCTGGGGCGAAGGCCGCCTTCACATCCTCCGCGAGCCGCAAGTGCTGGAGCAGCTGTTCGCTGAATGTCAGGCACGCCGCGACCTGGTCCAGGTCCACGGTCTGGGGGAAGGCTATCATCTGCAAGTGCTGCGGCATGTTCTGGGCGGCGGGGAAGTCACCCGCCGTCGCGTGCTCGCAGGACACCCACGGCCTGCTCATCGTGCACTGCACCCGCACCGTGTGGACATGAGAAGGGGCCACCTTGCCTGCAAGCTGCCGCCGCTTCTCAGCGCCTGGTTCAGCAGCGTCGCTCGACACGCGCCCGAGCGCCCTGCTGGGGGGGGGGGCGCCACGGCGGCCGCGAAGCGCCGCACCGCGTCCAACTTCTCGATGCGCTTCCTGATCGCGGACTCCTCTTCCTTCTGGGCATTGGACCGGCGGCCCCTGCCCTCCGCGCCCCCGCCTTCGTCCTCCCGCGGCTCCTCCGCAGCGGCAGGGCGCTTCACCCTCTTCATGCGGTGGCCTGGCGCTGGGGCGGCCAGCAACCTTTGCAGGGCCTCGATCGCGAGCTCCGCGTTCTGCATGTAGGCCACGTTGTCAACGAGCTTCTTCTTCGCGTTCTTGACGTCGATGGCCTCGGGAAGCACCCCTGGGTTCTGGAGCGTCGCCGCCGCCGCACCGAAGAGGTCATCCATCGTGTACTTGAAGGGGGAGACAGGGGCGACGGAAGCGCCGTCACGGCGCTGCGCCTTGGTCGCCTGGAGTTTCCATAATCCTGAGCAGGGGAGGTCGTCCCACAGCTGTTGCCGATTCTTGCTCGAGCCCTCTATCCGCCGAGATCGCTGGTTGAAGTACGAAAGGGTCATGGCTTCCAGTCCTCTGTCGCAAGTCTCGCGGAGCAGCGCTACCGCGAACTCGCGCTCCTTGGCGCTCGCCGACGTGGGCGCCTGCAACAAGAACTCGTCGGCGTCGACCTCCACCATCACGCCTGCCAGTAGAGACTGGTTGTCCGACACGGAGGGGGCTCCGAGGCTGCACGCGCGACGCATGTAGCGCTCGGTGACGCCCAAGTCCTTGCCGCCGCGCGAGTACTGCACTATGAAGTCCTGGCACTGCTGCTCCCCGTTGCTCGCCTCGAAGACGTGCTGCGTGCGATTCCAGGCTGCCGCGTATTGACTCGTCTGGAACTTGCGCGTGAAGGACGTATCTCGAGCGAATATGCCGTACTCCTCGTGCTCGGGGAAGTGTGCGTCCAGGTGCTGCTTGTCGAACAGGCGGGCAGCGATTTTTATCACGCAGGACCTCCTCATAATGGATTCGAACTCATGCTCGGTGAGGTCGTCGAAAGCGAGCATGGAGTTAACTTCGAGCTTGACCGACCCAATCAACCTGATCATGCGGGTCAGCACGGCATAGGGGAGACGCCCCCTCAGACCCTCGCCGCTGAGGAACTTCTTCCACAGGTGCAGGAGCAACTTCTTCTTGGATCCTTGGGGCCGCTCCTGGCCTGAAAACACGCACCCCCCTGCGAGGAGCTCCACGCACTTTCGGAGCTCTTCGTCGTCGTAGAATACGAATGGGTCGAAATACTTGCGAAGCTCGTCGCCCATCGACGTCGCGATGAGGTCGGTGAAGAGGGAGAGGCCGCAGCCGCCCGCACCGAGGAAGATGTAGCACTGGAGCACGTTCAGGCCGCGCTTCGCTATGGCCAGCGCAGAGCGGATAGCGTTGAGGGCCTCGAAATTGCACCAGAAAGTGCTGGACAGGAACTTGTTCACGTCGTCCGTCGCGGCCTTCAAGACTGGGTCGTCCAGGGGCCGCTCTGGGCCCTCGTCCTCCGCGTCCTCATCCTCGTGCGTGGCCGGGGCCAGCGAGGAGTCCATGCAGAAGAAGAAGAAGTCCTTCGGCGTGGGCATCCCGTCTACCACGACCAGCGGCTGCACGACCACGCCGTCGGCCGTCATCATGGGGACATCGTACTTGACAGCGCGGTCGAGGTAGCACACCCCGCGCGCGGGGGTGACCGACGTGCTACACCACTCCGTGAAGTTCTTGACCACGGAGCCCCCCTGCATGAGCTCGGACACGAGCTTCTTGCCGAAGGATCGGATACACACAGCAACGTCGATATGCCGTGGCATTTTCAGCTTCTTCGCCTTGGGCCCGTCGTCCTCATCGCCATCGCGGGGAGGGCGCCCGTCGCCTCCCTCGCCCCCAGCTGGAGCGCGCTGCTGTGGGGGGCCGCCTGGCTCGTCCACGTCGGCCACGGCTTCTTCCTGATCGCCCGACCCCTTGTTCCACCGGGAAAAGAGCTCGAACATCTGGAAGGCATTCTTCGCTTTCTGCCCGATGCCATCGCCGTCGGACGACTTGATAATGGCGTCCATCTTCTCCACTATGCTGTTGGCATCTCGCCTCGCATCCTTGCCGATGCAGCGAAACATGCCCTCCAGTCGGTTCATGAAGAGGCGGAAGTGGGCATGCATACCCTCGGGGAACAGGCCGGCGTAGGCTCTCCACCCGCCGCTGTTCGGGTCGAAGAAGCGCACGCGGCCGTCGACGCTGATGACGCGAGCGCGGCCGAGAGCCAGCCACATCAAGGTGACGAACTCGCTCGCGGTAAAGTCGCCGAACCGACGGTTGTACACGGCGAGGGCGGCAGTTGCAAGCCTCATGTACTCCTCGGGCCAGTCGGCGTACTTCTCCATGATCCCCTTCTCGACGCGGCGGCTTTCAAAACGGATGCCCTCCCGAGGCGCGCGCTGGAAACGCTTGGTGTTGCGGGCGACATCCGACATGACCTGGGACAGCTCCACTTCGCACTTCTCGAACGCCGCCTTGGACTCCTGGGCCCCCGGGAAGCGCTTGCGCCCCTCGAACACCTCCGAGGGGGGGCCGGCCGCCCTGGCCCGCGGCGCAGCTTGAGATAGGCGTTGCGCCGCACATTGCGATGCGGGGTCTCCTGCGGGCGCTTCGCTGTCCCCAGGGTCCAGGAGGGCACCCGAGCTTCCTGTCAGATCGACCGCCCCCTCCTCGCCCTCGCCCGCGAAGCTCATGCCGCCCAGAAGTGTAGATCGCGTCGGGGGGGGGGGCGCGCAGCGCTGCGGCTAACTCGAACCAAAGCAGCTGCGTGCATCCGAGTGCCAGGTCGGAGGGGCGAGCAGAACCCTGATACCGAGGAGTCGGATAATGAGGATCAGATGGTCTCTAGTAGCAACGGTTGATGCTGGCGGGCCTGTTTCACACGATGGCCCTCCCACTCTGAAGGCAACGACAGGCAGGTGGCAGTGGCGACGGTGATGGATAATGACGACCTGAGGACGCGAATTGTCTCAGCTTCCGCTTCCAGGGGAGGCGCGCAGATCGATCCCTTATCCTACCCTGCGAGCGCATGGCTAGCGCATCTCAGAAGACATTCACCTTCAGGAGCGCCTCGATGAGCCTCGGCGGGGCGCAGCTCTTCGCTTCTTGTTGAAGGCGTGGCGCTTCGTGCCCTGTGGCTTCTCCTGCGGGGGGCGCTTGGAAGGGGAAGCGCTTGCGAACCCCTGGGAGAGCAACTCCTCGGCTGCTGCTCGCTGCAGTCCCGACCTTGCTCTTAGCCCTGGCCGCGCGAATGCGCCCCTTGTGCTCAAAGCGCCGCGCGACCAGGGGCATCTGCAGCTCGCACGGCAGCCCACTCATCGTCGAGCAAACGGAAGCCCGACAGCGCATGCAGGGCGACGGTGCGCTGGCCTGTCTGCGACAGCGTCGGGCAATACTCTGCAGAGTTGTGGGCGAGCAACTTCAGATCGCCGAATGCCTTGATCGTTAAGAGGAGCGTGGATTGATAGAACAGGCCGTGGAAGCGGAATCGGTTATTTATCTCTGCGTTCAGGGCCTCCACCGCAGCGGTTCCCGAAGACAACTGCGCTCGCTGCTCCTCTGGCACGAGTAGGAGGCGACGCTGGTTATTGAGAACGTAACTCAAGCGCTGGGGGCTGGTGGCTCGCCAGAGAGCCACGTGCACAGGCCCGACCTTCACCGACGGCTTCCTGCGGACCTCCACTGGGAAAGCGGCGCGCAGAGCGCGGCGAGATCCTCTATGTAATCCTCCACCGAGTAATACGGGGCACTCCCATCCAGATCCTGCAGGCGGTTGGCCGCCGGGTCGGGCGCCATGCTGCACTTGGCGATCCAGTCTCGCGCAACCAGGGCTCGCTTAGACATTTGCACGGCCCCGCTCGGCTGGGGGAGCTGCACGCGGCCGTCAACCTTGTGCCACTTAGCCTGTATCGTCCGCAGCGTCTGCCCCGCCGAGGTCTTGGCCCTGCCCTGCGCAGACTCGAACAAGAACGCTATGTGGACGAGGTCGAGAACGAGAAACTCCAAGTTCGGCATCACAGCTGTGAGCTGCGCCAGCAACTCTGGGCCAGGCGAATCAGTTGCCACGGTGCGCACCTGGGCCAAACAATCGGCGGGCACATGCTGGGTGAGCTCTCGGGCGATGTCCTCTCCGCTCTCGCTCTTGGCCCCCATGCAGCAGACCGCGGCCCCTGTCCGCCCGCGGACTGTGACGATGCGACGCGCCGCCTCCGCGTCAGGAATTGCCGCAGCTTCTCGAACGGCAGCCTTCTCCCGGTAACCCGCCTGTCCGGCGATGCTGCGGCGTGGGCGAAAGAGGCCGTCCAGGGACAAGTGTTGGAATTCGCCGTGCCCCTTGCATTCCTCGAACGCTGGCGCGCGCCGGCGAATCGCCCCTTCCGAATGCAATACCTTCTCGAACAAGGTCCTCCAGAACATCTCTTGCGCGTAAGGAATGTGCTCAGCCAGGTCGCATTTCATTCGTAGATAATGTAGAGCAATCCGTGCGCGGACTTCCTGGAAGGCGAAACCGCGCAAGAGGAATTCGGCGCAGTACATCTCGCAGAAAACTCTGGTGACGCACGCGTAACCGATGCGAAGGTATTGCGCAGGGTTGGAACTGACCACCGTTGCTCGGACGAACGAAACCACATTGGCGTCGAGGAGGAGGACAACGTGGCGATCGCTGAATGCTTGCACGTCGCCACATACTGCACCGAGTATCGCTGCGCTCCGAGCCAGATAATCGCGCCGTGCCCTGCGCACCATGCGATCGTGGTCAAACAACGTGGCCATGGCCCTCAGCTGCTTTGCTCCCGCGGCCGTGAAATTGGCGCCGCCCAAACGCAGACCACCAGCGATTCTCTTAGCCGCCTGTTGCTTTGCGCAATGACGCGCATCTACGCGGCGACAGAGACGGGAGACCGAGCCACGCAACCATCGAAGTTCGGGGCAGAACGGGCAGGCGATCCCCCGGCCGTCGCTGGGCAACGATGCAGGAAAGGCTCTCTGTAACTGCCCCTTTGTCATATTCCTGACTTGAGAGAGGAACGGCTGGATCTCCTCCTTCTGGGCGCCCCCGAAATGGACGCTCGCAAACACCTCGACCCCATCCGCGCGACTGCCCTGAGCGAGCACGGGGGGGCTGCTCTCAGGCCCTTCATTGGCATCCCGAAGAATGTCCAGTGGGATCTGATCTGGCTGGGATACCGCAGCCCCCGCCAGCTCCTGATCTTGGCTTCAGCAGAAGAAGAACTCGGACGCTGGGGCCTGGTCTGGTTGAGAGCTTGGCGCCCCCAGTGGGGCCTGGTCTGGCAGGCGCCCGAAAAAGGACTCGAAACGAGCCATGCTGTCACTGCGCCTTGCCGATCAGCAAGGCCTCCTTGAGCCGAAACGGCAACGCAACATAGATGGCCATCCTGGAGGCCATCCTGGAGGCCATCTGGGAGGCCATCCTGGGGGCCATCTTAGCCCATCGTCACCATCATCATTCCCATCATCAGCGTATTGGGACCATCTTGGAAGCCATCTTGGGCCATCTTGGCAATCTTGCATGCCATCTTCGGCGCCTTGGAGGCCATATTGGGGGCCATCTTGGGCCGTCTTCGTGAGGGCCATCTTGGAGAACAAATTGGGGGCCATATTGGGCCGTGGTCACCATCATCATTACCATCATCAACGTCTTGGGACCATCTTGGAGGCCATCTTGGGCCATCTTGGCAACGTTGTATGCACTCTTCGGCGCCTTGGAGGCCATCTTGGGGGCCATCCTGGTCCATCTTCTCGGAGGACATCTTGGAGGCCATCTCGGATGCCAGACCAGATCAGACCAGACAAGACCATACTAGACCAGACCAGAACGACGACGAGGACGAGGATGAGGACGACGACGACAACGACGACGACGACGACGACGACGACGAGGGCGACGACGACGACGACGACGACGACGAGGACGAGGGCGACGGCGACGGCGACGACGACGACGTCAGAGCCGCAACTGGCAAAATTTTGTCTTACAGCGGTTTCTGACGACGACGACGACGATTTGTTGCTGCGCCTTCCGCTTGGCGTAACACCGTCGATTGATCTCCTGCCTAGACATGGCGGACCCATGCAGAGGCCGCCTGCCCCGCTTCACACCGTAGCCCCTAATATCATGGCCTTTGCTGCGACGGTCGCGCTCGGTCCGCGTGCTGGCCCTGCCGGCCACGACAGTGCGTTTGCGGCTACACCCTGGCAGCGTCAAAGGCCCAGGTCCCTTTGGAAATGTCACGCAAGGCTGAACCGTTCGAGATTTCTTTGCTTTGCTTTTGTTGAACTTCACTAAAGTGGGGAACTCTCGGGACAGCGCTACTATGGCTTCGGCTTCTATTTTTTCCGGGCAGAGAGCTGCACAACTGACTGCTGACCACCGCCTTCACGATACGCCCGTTTAACGGAAAACATCTGATAACGCAAGAGCCCGCCGTCTTTGGCTCAATAGCGGCAGCTCAGCTCCAGGTCGGTGCAAAATTCACGCACAGTCAGGCTGGGTGCTTTTCTATTCCAACATCCGAACAGTCCCTTCTGGACAAGTCCATAATTGCGGCTCACCTTTTTCGGTGTCATTGATAGAGTACTCTGACAGGGGCAGACGCCCCAGAGCCATGCTCCTTCCTTGTAACAGAGATCGCCTACGTGGTTGATTAAGGCCTTCAACAACCCGCAAGGCATCATGATCACAACATTTTCCCCGTTTTGATCATAGTGTACAAAACGGATGTCTGTCACATTGTCCAGCATGCAAACTATATAGGTCCCTTCGGGATAATGCTGTCGTATGCACTCCCACTGCGCACTAAGACCAATCTTGCCTCGTTTTACTACCACTTTCTCCATCTCATGCTCTCGCAAAGACATTTCGTATCGCTTCAGCTCTGGATCGGTTTGCTTTGGTAGCGTAGTGTCAGCAACCCAGATATGAATCCGCTGCGGTTGGATCTGTTGTCACCGCAAAAGAAAATCAAACGTTTTCTCGCAAAGAACATCAGGGCGGTCAACCGATGGAATCACACTAATGTATTCATGGCCGCCTCGCCCAACGTAGGATTCAAGAGTTCTCATGCTGGCAACTTGATCACAAAGGCAACGGAACAGATAATGGAGGGATGGGGGAACAATGAATAAGTATTACTGAGCACGTGTTCAAAGGAATACGAGAACACTCACGCAAGCTGGAGGACAACGCTGGGAGTGGCACAGCAGGTGTGTAAGACAAAGTGTTGCTAGGTCGACGTGTCTAGCATGTTGTTCCTAGTTTCCTCAAGGACGGGGGGGGCAGGCGAGCCGATCCGCAAACATTGTGTCTTACACGCTTGCCGTCAGGGAAGCTGGCACGCCGCGTCCCCCCTTTATTCCCCCTTTCCTCCTCCTCCTCCTCCTCCTCCATCCTCCTCCTCGAGGCCCCACGATTGCCAAGATGGCCCCAAGATAGCCCAGAGATTGCAAAGCTGGCCCAAAGCGGCGTCAAGATGGCTCCTCCGGGGAAGCGTGGAAGTGCAAAAATGGCAGAACGGATCCCCCAAGATGGCTGCCTGACAGAAACTCCCGATACCCTGGCCTCCTCCGCCTCCTCCCAATCTGGTAACTTTATTAACTGATTAGCTTTAGCAGCCGCCGTTCCTCCTCCACCTGGCCCTCCTGCGCCCCTTCCCAAATCTGGAGGCTGCTAAAGTTAATAAAGTTTATAAATTTAATAAAGTTAACAACGAATTAACTTTATCAACTTTATGAACTATATCAACTTAATTAACATTATTAACTTTATTCACTTTCAGCAGCCTCCGTCCCTCCACCACCTGAGCCTCCTCCGCCCCTTCCCACTCTGGAGGCTGCTAAACTAAACAAAGTTAATAAAGGTACTAAAGTTAATAGAGTTAATTCCCGAATTAACTTTATTAACTCTATGAACTATATTAACTTTATTAGCTGTATTAAGTTTATTAACTTTATTAACTTTGAGCAGCCTCCGTTCCTCCTCCACCTGGGTCTCCTCCGCCCCCTCCCAATCTGGAGGCCGCTAAAGTTAATAAAGTTCATAGAGCTTACTAGGAAATAAAATTAATAAGGCTAATACCAAAATTAACTTTATTAACTTTATTAACTTTATTAACTTTAGCAGCCTCCGTTGCTCCTCCGCCTCCTGGCCTCCTCCGCCTCCTCCCAAGCTGGAGGCTACTAAAGTTAATAAAGTTAATAAACTTAATTCCCGAAATAACTTTATTAATTTTACGAACTTTATTAACTTTATTAACTTTAGCAGCCTCCGTTCCTCCTCCTCCTGGCCTCCTCCGCCTCCTCCCACCCTGGAGGCTGCTAAAGTTAATTCAGTTGGCTCTGGAATTGACTTTATTAACATTATTAACCTTATCGCCCGCCGTTCCTCCCCCTCGAGGGCCTGGTGATTCTGTTTATCAACCCCAGAAGAAGTTAATAAAGTTAATAAGTTAATTATAAGCCCCCTGGGGCCGCAATCCACTCCAATCCTCCCCCCCCCCCAGGAGGCCCCCATCCTCCCCCGAACTTGGGCGGAGGGGCCTGCTCTTGCTCCTCGGGGGGTGTCTCGTCGGCCCGGTGCGCACGGCACCCCTGCGGGGCCCGACCAAGGCCTGCCCCAGCCGCGATGAAGCATCCTGGCGCCGCCTCCTCCTCCTCCTCCTCCTTCTTCTTCTTCTTTCCTTATCCTCCTCCTCCTCCTCCTCCGCTTCTCCTCCTCTTCTCCTCTTCTCCTGCTCTCGTATTATCCTCTTCTCCTCTTCTCCTCTCCTCCTCCTCCCCCTCCTCCTCCTCCTGCTCCTCCTCCTCCGCCTCCTCCTCCCTCCCTCGAACTTGGGCGGAGGGGCCTGTTCTTGCTCCGCATCCTGCCAGACGCGTCAGAGCTGGCCTTGGACCCCGCGGAGACCTCGGGGGGGCCAGCACCGCGAGGGGCAGTGGGCAGCAGCACCAGGGGGGGGCAGGCGGCCTCCTCCTCCTCCTCCTCCTCCTCCTCCTCCTCCTCCTCCTCCTCCTCCTCCTCCTCCATTTCATCCTCCATCTCCTCCTCCTCCTCCTCCTCCTCCTCCCCTCCTCCTCCTCCTCCTCCTCCTCCATTTCATCCTCCTCCTCCTCCTCCATTTCATCCTCCTCCTCCTCCTCCTCCTCCTCCTCCTCCTCCTCCTCCTCCAGACCCCCCTGTATACGGGGGTGGAGGGGTGGGGCGTTCAGCACGAAGGAAAGGGCAAGGCAGGAGGATGGGGGGAGGGGGACAAAGGAGGGAGGACGAGAGAGGATGGAGGAGGGAGGCGGAGCGACGGCTGCTCCACTCAAAACAAGGACCGAGCCAAAGCAAAGCTGGGGCACAGATATTCCTCCCGTCTTCCGCCAACTCCGGGCCATCTTCAGTGCCTCCTCTGTTCTCCCATGTTCTCCCCTCCTCTCCACTGTTCCTCACTCTGGGGCGTACAGGCACAAAGCTGATGTCCTGCACTCCCTCTGGATCCAGCGGAATGGGCTCCCACGCAGAGCCAAGCCTTGACCCTGCCCTGGGCTGCCAGGCGTGAGCATGTCGCCCAGCACTGCGCCCCTCTGGGGCCCAGCCGAGCGGGCTCCCACACAGATCCCCCAAAACTCGGCCGCGCACCCCTGGGTGCTGCCAGACGTACCCCTGTCGCCGGCTCTCCCGACGCCCGAGGGGAGAGCGCAGCGAGGCGGCGAGGCGGACAGGTCCACACCGGCCCGTGCCCGTCCCATGCTGCCCACAACGAGGCTGCCGTCGCTCTCCGAGCACCGAGGCTTTACGCACGCGTGCCGCCTGTCCTGCGCCGATGTCTGCTAGAGGCCCCACACCCCCGAGTGCTGCCAGGCGCCGCGGGTGGGCCAGGTGGATCCCCTCCTCCTCCTCCTCCGCCTCCTCCGCCTTCTCCTCCGCCTCCTCCTCCTCCTCCTCCTCCTCCTCCTCCTCCTCCTCCTCTCCTCCTCCTCCTCCTCCTCCTCCTCCTCCTCCTCCTCCTCCTCCTCGTCCTCCTGGGCAAGCTTCATCGGCGGTGCGGCCAGGCGTGCCGACCGGACCTATGGCCGCTGCAGCACTGTACAGCGCCGACTCCAGGCGGTCGCGCAAGCACAGCAGACGCCGGCCTAGAGCAGAGATGACGCTGCCCAGCCCCGAGGATCAACCGCCCAAAGGTTGAAATGATGAGGACTCCCTTGGTCAGGCTTCGGGTTGCGCGCAGACAGCCCCCCCCCCACCCCAGGTAGTCCAGGCTGTCTGCGGCAAGCCGAAGCCTTGTGGACCAGATAAAAAAACGACGCCACCCTACCTACGGCCCCAGGGGGCTTAGCATATACCAGGAAATCTGGCGTGGGTTTTTTGCGTGGTATACGCTACATGCGGCGCCCGCTGGGCCGTAGCGCAACATGGAGGGCCGTAATTAGGTGGGGTGGTGTTGTTTTTATTTCTGGTCGACCTCACAAACTCGCCTCAAGCATTAGAACAAAAAAAACGCCATAATATAAACTTTTGGCGCTCCGCGCGGATTTCTTGGATCTGCGCCGGACTCCCCTCCCTGGCGCGCGGAGAGCGCGCCAGGGGCGGTGCCGGAGGCGCCGCCAGGGGGCCCCAGGCGCCAATCCAAGAAATCCGTGCGGAGCGCCAAAAGTTTATGTTTATGGCGTATTTTCTTCTTTTTTGGTCGACCTTACAAGCTCCCCTCAAACATGACACTTTTTCGCGAGGGCTCGGTTGGCATCAGCCTCGCCCTGAGCTCAGGGGATCGCTCCCCCGAGCTCTCGGCACAAGATCCGGACGCCCAGCCGCATCTCCACCTCGCGGACCTCCGCCCGGAACCGCCGCACGGCGGCCTCGTACAGCGCCCGGTCCTCCCCGGTGAGGTCGTCGACTGCCTCCAGGAGAGCAAAAACTGCATGAACACAGGTATAGATAGGGGGAAAACAAACCTACCTCGCTTTTGACCACCCTCGCTTCCAAGAGATACCAAACGATGCCAAATTGAAGCCTGTACTGGTCAGGCCGCTTGACGGGGAGGCGCGTGGTATGGCTTGGTTTTGCCTGGAAGCGAAAGCGGGGGAGGTAATTCACGCTCTGTATAGAGTAAGCCAGCCCACAAGAAACCTTCCACAAGAAGCCCGACGCAGAGGCCCCAGGACGTCCATGGATGTCTGGCGTGGGCGCGCCACGCTCGGCGTGACAAGACCATCGAAACCCAAGAAGCCCAGGGCACCCTGGAGGGAAGCAGGGTGTTTCTTGGCATGGGCCCCCACTGTAGGTAAACACTCGGAGGTCCGAGCGGCTTTCTTGGATCGGCGCTGGCCCCCCCCCCCCCGGGAGCGCTCCGCGCGCCAGGGGGCGGCACCGGAGGCGCCGCCAGTGGGATCCAGCGCCGCTCTGAGTCATCCGCGCGGCCCTTCGAAAGAGTGCGCTCTTATGTATACAGTCGGACCTGGGCCCGAAGAGCATCACTCAAGAACATGAGACCCAATCAAAGACTCAACTGTACGATACCAAACTCTCTCGCGACGTGTCTTGGGTGCACCTGGCCCGATTGAGCGTGCTGCAGTCGAGGAATCTCCCTCTCGACGCCCTCGTCGGCCCAAACAAGCAGAACGTCCACAAGAGCACCCTCCCCGGGGTGCACAGGAACATCCAACGGAACACACGGAGAACAGCCGGGCACCCGCACCCCCTTCCGAAACGACCTCGATCTTACGCCTCGGTGCGACTGCATGCCTAGGTATAGGCGACGAGACGACGACGACGGCGACGACGGCGATGACGACGACGACGACGACGACGACGACGACGACGACGACGACGGCGGCGGCGGTGACGGCGGCGGCGGCGGCGGCGACGGCGACGACGACGGCGACGACGCCGACGACGACGACGACGTCGCTTCTTCTCCGACTGCCTCGAGGACCTCCGGCGGGTAGTCCTCCCAGCGAGGGCTCGCCGCGCCCGGCGCCCGGTGCGTGAGGCGGTGGCCCCGGAAGGAGCGCCACCGCGCTCCGTCGGAGCAGTTGCAGTTGATGGGCCGGTTTTCCACCACCACCACCACCATAAGTTGGAGGGGGAGGGGGGCCTCCTCCTCCTCCTCCTCCTCCTCCTCCTCCTCCTCCTCCTCCTCCTCGTGCTCCTCGTCCTCCTCGTGCTCCTCCTCCTCCTCCTCCTCCTCCTTCTCCTCCTCCTTCCCCCTCACACTTATGGTAGTGGTGGTGGAAAACAGGCCCATCAGCAGTGGTCGGCCACCGACCCCCGCACCAGCGCCTGCAGTAGGCAGACCGACTCCTGGTACGCTTCCACCAGGCCGACAAACTCTACCTCTCTAGCGGAAGAAAAAAACTGCATAAGCATAAATTTTTGGCGCTCCGCGCGGGTTTCTTGGCTCTGCGCCAGACCCCCTCCCTGGCGCGCTCCGCGCGCCAGGGGCGCCGCCGGAGGCGCCGCCCGGCGGGGGCCCAGGCGCCGATCCAAGAAATGCGCGCGGAGCGCCAAAAATATATGGTTATAGCGTTTTTCCTTCTTCGACTCTAGCATGCTCCGGATGGCGGCCTCGGCGTCGATCGTGACGGGGTAGGCCATGGGCTGCGCTGCACATCCGGGGGGGGCCTTGCCTGTCCTGGAGAAGGGCGGCCATTTCTTGGAGATTCGACGCGGATTCCGCGTGGAGTCGGCGCGGGCTCGACGCCGATCCGACGCTGTCACTGATGCGACGGGCCAGACAGAGGCTCCCCGAAGATGCAGCACAGCATGGGCTCCTCGCAGGTCAGGCGCTGGCTCTGGAGGCTCAGCGGCCGGAAGCACATGAAAGGGTGGCCTCGGGGATCTACAGACCCGGGTCAACCCAGACCTGGGTCAGTCAGGCTTTGCAGGATCCCGAAGGATCCTGCACCCCAGCCTGGGTCTATGCAACCCTGGCTCGGCAGGATCCTGCAAGATCCGGCGCTCTGACTGACCTCCGTTTGCATTGCCCCCATCTCTTGAGCCCCGATGGCCCTCCAGGGGCTTCCCCCCGGCCGGCGGGGAGAAGTCACCCGCGCCCTGAGCCCTCAGCCGCAGGCTCTGCCAGGCGCGCACCCACTCCCCGAAGCTCTGCGGCAGGGCGCTCCAGCCGTACGAGTGGTCGCCAGAGACCTTGCAGTGGACGTACTGGGCAGAAGAAGAACCACCAGCACAGCTGCACTCTGGGTGGGACAATAATCGCCGCCCCCCCCCCCTTCGTAAATCCGCTGGGGGGGTTGGGCACGTGCTGTCGAAACGGGTGGAGGGGGTGTTGGAGGAGGGAGGAGGGGGGGTGGAGGAGGAGTAGGAGGAGGAGGAGGAGGCGGCGGTGAAGGAGGAGGAGGAGGAGGAGAAGGCGGAGGAGGAGGAGGAGGTGGCGGAGGAGGAGAAGGAGGCGGATGATGATGATGATGATGATGATGATGATGATGATGATGATGATGATGATGATGATGATGATGATATGATGATGATGATGATGATGATGATGATGATGATTGATGATGATGATGATGATGCTGATGATGATGATGATGATGATGCTGATGGTGATGATGATGATGATGATGATGATGATGATGAAGATGAAGATGATGATGATGATGAGATGATGATGATGATGATGATGATGATGATGATGATGATGATGATGATGATGATGATGATGATGCTGATGATGATGATGATGATGATGATGATGATGACGCTGATGATGATGATGAGGCGGAGGAGGAGGAGGAGGAGGAGGAGGAGCAGGCGGGGAGCGGAGGGCACGCGGGGAGCAAGCCAAAGAGGCGCCGAACACACAGAGGCGTCCAGCGCCGGCCCAAGAAGAAAACGCGCGGACCCCCGAAAGTTCACCCCATGAAGCTGGAAACACATGCGTGTGTTGTATATAAGCATCCATCCATCCATCCATCCATCCATCCATCCATCCATACATGCATGCATGCATGCATGCATGCATGCATGCATGCATGCATGCACGCACGCACGCACGCACGCACGCACGCATGCATGCATGCATACATACATACATACATACATACATACATACATACATACATACATACATACATATATACATCCGTACGTACGTACGTACATACATACATACACACAGACGCACATACCTATACATATATATATGTGTGTATATATACATATATATATGTGTGTATACACACACTTGTTTTCTCTTCGCGGCGCGGCAGAGGCGATCCTCTCGCGCGCTCTTGCAGCGGCTGGGGCAGAGCAGACTGCTTACTGATTGTTCGGCAGCAAAAGAGAGAGAGAGAGAGAGAGAGAGAGAGAGCGAGAGCGAGAGAGAGACAGGGCAGAGAGCGGCCGCGGAGCAGGAAAGAAGAGGGGGAAGGCACTCACAGCACGAATGTCTTCGGCGTGAGCGGCTGGTCGCACACACACACACCGGCGAAGAGTCCCTGCAACGTGTACTAAGTCGGGCGTGTCCCCCTGCAGGGGGATTTTCGACGAAAATCAAGGATACTCAAACAAATACCCCAAAATGGTCAAAACATGCTCAAAAAATACTCCCCGGACTATTTTTTGACTATTTCTGAATTTCCCCCTGTAGAGGGACAGGCCCGACTTCAAACGTGGGACATCCCGACGCCACGCGCTGGGCACACGTCCGGAAGCCCGGCCCTTCTCCTGCGGCCCATCGGAGGGCCGCGCGCCGCGAAAGACCACCGGCGAGCTGGCCGCACGTGGCCGCATTGTGCATCCAGCTCTCGGCCGCACGGGTACGCAGCTTCCTGGGCTGTGGCAGGATGGCCTGCCCTCCTCCTCCTCCTCCTCCTCCTCCTCCTCCTCCTCCTCCACCTCGCTCCTCGCTTCTCCTCCTCGCTCCTCCTCGCTCCTCCTCCTCCTCCTCCTCCTCCTCCTCCTCCTCCTCCTCCTTCCTCCTTCCTCCTTCCTCCTTCCTCCTTCCTCCTCCTCTCCTTCCTCCTTCTCTCCCTCCTCCCTCCTCCTCCTCCTTCCTCCTTCCTGCTTCCTGCTTCCTCCTTCCTGCTTCCGCCTTCCTCCTTCCTCATCCCTCCTTCCTCCTTCCTCCTTCTTCTTCCTCCTCCTCCTCCTTCCGCGCGAAACCCCGAATCTGAGCATGCTGACGTCTCACTTTCACTTCCGCCGCCTCCCCTAGGCCCACCCGCCCGCGGAGCCGCCCCAGCTTTTCCTTCCAGTATCCTCCGCCGGGCCTGCCACCGGGGAGGAGATGCCAACTCCCTCCACCCCCCGAGGGCGATGGAGAGATGCCCCAGCTCCCTCCGTCCCTCGAGGGCGACGATGCCCTCTCTGGAACGCCCCGTCTGTGTCCAGCGACGAGCGTCCAGGCCCTCTCTCCTCCGGGATCCGCTTCCTTCGGAGGAGCCGAGCGCTGGAGAGAGACACCCCGCCACATGTGCGTCCAGCCCTCGCCCAGGCGGGCCAGCCGCGTCATGTGCATCCAACTTCCCAAAAACATCCCCAGAGATCCGATGTCGTGATTTTTCAATACGGGGTCCCCGGAAGTCTCGACCCACTCCCCAGGACTGGCTTTTCATCCTGCGTCGTTTTTGACGGTCCCGGGGCCTGGCGAGGGCCGCTAGAGGCCGAAAATCGATAAAACCTCCGTCTTGATTTTTTCAATACGTTGGGGGCCTGGGTCTGAAGATCTGCCTTTTTAACTGCGCGGCCCCAAGAGGTTCCGACCCCTTCCCCAGGGCCACTGTTTCGCCCCGGGCTCCATCTTCGACAGCGCCGGGGCCCCCGAAAACGGCCCCCAGACGCCGGCATCGAGGAAACACGCACGGATTTAAAGACAAACAAATGTTTGCCAGCGTGGACGCAAACAGCGAGCTGCTGCTCTGTGGATGTGTCAATGTAATGTGACCTATAAGGTGTGAATTAAGTGGTGTGAGCTGCGAGGTGTAAGCTATGCGGCGCAACATACGTGGTGCAAACTATTATGTGTGAGCTATGCGGTGCAAGCTACGTTGTGCAACATATGAGGTATGAGTTATAGGGTATCAGCTACGCGGTGCACTGAGTGTGATGCAATATATGTGGGGTGAGCTATGTGGTGTAAGCTATGTGGTCCGATCCGAGTGATGCAATCTATTATGTGCCATATGTGTGCTGTGAGCTATGTAGTGTAAGCCATGTGGTGCAGTCTGTAGGGTGTAAGCTATGGTATGTGAGCGCTACGCGGTGCAAGCTGTGTGGCGCAACAGATGTGGTATGAGCTGCGGGTGCAAGCTACGTGGTGCAGTCGACGTGGTGTGAGTTAATGTCGTGTGCGCACGGTGCGCCCACGAGGCGCCCGCGGGCGGCAGCGTGGCGAAATCTCAGCGGACCCGCCCCGCGCGCGGGGCGGCCGCGAGGCGGCCGTGGGCGGCGACGCGGCGAACCTCCGCCGCGCCCACCCCCGCGCGCGGGGCGGCCACGGGGCGGCCATGGGGCGGCAGCGCGGCGACCTCTCGCCGCACCCACCCCGCGCACGAGGCGGCCACGAGGCAGCCATGGGCGGCAGCGCGGAAAAGCCTCGCTGGACCGGCCCATCCAGCTCTTTGCTCAGCAGTGACAGAAGCAAGGACCCCGCAGTGCAAGCACTGTCTGGGGAATCTGGTCGGAGGCCTGGGTTCCTGGCACAGTGGGGGCCCGCCCACAAGAAACCTTCCACAAGAAACCCAACCCTGAGACCCCAGGACGTCCGTGGGTTTGGGGCGTGGAAGCGTCACGCTTTCCATCGCGAAACCATCGAAACGCAAGAAACCCAGGGCACCCTGGAGGCAAGCAAGGTGTTTCTTGGCATGGGTCTCCACTGCTCATTTCTGCTGGCTGCTTTCTCCTTCGGCATGGGAGAGCACGTGTGCGCGCGGCCTCCGCAGCAGAAGCACGGTGCCGCCCGCCAGCGGGCCGCGGTCCCGCCACGAGAAGCAGCCCTGGGACGAGTACAGCGGAGAGCCAGCGTGCTCCAAGACGATCGGGCGACGTCAGCCGACCACCTCTCGAGGATCGGGGAAGGAGGCTCTGGACGGACAGTAGGTACGTACGATGAGGTGTAACTCGCTCCGCCGTCGAGCTTTGAGCCTCCTGAGGTGCCCCCATGGGGTTCTGTGAGTTCCCAGGGCCCTCGAGGGACACGAAACTTCCGCGGGGCACTTGCCAGCAGCGCGACTTCTGCTTTGACGCGTCCACCACTGCATTGCGACTGTGGCCAGCCTCAAAGAAGCGCGTGGCCGCCACGGCAAGATCTGCCCCTGGCCCATCACGAGGGGCTCTCGGTCACCCGACGCCGCGCCCTCGCGCCCCGCGGTGCGCAGATCGTCGTCGCACCCTCGCGCCCCCGCGCCGCGCCCCTCGGAGATGGGCAGACGCTCTGGCCCAGGCCCAGAACGCGAGGCGCGACCCCCGCCGCACCCCCCCGCGGGCGACCGCGGCGCATGCGCCCTCCCTGTGGGCCTGGCCAGGCGGGCGCACCCGCCGCTGGCCCAGCGTCGGACGCCTGGCCAACGGTCGGCGGCGGGGAGCACAGCGACAGCATGGGGCAGCGCTGGGCTCCGAGGGAGCGGCTTCGGCGCCACCGGAGCAGCCTCGCTGCCACCGGAGCCGCCCGAGCACTGACCCGACCCATCCGCCGCAGCACCTGCGCCTCGGGGCCTCCGGGAGGCGGCTCCGCCCGCGGAGGGAGGAGGGAGGAGGGAGGAGGGAGGAGGGAGGAGGGAGGGAGGAGGGAGGAGGGAGGAGGGAGGAGGGAGGAGGAAGGAGGGAGGAGGGAGGAAGGATCACCCCGGGGCCTCGGCCAGCCCGCGCGCGGGCCAGAGCCTCATTCCCGATCCCGCGGCGAGGGGGTCGGCCCACGGCCGCCCGGAGAAGAGGGGCGCGGCGTCCAGGTAGACGCGGGGCGGCAGCGCCCGGGGCCGCGCACGCGGGCAGCCCCCGGAGGCCCGAAGAGCACGCCCCGCCTCGGCGAGGCCCCGGGCGGCCGCGCCCCTCGGGCGCGGCCAGGGCCTGCGCCAAAGGGGGGCTTGCCGAGGCCGGCCCCCGGGCCGGCCCTGCAGGTGCAGGGGCCTGCCCAGGCCAGCTCTGGGACGTGCGCCCGCCTCCTGCGGAGGCATCCCGACGTGGGGTCGGGGGACCACGCCGCATCGCGGATGCATCGGCGATGCCCCCGCGATGCATCGGCTGCGTCGGCGATGCGTCGGCGCCGCTGGCGCGGAGAACGTGGGGGACCTGCGCAGCCCCGAGGCCCTGCCGCGAAGGAGTCGCCCGCCGCCTTGGGGACGTGGAGGTAGTACGCCGACCTGAGGGGGAAGGAGAGAGGAGGGAGGAGGGAGGAGGGGGGAAGGGAGGAGGAGGGAGGAGGGAGGAGT
>CAUYUJ010021023.1:77506-146066 GCA_963575745.1 Prorocentrum cordatum | reverse complement strand
CCAGGCCGAACCCATTTGTACTGAAGTGAAGAGGTAAACAGAACACCAAACTATCCCAAGAAAGAACTTGAAACAACGAGGGCTTGGACAAAGGGTGTGCGACAACCCCACTGAACCCCGTCAGCTGAATCGAGAAGAATAAGCATAAGATGCAGTCCCAGCCCTTGCAAGATGACCTGTGGGCCACATGCCCCGAGACACTCATGATCCCAAGCGTTCCCATATTGAAACGAATGCCATAAACTTGGCAGAGTAAGGATATTTACGATCCCATCTGACCTATTTTAGACTGAGGTGACGAGTCAAACTAAGGATAAAGCGGTCCCCAGTTGAGAAGGTCCCATCGAGGCTGTGGACAAAGCAAGAAAGACTCCACTACTTTGGCCCTGACGGGAATTAAGAAGAACAGAACTTAATTCATGCCACAGAGGAAGATTCTGACGTCCCCAATTGAACCAGATCTGAACCAAAAGGCTGACTGACTGTCGAGGCGTGCGGGGACCAGGTCTAGCCTGGGCGCAGGAACAAAAGCAGACATGCGGGGAGCAACGGTGTGAGGGTCACTAACGGCGCAACGCCGGGCAGTCCCCACTCGCCCCGCGCCCCCCGTTGGGAAGACAAACCCACGCCTGTACTTCCGCCCACTATGCAGGTGCCTCGGGCTCGGGCGCCTGCTGCGGCTGAACCAAAAGGACACTGATGATCCGACGGGAGGAAGAATTTATTTGTATCTTCAGGACTGCCTCGGTCACATCAGGAAACGAGGTTTGCAGAACAAGTGGCACCTAACATTGGCACCGTTGTTACCAGTCTCCACCGTTATAAGATCACCAACGTCTTCATACGAGTCTTTGACGTAGAGGAGTGCCACAATACAGCTGCCCGCGAAGATCTGAGATTTATCGTGTAGCCTCTCCTTCTTGGGGCAGACCTCAGGGCCAATGAACGCTTCTTTGGTATAAAACCTCGCGTTAAACAAGTGAATGTCCTTGGAGCGAAACGTGTTAAGCCCAAAGTGCCAGAGGATCTTCGTAACGTCCCTGGTGGTGAGATAGCCGTGCTCACCCAAAACTGGGATACTGTCCGAAATCAGTGGACCTTGATTGTCGATGATGAAAGGAGTGAGCTCCCGAACAGTAATGATTTGGAAGTGCTCTCCAACCTTTGCCTTTACAGTGTTCAGGCCTGTGAGCTGAGGAACGAAAACCATAATATAGCGCCTTGAGCTGGTATGGTCAGTGCCGCCCTTTGGGGCGAAAATTGGGCATCCCGAGTGATCATACTCCAACTGTGACTTCAGCACTGGAGGACCTAACTTGCTGATCCAGGGCTTCTTATCTTGTTCCCAGCTCTTTGGAGCAGGCTGTGACTTTCGGTCAGGCGAGTCGACTTCTGCTTCAGAGCCAGAGGAAGAACTCTTGGAGCCTGGAGATTCTGAAGACGGCACTTCCCAAGTAGTGCCGCCCACTGGTTTGACAGGTGTTTCCCCACGATAGTCCTGCGTCTCAGGCAGGACATCATCCGAATCGGGCTTCGACCCCGACCCGCCGCCCTGCGGTTGTTTCTTGAACCCAATTGAGTACTGCATCTTCCTAGCAATCGGCGAACGGCTCCGAGAGGCAGAATTTCCCCTGTGCACAGGTGCAGGGGGTGGGGTGGGGAGAATCCTTGCTTCGCGAGGGCCGGCGCTAGAGGATGCCTTGGCTTTGAGTTCCTGATTCTTGAACTCTACTGATCTCGCTTGGTCCTCCTTTTTCTGTTCGAGCTTCTTCTGCAACTTGATTTTCTTATCATTCGAGGTGAGAATGGGCTTCGCTTCCATCTTGACCTGACGATTGCGGGCCCGACGATCTAAGGCGTGGCGGTCGAAGCCAAAGAAAAGAGGGATAGTTGGCTGAATCTGATTCCCAGTCCAATCCAGGTCCTGAGAGTAACAGGTGTCCGTGGTGAAAGTAAAGAGCCCCAATGGGCGCAGTGCGATACCGAAGTGTGTCTGGATGCACCAGACAGAGCCGATGGCTACTGAAGGCGAAGGTGAAGCGATTGCCGAACCCAATCGAGCATTTCTTTGGCGAGGCCCAAACGAAACTTTTTGTCCCGAGAACCCTGCGGAGAAAATAAGGTGGTCCAGGCATCCTTATCATACCTGAAAACGTACCCCCTATGCGAGCGGGAGTGGGTACGGCTGCCACCAGAGTGGTCAAAGGAGCGATTCTGAATGACCCAATGCTTGCAATATTGAAACAGCCTCGACGAAAAATCTTCTGGATGTCTTTGCATGTGTGAAACCCAACTAATGGCAGAGTCCAAATGGAAAATAGCCCAAGAAACTTCTTTGAACCCCTTGGTTTTACGATTTCTGCGTAGACTGAATTGTTCTGGGGATTCCCCTGGGAGCCTTTTGAGTTTCAACATGATCCTGATACATTGATTCTGTGCCTTAGTAATCAAATCCGCCGTCGTCTTACAGGGTACCCAGGCAGCACCTCTGGATCGTATAATCCCTCCCGCCATGCAGTTCAGTTTAGAGAGGCGTTTAGACATGGGGATATGCTCGTTAATCAAGAATTTACTGTTAGCCCAAAAGGCTTTGTTGATCTGTGAAATACCCCGCTTGACATCTTCGTGGCAGGAGCCAGTGGCGGTGAGAACAGGGCCCAGCACCTTGGCCTCCGGTACCACAGACCAAGTTTTCCCGAAGGGGTCAGACCACTTGTATCCTTGAAAGAGGTAAGGATAGGCCGGAAGGATTTCCCGATCGTCTTTGAGCTTGAGCCGATGTTCATTCCATAACTCCGACTCTACCAGAGCGGTCAGAGTTGCAAGATCCTGTTCCGAGGACGCCACTACAAAGATATTATCTGACCAGCTGAGAAGAGCAATCCTGAAGTCAAAGCCCAACTGCTCGCAGCGAATGGAGATTCCCAAAGAAGAATGTGTAATTTTCTCCAAAGTGGAGGCGAAGCAATCTTCTACAGAAACGCGCGCCAGTATGCAAGCTGTCCCAGCTCCTTGCATCAACCCACGGTCTCTTTGGATAATCCCAGTGTTTGAGTCCAGAAGAGAAATGGAAACTCGAGGGTTCCTGTGCAACCTGATGCAGCCCACCGCTAAGAAAAGAGGAACTCCCCGTCCCAATAAGCTCCGTAAAACCATTCCATAACGAATCTGATCGTGGTGAGCTTTGATATCTGTCATCCCAACCATTCCTTTGTTAAAGTGATCTCGCCCATATTCTAAAATGTGGTAGACACTCGTGTGAAGCTCTTGTAATTGTCCACCTTTGCTTAACCCAAAAATCAGGCCCTTGAGACCTTTGGAGTCAGTGTATGAATCCAGAACTGGCAGAATGGCCCTCGCCACATATGCGTGCCCAATCTTGGCAATAGCAGGCTGAGGAATAACAACTCTAGTTTGAGAAGGGGTTCCAAAACCCTTGATCTTGTTACCCAGGTGGCCCCCGAATGTGACGTCGTTCCAGAATTCAGGGTTGCCTAAGCAGGCTTGTATACACCCCGTGAGCCTTTGGGACCAGCCCGAAACTTTTATAACAGCCGTGCAGGCAAACTCTGTGTCGATCTTTCGGGGGGCCTTGATGTCGTCCAGCGCGTCCTCTAGCAAGGCAGGGATGATGGGGTCGTCGTAGAAATTGAAAAAAAACCCAAAGATCGGAGCCAGGCGATGTCCTCCTGGCGCTCCGATTCTGAGAGTCCCCACCTCTCTCTGTATTCTTCAGCAACCAGTGTGGTACAGCGGTCCACTTCAAAAATCTTGACTTGATCTACACAGAAACCCAAAATGGGTAGGAGAGACTTGCGTGAGGCCCAGACTCGTTTTCCTTGAGAGGCGTTGAGCGCAACCTGGGCCAATTCACGTTGAAGTTTCGTTATCTTGAGCGCTTTCAAGAGGAGCTGACCCAAGGCGACCCTCGAGGCTTCGTTAAGTTCGGAGTTGAACCGTGTCCTGAGACTCTTGACCCAAAATGGCTCTTCGGCAAATCTCCTAAAACTCCTAGGGAGGGCCTGAGTCGCTTCATACACCTGTCCCAACATGTTTTCCCAGAAATCGAAGGAGAGGGTAAGGTCCCTTGGATCGTGATACCTTACCGCACATGAATCGGGCTGTTCTTCGTCATTTAGACGAATAAGTTCCGCTGATTCGGGAAACAGACCCTGGGCAATCTTCCTGACCTCCAAAATGTTTGTAGGCGTCCAAAGGAGCGGTCTTCTCTTAAGGGCCCGCTGAGGGAAGGCCAGGACATCACATCCGATGAGGGCATGGTCCCCAGGGACGCCCGCCCAGCAGGCGAAGCAGTCAGAAGAAAGATCACCCCTGGCGAGAGCAATGTGATCGATCGTGCTGTTGGCTTGGGAGAGCGCCTGTTCACCATCGGGCTTCCTTGTGAATTGCATGGAAGTCTCCTGAAACCTGAGAGGGCACCAATGGAGGTCGAGGTAGGAGCAGGCTTCGCAGAACGATCGAATTTTTTGGTCTCCGTTGCCTTGATCTGCGTTCATGTCCCCCAACCAGGAGAGAGTGGACCCGACAGGGCGGGATCGACCGAGTTGGATGGCGCAGTTAAGAGAATCATGGAAAAAATCATGGGCAAGATGAGAGAAGAGAAAGGATCTGGCATGATGGTGGCATCCATCGAGACAGTCAGGACGAAGATCAACGCGGATAGATCTCCAATCGCAGACAATGTCTTTCACACGTTTTCTCAGAGATTTGTGCACGAGCACGCCCATGGCCCTACGCCCAGGGCCAGGATGATGACGGTAGTAAGCGTGGCCATTGAAAACGGGGCGAAGAAGCCCATCGTTTTGAAGGCAGCCCTTGAAATCCGCCTCTAGGATACAAATTAAGCCCCAGCACTTCAGCTCGAGCAAATCTAAGTTGGCTTGCATTAGGGTCTCGTCTGCCCACTTGCCTTGCACATTGAGTGCACAAACGAGGCCCCTCACGTAGGCCTCTCAAAGAGAGAGTGCCTCGTCGATGGTGTCTTTCAGCGTCTTGCGGAGCGCTTCATCGGGGATTTCCTTAAGAGACTCGTGCCACAGAAATTCCCCATCCTTGATAACACCAATCTGATGATCCAAGACAAAAAATTTTCGGGTCCGAGAGCAAATCGCGTAACTGTCTGAGCGGTCTCCCATTGCCTTTTCCAGTGCACTAGAAACTGTCTTGAACAATTTTACTGGGCCCCGCTCCTCCTTAGTACTAATTTGTCCACACCAGATCAAATTTTCTAAGTGCCCAGGAATCTTGAGATCACGGATCGTGGCTGCCGCTTGAAGTCCCACCGTTACCGAGCTCCACTTGATCTCAACGCAGCTCCCATATCCAAAAGGAGCAACAATATGCGTGGGCTGGGGAACATCTGCTCGGCGCAAGACCGCTCGCGCCTTTTCCAGAGCATCCTGCTTTTTAAGATTCCATCCCAAGTTAGTGAGAATGAAGATGTCTCTATCTGCTCTTGGGGTGCTGGCCCAAGGCGGACCCTTTTTCCTGGAGGGACCCTGGCTTGACTGGCTTTCCAATTGTTTTGCCGCCATTTCTGCGCGCAGAGACTTCTGCTCCAGTTCGACCGCCAGAATCCTTTCGTTGAAGGCTTTCTGCACCTCCGTCTCACCTGCCTCAAGGTTGGCGAGCTTTACCTCATGGTCGTTGATCAGGGTGACGGCAACTGAAAATTCCTGGGCCAAGGCCTTTTGGGTTCCCAGAACATCAAGTTGTAGTGAGTCGATACGGTCCTTTATAGGAGCAATCTTTTTATCGAGGAGCGACTCGAGTTGCACCAAAAAACCGTCAGTACCTGTGGCTGTTGAGACAGCCCCTGAAGAAATTGACCCATTCTCTCCCAGGCCCGTACCTTTCGCTGAACCCTTGGCGGCCAATGTTCTCATAGCTTTCGAGGCTTCTTGCTGATTTTCTTTATCTTCATCTGCCATCCGAGCGTCGTCTCTCAATCTTTTCTGCTTGTCGATATCTAAAGACAAGAGTTTTTGCATGGTTTCTCCAATCTGCAAGGCCGGCATGGCTGAAATGTGTACTTGCGCTCCAGTTATCCAAACTTCAATATGAAATGAAGCGCCAAGTTGACAAAACCCAGCAAATTCGCGAATTCCCACCAATGAGAGTGAAATCCCACTGATAAATCCCACTGATTAAACCCAAATTGAACCAATCTCGCTGACCTCAACGAAGACGAAGGCAGCAATGGCAGCCGCGCCCCCCCGCGGCCGCCCCCCCCCAGCAGCCCCTGGCCTTGAGCCTTGAGCCAAAATGGCTTGAGCCAAAATGGCTTCAGCCCCCGGCCTTGAGCTTGGACGGGAGAAGGAGGGAGGGGAGGATGAAGACGCGCAGCCCTCGCGCAGCCATGTTGAGGCCCGAGCCCCAACCTCGAGCCGCGATCGGCAGCAGATGCGGACGGGCAGCTCTCGCCGCCCTCAGCTGGGTAAAGCTCGCTGGCAGGGGGGGGGGGAGACGGACGAGTCAGGGCGAGAGGCGATGAAGGGGGGCGCGACGCGGAGGTGGAAGAAAACGGGAAGGATGCGAGGGCGGGCCGCGGGGCTGTCACGCCTACTTCTTGTGGTGCTTCGACTGGCTGGCGCGCGAGACCTCGAGGAAATTCAACGATCCCGCGGCTGAGCCACTCACCCGACTCGCCCCCGAGCCGCTGGCGCCGCGCGTCGAGCGCGCGTCGGTTGCCTGCTCGGCCCCGGCCGCATCCTTGAGGCGCTGGTCCTCCAAGGCCTTGCGCCTCGCCTCGGCCTCCGCCGCCTCCTTGAGGCGCTGCTGCTCCGCGGCCCGGATGGCCTGCTGCTCCTCGGCCATGCGCTTCGCCTCGGCCTCGGCCGCCTCCTTGAGGCGCTGCTGCTCCGCGGCCTGGATGGCCTGCTGCTCCTCGGCCTTGCACTTTGCCTCGGCCTCCGCCGCCACCTTGAGGCGCTGCTGCTCCTCGGCCTCGGCCGCCTCCTTGAGGCGCTGATCCTCCAAAGCCTTGGTGGCCTGCTTCTCCTCGGCCTGGCGCTTCTCCTCGGCCTGGCGCTTCTCCTCGGCCTCCGCCGCCTCCTTCTCCTCCAAAGCCTTGCGCTCGTCCTCGGCCTGCTGCTCCTCCTCGGCCGTGGGGCGCTTCTCCTCGGCATTCGCACCCGCCTCCTTGAGGCGGTCCTGCCCCGCGGCCTGCATGGCCTGCTGCGCCTCGTCGGCCGTGCGCTTCTCCTTGGCCACGATGGGGGCGATCACCTTGAACGTGTGCTCGAGCAGCATCTTGTCTGGCACCTGGATCGGCGGTCACCCCCGTCGTTGCCATATTATCTTCATCTGCTAATCGTGCTCAATGTCAGCATCATCACTGCCACAGGCATCGCCATCACTGCCGCCACTACCGAACCTTCACAATCCTCATCCCTCAAACGCTTTGCTCGCCCACGCTGCTCCTCACCCCCCCACTCTGACCCTCAAACACGCTCCGCATCCGCATTGTCATCCTCAGACCCTTTGGCGTCGCCATCATCATGCTACTCCTCCTCGCCCCCTGGGATTTCGCAGAACGCTCCGAGGCGCCCCTGGAATCTGAACCAAGTTTTCGATCGTCTTCACTGTGTCAGCCAAGGCCTTCGCGCCCGCGACGCTCGGGATGGGCATCCTGGCAGCGGCGGGTGGCGAGGGGGAGGAGGGCGCGCGCATCGCCCCGCCCCTTTGGCACCCTGGGGTAAGGGAAGACAGGAGGCAGGGCGGGCCGTGCGCCCATCATCCAATACCTTCCTCTACTTGCCGTCCCCACTGCCTCCTCAGCATTCCCATTTTACCCACGATGCTCCCAAGTTTACCTCACAGTTTCGTACGATTCCCCCCTCAAAACCCCCCCCCCCTCCCCCCCCCCCCCCCCCCCCCTCATCATCCGTATCCGCATCCTCCTCGTCCTTCTCACCCCCCATCGACCGCGTCCTCAGGCCGATGGCCGCAACGGTGGTCTTCTCGATCGCGATGAAGCCCGCTGGGATGTAGAGCATCTGGCCCGCCATCTAGATGACCTGGTAGCGCTCCACATCGCAGTCCCCGAAGCCCTTCGTGGCTGCCCTCAGCATGTCCATGATATACTTGTAGTCTGTCGCCTCCTGGTCCTGCTTGTTCCTGCTGAGGAAATTCATCCAGTCCTGGCGATGCGAAGCTGACTGATCATTATCGTCGTCGTCCTGCCCCTCCGAGCCCCCCCCCCCCGTCTAGCTCAACAGTGCACGACTGCCGAGCCACGAAAGGAAGGTATCGAGCAATCTGAACGAGACAAACGTCCATAGCCCTGGGGTGGGCAATGCCAGGGGCCAACTCGATGGCGGCTGCAGTGTCCACGTGCATGAGAACCGAAATTTCCGACGCCGTCGGAATCCGTCTGAACCCTCGAAGTTTCCGACGCCGTCGGAAGCCTCGGAAAGAAGCCCAGGACAGGCGGGTTGGGGGACATACCAAAATGAGCCACGCCAATGCCCATATAATTCTCCTCCGCATCCTGCCCCTCCTCCTTCTCCTCCCTGGAACCGATACCAAGAGGAGGGTGTATAGCAGCATCGTTGATGCATCCTGGGTCCTGGGTTCTCTCTGCCCCCCCCCCCCCCCCCCCCCCCCCTCACCATCCTGCCCCAAGTCAACATCGGCATATTCGGCATTCGCCAGTCCCCGTCTAACCGTTTAGACGCTTGTGCACGCGCGTCCGAGAGGTGCAAGAGCACGAGCTGCCTGGTCCCATGAAACTGGAACCGCGCGCTGGGCAGACAGCTCCTCTCGGACCCAACGTGCAAGAACCCGCCGCTGGAGTAGTACAAGTAAGGCCTGCAAATCGCCTCCCGCACCTTCTGATATGCTGCGCCTGCGGGCGCCGCCAGAAGGATGAACGCAGGGGGAAAGGATGAAAGGATGGGGGCGCGCGGCCGCAGCATGAGTGTGGCAGCAAAATGATGCCACCATCGTGCTGCAAGCCGAGTGGTTGTGCATTCAGCTTCAGCCCCAGCATCTAAGGAGCACGCTCGCCCCGACTCCGTAGACAATCGTGAAGGTAAAGTGCGGAATCACGGCGGCTACTATGAATGCCCGCGGTGAGGCTGCCGCAAACTTAGGCAACATGTGAAACAATCCGCACAATACTCTGATCAGACCCGAACCCGTGAGCAACTCTGCCTTGCCATCCTCCTCCATCATCACCTCCTTCTCCTTCTCCTTCTCCTTCTCCTCCGCACGCGTACTCCAGCCTCCTCTATCTCGCACCCTCCACTGCACTCCGCATCTTTCTCCTCCTCAATTTCCTCATTGGAAGGGGGCGCGCCGCCTTCCCATTCTTTCTCACAACCGTGGAACTCTCTGAACACGGCCTCGAACGACTTCGAGAGACGGTCGGGGACGGGGGCTTGCTTCTTCCCTTCGCCAGCGAGCCGCGTCTGCGTGCACCGCTGGGTCAGGATCTCGGCCGCGGTTGAATCCCCCTGAAGCTTGGCCTTGAGGGCATCGACGGCGGTCCCCTGGCCAGGCGGTTGACCAGTCCAGGCGTTGGCGACCGCAACCCCGAGCTCTGCCAACCAACCCCCGTCTTCCCCATTCGGGGAGGGGGGCGGGGCATCGCAGGAAGCTTGGAGGAGGGGGCACGACTGGCCCACTGGCCAGGACGCCCAAGATATCCCAGGATGGTCCGCGAAGGGCCCCGAGGAGCCCACGACGACGCCGAAGGTCGCTCAAGCTGCCCCCAAGACGCCAGACACCCCCAACCCTCTGCCTGCTCCTCCGCTTCCTCCTCCGCCACCTTCCTCACCTGTTTGCCAAAAGTGCTGCTCAAACCACGTTGCTACTCTATGATTCATGCTCCTACTGTTCCCTGAACGAGGCAACTCGCGTGGACACATGGGCATCGTCTCTGATTGGCTGGCGGGGGCGCGCAAGGCGCCGAGAATTTGGGCAAGACTTACCGCTCGCCCCTGTTGTGTATCAGCTGGGCCAGACACCTGCACCAAGATCGGGGCATTCCTCTGCAACGCGTTCTCGAGGCCCCCCATGGCCACGCTCACCACGCATTTGCAGCCAATCACCCCCTTGCCGTCGCTGAAGAGGTCCTTGATCGGCACAGCGCCACCAGCGGCAACCTTGGATATCATTTTCGCAAGATCCTCCACTCGGCAGAGGGGGATCTGAATGAGATACGGCAGTCACCATAGGCAATTCGAAGCAGCAAAACCTGACCCCTGCACTACTGCAAAAGGTGAGCAAGAGCGATATAACTCCAACCCAAGCCCCCTGAGCAGCACAAAAGGCCAGCGGCGACGCTGAGCCCCCCCGAAGGGAGGCGCGTTCTGACAGTGGAGGGGGGGTGGCCCGAGGAAGGCCCCTCCACTAGGCCTGAGGAGGAGGAGGATGAGGAGGAGGCTCCAGTCCTCCACGTAGGTCTTCGCCTTCTGGCCAGAAACCGCCAGCCCCTTGGCTTCGTTGGAGGCCCTCGAGCCCACCTCACTCCTGACTGATTGGTGGACAGCGGCGAGATTTCTCTTGAAGCCTTCCACGAGGTCCGAGAGCGCCTCCTCGTGCTTGCCAGCCTGCTTAATGAATTCATTGAACTGGCTCTCCGTCGTCACCTCGCGGGGGCACGCCCCCCCCCCCCCTCCTCCTCGAACCCCCTCTTCCAGCGTTCTCCTTCTCTACTAGCCGGCCGCTCTGCGGTTGATCGGGAGTTTCTGTATATAGAAGAAGGTGCGTGCGCTTGTTGGCGAGGGTGATGAGGTTCCTCCTCCTCCTCCTCCTCCTCCCCCTCCTCCTCCTCCTCCTCCTCCTCCATCATTCTCTTGCCCTTCCGTCTGTCATTCCTCCACCCCGCAGTCCAATCATCCTAATTCCTCCTCATCCTACCTCCCACAGCCAACCCCCTTGACTTCGAACCCCTCCTCCTCCTAACTTCCTCCTCTACTCATTACTCTCTGGGCACCCCCGGGGGCGCGGATCCACCGGATCTGTTCCCGGACTGCCGGAAACTGGTGACGGATTGCGCTTGGGCTCCTCTGGGGCACCTCCCGGAGCGGCTTTGTGAGGATGGTACTCATGCGAGGGCGCAGGTTTTGGGATTTCGTCACAGGACCAGCGGATTCAGCGGATAATCTGTACGGAAAAAAAAACCCCCTCCCCGTGCCGGAGGCCGCTCTGGGCTCCATGGGCACCTCCCCCGGGGCCGGTTTTGTGAGGATGTTTCAAGCGAGGGCGCCGGTTTGGAATTCGTCGGCGGATCCACCGGATCCACCGGATCTGTCCGGAAACGGTGCCAGAGGCCGCTCTGGGCTCCTCTGGGCACCTCCCCCGGGGCCGGTTTTGTGAGGATGTCTCAAGCGAGGGCGCCGGTTTTGGGATTCGTCACCGGATCCAGCGGATCCAGCGGATCCAGCGGATCTGTCCGGAAACGGTGCCGGAGGCCGCTCTGGGCTCCTCTGGGCACCTCCCCCGGGGCCGGTTTTGTGAGGATGTCTCAAGCGAGGGCGCCGGTTTGGGATTCGTCACCGGATCCAGCGGATCCAGCGGATCCACCGGATCCAGTATGGTTCTGGTGGTGGTTTTGGTTTTGGTTTTGGTTCTGGTTCTGGTTCCGGTTCCGGTTTTGGTTCCGGTTTTGGTTCCGGTTCCGGTTCTGGTTCCGGTTCCGGTTCTGGTTCCGGTTCCGGTTCCGGTTTTGGTTCCGGTTTCCTTCTTTTTGCGGGGCTGGAAAAGGCCCCTTTGGTGACGGTTCCGGTTCTGGTTCTGGTTCTGGTTTCCTTTTTCTTCCAGGCCTGAAAAAGACTGTCAGGTTTTGGTTTTGGTTCCGGTTCCGGTTCCGGTTCCGGTTTCCTTCTTCTTCGGGGTTTTGAAGAGCACCCTCCAGGTAACGGTTCTGGTTCTGGTTTTGGTTCCGGTTCCGGTTTCCTTTTTCTTTTCGCCTCAAAGAAGACCACCCTGGTCACGGTTCCGGTTTCGGTTCCGGTTTCCTTCTTCTTCTGTCTTCGAAGAAGACCCCCCAGGTCACGGTTCCGGTTTTGGTTTCGGTTTTGGTTCCGGTTTCCTTCTTCTCTTGGCCTCGAAGAAAGACTCCCTGGTCACGGTTTCGGTTTTGGTTCCGGTTCCGGTTCTGGTTTCTTTCTTTTTCTCGCCCCGAAGACCCTGAGATCCGACGTCTTGATTTTTTCAAGACGCCTCAAACGTATTGATTATGAACCCATGTTTTGGTTATTTTCAAACGTGTTGATATTTAGCCAGTGTCGTGATTTTTCGGGAGATGTCATGATTTCTGCGCGGGTGTGTTGATTTTTGTTGCATTGTATTGATTTTTGTTGAGAACGCGCGTCGTCATGAGTTCTGATGGTCTCCCTCGAAATTATGTTTGGGTCAAAATTGCTATACTGTGCGATCGTGATATCGACGACGGCAATATAGTAGGCTAGCGGCTAGCATGTGAACCCCGCCCCCACCCTCACGTCGAATTGGGCAATCCTTTTTTAAATCAGCTTGGGCCAAACGGAAGCAGGCAATCTCCCCGAAACCCTCCCAAACGACGTGGAAATTCATTCCGTAAACATCGAGAGCATCAATATATATATATATATATATCAATACAGAATTTCAACTCATCGATCCCTGGGGATCCCTTCGAAGATATATGGCCCGATATTTTACCCGTGATTGTCGGTGGTGGGGCGAACTCCACAGTGGATTGGGTTCCCTTTTTCAGCGCAATGCGAACCGATCGCCAGCCACCGTGCACAGCAGCAGTAGCAGCGAGCATGAGATATCGTAGATCGTCGATCGAGTCGAGCGCTTGCGCTGCCCATGGCGTCGATCATCTGGCTGCTTGGCGCCTGCTCAGCGATGCCCGTGTCGATCTGGCTGTCGATTGGCGCTTCATCAGCACTGCCCGTGTCGATCTGGCTGTTTGGCGCCTGCAGCGTCAACCATGTCCGTGTCGATCTGGTTGTCTAGCGCCTGCGCGTCAGCGCTGCCCGCGTCGATCTGGCTGGCGGCGCCCGCCGCCGCGTCGGCATCATCATTGTTTTCGGCGCCGTCGGGATCCAAACGATCGACGCGGGCAGCGCTCAGCACGCGCGCGCATGGCAAGCGCCGCCAAGCAGCCAGATCGACACGGGCAGCGTGGACAGTCTCGCGACGATCGACACGGGCAGCGCTGAGCATGCGCACGACAGCCAGATCTAAGAGCGTCGACGGGGAGGAGGTGCAAGGGGGGAAGGGCGGAGGAAGGATGAGGAGGGAATGAGACTTAAGAGGAAGGAGGAGGAAAAGTAAAAGGATCGAGGAGGAGGAGGAGGATCGAGGAGGAGCAGGGGAGGGGAAGTGAAGGGGAGGAGGCGGAGGAGGATGATCAGGGGAGGAGGGAGGAGAAGGAGGAGGAGAAATCCAGATCGCAGCCATGCATCTGTCGATGGTGATTGTTGGAATCCTGTTCTCGCGAATCGATCCGCTGTTCATCCCTCGTCGATTATGCTCGCAGCGCGCGCGCGTGCGCGCCATGCACTGGCCGCGGCGCCATGGCCCCGCCCGCGGCCCGTGCCGCGGCCATGGCGCTCGCGACCGCGACGGTCGACATGGCGCGCCGCGACGCCACGGCTAGGATCCCGAGCGAGGTACTTGCGCAGGCGCTGCGGCTTGTAAGCGCGATCGGGAGCTCAGAGTGGATAGGGAGGGGGATGACGAGGGGGAAGAGGAGGGGGAGGAGTAGGAGGCACTGCCGATGTTGATATTATGGTGTTCCCACTGGGGCTCGATAAAGCGGGGGATGGGGGGGGGGGGGGGCGGGAGGAGGCGGGAGGGGAGGAGCGAGGAGGAGGAGGAAGAGGAAGAAGAAGAGGCGGAGGAGTAGGAGGAGAGGAGGAGGATGAGGAATAGGAGGAGGAGGAGGAGGAGGAGGAGGAGGAGGAGGAGGAGGAGGAGCGACGAGGATCAGGAGGAAGAGCTCTGACGAAGAAGGATCCAGAAGAAAAGGATGAGGAGGGGATCTCGGCAACGAGCGAGGGATCCGACAGCCAGGTGCTGCTCCAGACGAACCCCTATTGGCCTACGCTTGCAAACTCTTTTTGGGGCTTTTGGGGCTTGCTGGCTGGTCATTCTGAATTTTTAGCATTGTCAGTGTGCCAGTCCTTGTTCCGCTGCTTTGACGTGCTGTGGTTTGGAGTTGATGACCCTGGTTGATGGTCTTGGATTTGCGGACCCTATGTACTTCTGTGTGCGCGGCTCGTCTCGTCCGTGCTTTTAGCTCTTGCGTTTGACTCCAGGATTGTCGCTATTATCTCTTGTCTTTGAGGCATAAGTTGCGCCATCTCCTGATGACCATGCTTAGTCTTTACTGGCCTTGTCATAACTGGTAGGCCCCGAGGAGCAGGGTGCTCTCTCGTGTGCTCCCTCGATGTTGCTGATACCTCTGTTGATGATGATGGTGATGATGAGGATGCTGATGATGATGATGACGATGCTGATGATGATGATGATGATAATGATGATGATGCGGATGATGATGATGATGATGACGATGACGATGATGATGATGATGATGTTGCTGTTTCGTTGTTAACATATGGTGGTGGTTACGACGAAAAGATGATGGCGACGATGAGGATACAGGGCCTGATGAACATGATGAATATGAGGGTGATGATGATGATGTTGATGATGGTGATGTCGAATACGATGATGATTATGGTGATGGTGATGGTGATGGCGGTGATGATGATGCTGATGATGATGATGACGATGGTGATGATGCTGATGATGATGGTGGTGATGATGATGGTGATGACACTGATTCTGATGATGATGCTGATTATGATGACTGTGGCCACCGACAGTCGCTGCTGGATCCGCCCCCGCAAGTACATGTGACCATTCTCGCGCGTTCTTGGGATCCATAGTTCTGTCCTCGACGTTAAATGCTACCACCATCGGCCCTCAATCGATGTGAAATCGATTTCGTGTTAAGCTGACTCTTCCTGGGCTGGATCCATGGTCCGCCCCCTCCTCCTCATCCTTCTCCAGAGGGAACGGGCCAGGATGACCAGATAGGAGCAGTCGAATAGTGCAGGCTTGCTGATTCAATTGATTCGCTTGCGGCGCCGTCCAGGAGGAGGTGGAGGAGGGGGGGAGGTGGGAGGTTGCGGAGGAGGTGTAGGTTCAGGGGCCAGGAGGGAGGAACGAGGACGGAGGAGGAGGTTTGGGGATCAAGATCCCCTCGGAGATCTGCCTCCTCCCCCTCCCCCCCCTCCTCCTCCTCCTCCTCCTCCTCCGCCTCTCCGCATCCAGAGCTCCTCCTCCACTTGCTCTATATCCTCCCCCTCCCTCTCTTCGATCATCCTCCTCCTCTTCCTCCTGATTGCTGCCTTTCGTTTTCGTCTCCGTCGCGCCTCCCCCCGTCCCCTCGGAGCTTGAGAGGCTCGGTGCCGAACTTCGAGTATTCGTGCTCGGACTTCAGCAGTCGCCCGAAGAAGAAGGAGCTCGAGGCAGCGCGATGCCTTCCAATTGTGAGAGGCCGAGGAGGAGTTTGAGCTGAGAGAGGTTAGAGCTTCGAAGAAGATCGAGTTTCCAAGTTTTGTTAAGTGAGCATCGACGGTTTTGGGGTGGATGGAAGCTAGAGGATAGCCCCCCCTCCCCCCCCAGCCTTGCGAGGTCTTCGAGGACATGATTAAGAACTCGAAGGAGCTCGCGTCGGGGAAGCGCATCGCACAGAAGCTCATGATGGATCCAGCCGCGCGGCGGCCCCCCGCGAGCGGAGGAGGAGGAGGAGCAAGAGGATGAGGAGAGGATATCGATGGGAGGAGGATCGGCAGGCGGAGGATCGGCAGTGGGGGAGGATGAGGAGCAGCAGCAGGAGGACCGAACCGAAAGATGAAGAGTATTGCCATATGATGTGCAGGAGCATGGGGGGCAGCAGGGCGAGGAGGAGCTGAAGCAGAAGGAACAAGGACAAGGAGGAACAGCAGGAGCAGGCAGGATCACAGCGCACGAGCTCAAGGATCAGTCAGGAGCAGGAATAGCCAGTATAGATGATTCTCATGTCCCATCATTTGTATGCCACGCTTTGTTCGCCTCCTCGAGGCCCCCCTTGAATCGTGTCATCTTTCTGCGTAGCTCAATCGTCTGGATCCGATCTTCAATCGATCCCGACCCCGGTTTCCCAGGAGGCCTGGGACCACGCGTTCCGCACTAGCTATAGCAACGGGTTCAAAGACGAGCACGGCCGCCTGCCCGTGAAAAAGAGGATCAACGGCGTGCGGTTCCTCTGCCGCCGCCTTGTTTGTTCTCAGTTGTTGGATTCTAGGTGTGTCTTTCCGCGAGGGTGCGATGAGTTCATGAGAGGTCTGGGGTCGAGGGGGCTCGAGGTGGAGGTGAGGATGCAGGGAAGGGCCCAGCAGCGCAGGTTTTTGCAGAGCCGCAACATTCGCATGATGCTGAGCCACTACCTGAAGATGCACTCGACACCTGGCGTGGAGGCAGCGCCAGCGCGGGGCCGATGAGTCACGGGGAGTTGGAGAAGGAGGAGGAGAAAGAGGAGACAGAGGATTCGGAGGAAGATGAGGAGGATGAGGATGACCATCAGGAAGAGATGAGGAAGATGAGGAGCAGGAGGAGGAAGATGAGGATAATGAGGGTCAGGAGGAGGAGGAGGACGATGAGGAGGAATGAGGAGGAAGATGAGGAGGGAGAGGGAGATGATGTGGGATTCGGCGCGACGTTGCCATGGTCGGGATTGGGTTCAGTGAGACCCTCAGCAAAATATCGATGTCGATCTTGGAGATGGCCCTGAGGACGGGTCCAAGGAAGGAGATGCATGATGATGATGATGCTGATGATGATGATGATGATGATGATGATGATGGTGATGATGAGGATGATGAGGATGATGACGCCGATGACGACGATGAGGAAGACATGAGCATGACGATGGCTACGATGAGGAGGACATGACCATGATGACGACGATGCTGGCGATGCTGACGGCGATGGCGATGGTCGCCATGCCATCCAATTCCACCCCTCTCTCCTCGACCCTGGAGGTCCCTGATGACAGCGACGTTTCCGACGCCGAGCTGGAGCGCTACCTGCGCCGCGCAACCAGCTCTGGCCACCAGGTCAGCTCGGACGACAAGGCGGGGCCCAACGCTCCTTGCAGATCTGGTCGATGAGAAAGATGGGGTCGAGGAGTAGGAGAGGAGGGGGCGGGGGGCCGAGTAGACGGGGGAGGAGGGGGGGGGGGGAGGAGGAGGAGGAGGAGGAGGAGGAGGAGGAGGAGGAGGAGGAGGATCATGAGGATGATGAAGTGGAGGTGGAGGAGGAGGAGAAGGAGGAGGGGGGAGGAGGGAAAGAGAACGATGGGGCCCCCTGGGGAGGGAAGAAGAATCAATGGATTTCCAGGATTTCCGCCATCACGTAATGATGCAAGAGGCTGAGCTCAGCACTTGGGGAACAGGTCGCAAACGATCAGATACAGATACTCGCGCCTGGAGGAGGGAGGAGGGATCCCGAGGAAGAGGGGCAGGCGGAGGAGGAGGGGAAATACAACGAGGAGGAAGAGAAGAGATATGGCGAGGGGAGGTGGAACCTACGAAGAGTACTGCATCCGCTGCCAGTGCTGCTCGCGGCTCGCTGGACATGTCATTCTTTGAATCAATGACGGGGGCCAAGCATGAGAAACATAAGAAAAGCAAGGGCTCGCGCAAGAAACACAAGAAAGGAAAGAAATCCAAACGAGAGAAGAAGATCCACAATGACGTCCCGTGCTGGTTGAGAGAGAAGCCCGCAGATGACCCTCAGGCGAAGAAGAAAAGCATTGCCGAGCCCGTGCAGCCAATCAAACCCACGAAGCAGCCGCCAGGAAAGCGCCCTGCAGCTGCCGAGTCCAAGCAGCCAGCGAAGAAGAAGAAGAAGAAGAAGAAAGACTCGAGCACCAGTGAGAGCTCGTCGACCTCGAGCTCGAAGCAGGAGGAGGACCCCGAGGAAGAGCATGTCGAGGAGGGGCAAGCCGAGGAGCAAGCCGAGGAGCAAGCCGAGGACGAGCAAGCCGAGGATCTCGAGGAGCAAGCCGAGGAGGAGAAAGCCGAGGATCAGAATGAGGAGCCGCACGAGGAGACGCCAGCTGCCGATGAGGAGATCCCAGGAGGTTCGCATCCAGATTACGCGTGGGAGAAGCCGCCAGGAACCTACCACTTCCTGGTGGATGGCAAGCAATGGGGCGTGCGAGCTCGCAGGCGCGGGGGTGAATCGATCTCCACGTGTGATATCCGTGATGAATCTGGGGCTACGATCGGCGTCAATCCGTGGAGGCAGCTGGTGCAAGTGATGGACAAGGTGTGGAACGACGAAGATCTGATAACCACAGGGCTCGCCTCGAAGAAGGATATCTCCAACGCAGTGATGGATGCCACGCTCATGAAAGTGATCGAGAACAGGTGCTTGGGCAAGCACAAGGCCCTCGAGTTGCTCCAGGAGGTAAAGGACGAGTGGACCCTCGCAAAGGCTGCCTAGGCGGGGCGGGGAGTCCGCCCTCGTTGTATCGACCCCTGTGGCTGTCAGATCTAGCATGCGTGCCATTTCTCGTCCATGACGTTCTTGCGCCAACCGCCTCCACGGATTGGTATTCTCTGATCTTGACGGGATCTCGGGAATACAGCATCGATCCTTTAGACTTCAAAGGCCCCGGTTCTCAATATAAACAAATATATTTTGCATTGCATGCATGCTTCCACTCGTGGTTGAGACACATTCGAAGCTCTTGAAATTCAGATCGTCTCGAACATGTTTGAAGCGTTCATAGGGGAAGCGAGCAGAGAGGATAGACAAAGGAGGGTCGGGGAAGACATCCTGGACAACATCGAGCTTTGCGAGGTCGAGTTCGACTGTCGGGGTTCGGTGAGGGGCGCTTCTGGGCGCCTTAGGGGCACGCCGCTCTGGTGCCTCCCTGCTGCGCAGCATCGCGCACTCGCTCGTGCTTGCATCAAGGGCCCATTCGTGATATACGTATGCACGCACGCACGTGACATGATATGCCTCAGCAGGCCCATGCCAGGCCCATGCATGATCATGCATGATGTGCACGTGCACGCACTTTGGTAGCGGCTGATTTGCGTTGCGCTCGTGATCGCAGCTCGAAGAAATGATGGAGCGAGCGATGTCTCTATTGATGCACTGCGGTGGGTAGATGCTGTGGGATAACGCTGCAGAAGATGAGGGGGAGGAGAGGAACACTAGAGGAATGCTGCTTCAGAGGAGGAGGACGAACACGAGGATGGGGAACATCAGAAAGGAGTAGGGGGGAAACGGAGGGAGGGGATGGGCGGCAGGAGGAGGAACGTAGAGCAGGAAGGAGAAGATGAGGCACCCTACACATCCATACAGTCAGGACGTGCAGAGGACTCTTGCTTCTGACCCTCAGCCCTAGTGTTGAGCCTCTGGGGATCATGCCAATGCGAGTTATGGAGTTGCAGCTCTCGTTGCACCACTTGCGTCTCGGGGGCCTGACCCCAATGTGATGTGATCGCTCAAAGCTGCAGTGCCCCCCCCGAGGGGAGAATGAGGAGGGGCCCAGGAGAAGGATGAGGAGGATGAAGATGGGAACTAGAGGAACGCTGCCTTAACATGCTCATTCATATTGATTGGTTGCCGTGGGATCGGAATGCATTCACTCGTGTATCGAATCCTTGTGGCCCAGCAGCTTGCAACGGCGTACGCTCTCTGCGGTGGGGGGGGCGCCGCGCGGCACCGCCTATCTCGAGGAGGCCACAGGCATCAGGCGAATAGGGCTAGAGGTGCGCAGAGCATGGAGCAAATGGAGTGGATCGTGATTGAGACGTGCGTGCGCGTGTGGATTGCGTGTGTGTTTGCGCGTTGCGTGCGCGTGTGTGGATTGCGTGTGTTACAGTGTTACAGCGTAGCGTGTTGCTTCCTGCAGTTTTTGTTGTTTAAGATTCTTTCCTATAGCCTAGGTGCCCACTTGGGCCCCAGGTGTGAAACATGCATTTGCGTTTGCTGCGTGCTCGTGCCCTTGCGGGAGGGAGCGGGGAACGGTTCAATCCAGGGCCCGCTTAAACCAGCAGTTCGGGCTTATTTTTTTTGTTGTTCGAATTCGCGTATGCATGTATGTTTATATATATATATATACGCGTCTCGATCTGACCCGCGGCTTGTATACATACAATGTGTGTATATATGCACACGCACACCATGGGGCTGATGCGACGAGGGCGGGGATGAGGACGGGCAGAGGGAGACGGGAGAGCGCGCCTGCCCCCCCGCCCTCCGAGCCCAGGTGCGCCTGCTGGCCAGCACCGCATGCCCACGCGGAGGGACTTCGCAGATCACAGCAGCAAGGTTTTTATTATCGTCCACTCGTGGGGCGGGCGCTTGCCCGATCGTCGGGTTCGCTCGGGGTCGCGTTCGTTCGGGTTCGTTCGGATGGTGGTTGTTTGTTTGTTTTTTTTCGTGGGTTTCGGTAATCGTGTTTTTTCGTGGGTTTTTCGTGGGTTTCGGCAATCGTGGGTTTTTCGTGGGTTTTTCATGGGTTTTTCGTGGGTTTCATCGTGGGTTTCATCGTGGGTTTTTCATGGGTTTCTCGTGGGTTTCATCGTGGGTTTTTCGTGGGTTTTTCGTGGGTTTCGACAATCGTGGGTTTTTCGTGGGTTTCGGCAATCGTGTGTTTTTCGTTGGTTTTTCATGGGTTTCGGCAATCGTGGGTTTTTCGTGGGTTTTTCATGGGTTTCATCATGGGTTTTTCATGGTTTTTTCATGGGTTTTTCGTGGGTTTCAGCAATCGTGGGTTTTTCGTGGGTTTTTCGTTGGTTTTTCGTGGGTTTCGGCAATCGTGGGTTTGTCGTGGGTTTTTCATGGGTTTCGGCAATCGTGTGTTTTTCATGGGTTTTTCATGGGTTTCATCGTTGGTTTTTCATAGTTTTTTCATGTGTTTTTCGTGGGTTTCAGCAATCGTGGGTTTTTCGTGTGTTTTTCGTGGGTTTTTCGTGGGTTTCGGCAATCGTGGGTTTGCCGTTGGTTTTTCATGGGTTTTTCGTGGGTTTCATCGTGGGTTTTTCGTGGGTTTTTCATGGGTTTCATCGTGGGTTTTTCATGTTTTTTTCATGGGTTTTTCGTGGGTTTCGGCAATCGTGGGTTTTTCGTGGGTTTCTCGTGGGTTTTTCATGGGTTTTTCGTGGGTTTCTCGTGGGTTTTTCGTGGGTTTTTCATGGGTTTCGGCAATCGTTGGTTTTTCGTGGGTTTTTCGTTGGTTTTTCGTGGGTTTTTCGTGGGTTTCGGCAATCGTGGGTTTGCCGTGGGTTTTTCATGGGTTTTTCGTGGGTTCATCGTGTGTTTTTCGTGTGTTTTTCATGGGTTTCATCGTGGGTTTTTCATGGTTTTTTCATGGGTTTTTCGTTGGTTTCAGCAATCGTGGGTTTTTCATGGGTTTTTCGTGGGTTATTCGTGGGTTGTTCATGGGTTGATCATGCTTTAATTTGTGTTTCATGGTTGTTCGTTTTTTTTTGTTTTTTTATGGCGTTTCAGTTGCTACTATGTCGCATCGCGCGCGCCTTTTCTTGTTGCACCCCGCGCCCCCCGCTCTGGCGTTTCTGTGCGTTGCGCCCAGCGCAAGCAGGCGAACAGGGCCTATAGGTGCGCGTGTGCCTATATATATATATATATGTTGCCACGACAAAAAAGAAAAAGCGCGTGGTCCATGCGCGCGCGCGTGCGTGATATTATGGCATGTGTTGCATATATTGATCAGCGCGCATGCAGGCATTGCCGCGCGCCCGAGCGCGCGGGCTTTGGTGTTGCCACGACGTCGCAGAAGCGTAGATATATATTTGTGGCTGCCATGCTTGCATTCCTTGATCTAATGGAATCGTTGGCGCACGCGTGCGGTCCTCGATGTGGCTTCATTTGCCTTGAACGTACTGTCATGCATGCGCGCCCCGCACCCCATGGCGCGGGCGCGCCAGCCCGCTTGATGCGTCTCATATATGGGCCACGGTGGGCCTTGCCCCCCCCGATCGACCCCCCGACTGGCCGTCGACCCTAAGGGCCCTTGTATTATATATATATATATATATATATATATATATATATATGCCCCTCCTGGGTTCCTGGGCCGTGGCCCTCCGTTAATCGTTCGCATCACCTGGGTTCCTGGGCCCTGACACTATCCGCCTCCACTGGGTTCCTGTATGGTGGGCAGGCGATATGGCACCAAAGCGCAAGTCAAAGCAAACAGGTTCTGGAGGAAAGGCGGGGAAACCGAGGAAGTCGAAAAGTGAACGCACGCCAGAGGAGATGCAACACGACAACATGATGGCCAGGATGCGGTACCATCTCAAAGCTGAGGACGAGGATGGCCTATTCCAGAAGGAGTACCTGAAGCAAAGGAGGGCCAAAAAGCAACGTTGGAGCAAAACCTTCGCCCAGCAAGGCATCATGCCATATTGTTTGCATGTCTGAAGGGGCTGAGGGTCGGAATGTACAGCAGCAGGCGTGTCATGATTGGAAAAAACACCATGGGGGGAACGTCGCAAGAGGACCCAAAGGGGAGGATAATGATCCCAGTATACGTAGTGCAACTAAACCGATGCGTCTGAAGGCAGCTTCGAGTTCATTCAGGCGGAAAAGGAAGAAAAGAAAACAAACAGGGTGAAAGAGAGCAGCTTGGGAAACTGGTCCTCCGCCTGCTGAAAATCCAATTTGGAAAAGGACCGCCCTCCATCGTTAATTCCCCGCACATCGATCCCGCGAGCCAGGCTCACAGAGGACGACATGCTGCATACTGCAGGGTGGCGCCCAGAGATTCAAGATACTGACTTCGGAAAGCGCCTGATGCTTCGCGTGCAGAACGTGATAGCCTACTGCAAGAGCGTCAAAGGCTACACGAAGGAGGGGCGGGGATGCATGGGAAACCTTGCTTCCATGGACTCGCAATCGAGATAGCTATCGAAACATACGGGGGAAGAAGGATTCGGAAGCGAGGGGTAGTGGAGACCGACACCCAGCACGGCGACCTGCTTTACAAGAAGATCGACTACAACGAACTCGAAGCTAATGACTGCCGCCCTTTGCGAAGGAAGGATGGGTACGAGGAGGGTGACGAGGCTCGAGGAAGAGGAGGTGGATAGTTAACGAAGAGGGGGGGAGGAGGATAAGGAGGAAGAGGAGGAATGAGGAGGAGAAGGGGGAGGAATGAGGAGGACTACGAGGACCAGGGGGAGGAGCGACGCTCTAGGAGATGAGGCTGGGAGATCAGTCGAACCGCATTGTTGGTTAGCTAGTGTCACCTTGCCCGTGCACACCCGAATTAGAAGTCCACATGTAGACTTCTTGCCATGCATTCCCACCGCTCCCTTCATGCCCGCGCCCAGGAACACGTTCAGACCATCGGCACGAAGATGACGACCCCGAAGAAGGAGATGGCCGAGATGAAAGCTGATAAGCGCATGAAGGCGCTCCGTGTTTTTTCTCATGTGTGCAGTGCTTTTTTTTGTTCTGAGCGCCTTCGATTCCCTTGCATACCGATTATTCAATGTTAGCCGTCTCAATGCATTGTTTCGTAATCCTGTCGCTGGCATTCTCGATGCGCGCCTCGCTCCAGGAAGAGATGGCTTCCTCTGGCGGGTCCGACTCCGACAACTACAGCTACTGCAGCTATTCGGACTGCACTGCCCGCCTTTGTTCTTGTTTGCGCTCTGCTCGTTCCACGCGGGCTTGAGCGAGAGCGATCGAGTGACGTCGGATTCTTGGGAAACGGATTGGAAGCACTAGGAGGGCGAGGAGGATGAGAACGATGAGATCCAGGCAGGAGAAAATCCGCTAACGTTGGAGGGTAAGGCTGATATCAGGAGGATAATTATACGGGGAGGAGGAGGAGAGGAGGAGGAGGAGGAGGAGGAGGAGGAGGATCGAGCAATGATGCCGATCGACGCCTCACCCCCCGAATGCAGACCCGAGGACTCGGAGTCCGACGGCGACAAACCTGGCCCCTCGAGTGGGGGCAACACTGCAAAGATGCTCGGAGAGGCTTCGCACTTGCTCACGATCTTCGAGAGCGTCGAGGTGGGGCAGGGGATCGGTCATCCTCCTCCTCCTCCCCATCCGGATCGCCCGCCTCCTCCTCATCCTCCTCGAGGGATCCTCGCTCTTCTCTCCTGTTCTCTCCTCCTCCTCCTCCTCCTCCTCCCCCTCCTCCACCTCCTCCTCCACCAACTCCTCTTCCTCCTTCCTACTCCTCCCTCCTCTCCCCCTCCTCCCTCATATTCCTCCGCGTCGTCGTCCACTCCCTCCGCAATGAAGCCGACGCTCGGGTGGGCAGGAGAGCAAGAACCCGTGCGTGAGCCCCTTCAAGACGGAGGTCACCGACGTCATGAAGTCCCTCCAGAAGACGATCATGGAGCTCAAAAAATTCATCCAGGGAAAGTCTGGGTCTTAGATCCTCTGCGGGTCGATTCGACTGGATGGAGAAAAAGAACGATGAGACGGAGAAGGCGGATGAGGAGGAAAAAGGATGAAACAAAAGGCGAGACATAGGAAGAGGGTGAGGGGATGGGGGAGGAGGAGAGGAGGAGAAGGAAGAGGCAGGTGGAAGGAGGAAGAGGGTGAGGAAGGGGCATGGGTCGCGCCCGCGCCGAGGTCGGAGAACAATCAGATCAAGGAATGCGCTGCGAACGTGGCCAAGGCTCGCGTCGCTGGGAGCGGGGCTCAGACATCCGATGCAGTGTTTACTTTGTTTGGGCCCATGTTTGAATCGGTTGCGTTTGGATGTCCTGGGGCCCAAGATGTCGAAGAAACTCGCAATCAGGGGACGTATGGCATCGGATGTCTGGGGTTTGGGTATAATGGAGATCTCATTTCGCTTCGGGGTGGGCGTCGTTGGACGACGTCGGGGTGCCTGGCTTGGAGGGGCAAGGAGAGACAAAACCTGCGGCGTCGACCTCGGTCGCCACCCATCCCGAAACGAAACTTGGCCCAGCAGGCGAAAGATCTCTTCTCGACGATCGACCCGCTCATGAAACAATTTGAGAAGGCAAAGGCAGACATCCAGAACAAAGGGAAGAACAAAGCCTCCAAGTAGGGGATCCGTGCGCGGGGCAGTGAGCAGCAGGATGATTGAGGGCTCCAGGACGAGCCCAGCCAGAGTTCAACAATGAAGGATAGGAGTGAGGAGGACTGGAGGTAGGAGGTATAGTTGAGGGAGGAGGAGAAGATGAGACATAGTACATCTAGACCCTGCATGCGCCCAGTTTCGGTGGCACAGCTCGATCGCGGGACAGAGTGATTGTTCCAGGCAGCGCAGTGCGGCGAAGTAAAAAGGCATGGGAGTTCGCTCTGCAGGGGGACCGACGATAGTCGACTTGAGATTAAGACCTGCAGCACCATCGAGAGTTAACTTGATAGCGACGCGTACTGCAACACCATCTGGGAACGTAGGAGGAGAAGATGAGATGATCCAGGCAGGTTGGAGGGAGGAGGGAGAGGGGAGCAGGAGGGAGAGAGGGGGCAGGAGCGAGAGAGAGAGAGAGGGAAGGATGGTGAGAGGGAGGGAGGAAGCGAGGCATAGTTGTGCTGCTTCGTCCATTGTCCAATGCAAATTTGGCAGCATGGTGTATCGTATGCTGCTAGCTCGTTATTGTAACGTCTTTGGGATGTGCATATTCAGATTCCTTGTGCTCGAGCCCGATTGTCAGTGTAACATCTTTGGGATGTGCATCGTTTCATTCTCTCGGCACCGTGCTCGCGCAATGTTGTCATGCAGTTGCCATCGCGTGTGGTGAATTTGATGTCGCGGATCCTTGTTGCCTGGTGGGGAATATTCGGGTGATGAACTCCGTGTGCATCACGGCGTCCGACTTCTGAGGGAGCGTCGTCGGCCAGCCTTGCATGCGTGTGTATGAGTAGGAGGACCTCCCCACTCCCATGAGCAGGACCTCCACGCAGCACCTCGCAGCCAACGTCGTCTGAAACCTTTCTGCGGCCCAAGCTGGCGCATCTCTGGCGAGATTGCCCCCCCCGTCCCAGCTATGGCGGATCGAGCTGCCGCCGAAGCTATCGAAGTGGAGCCTAGACTGGGGCTTCAGCCGCAGCAGACAGACAATGGAGTTGGATTGAGGACCCACTTGTTGCGTCAGTTCAAAGCTGGATTAATGACGGCCAAGAACGTTTGTGTTACGGCTTTCTTTGCTACTCTAGCAGGCGCTCGTGGCGTCGACGACCTTGCTCAGCCTCCGTCAAGCACCCACTGCTCAGAACACTTGAGGGCTGCAGTAGAAGCTCGATCAATAGATTCGTTTTACTTTGCCGATATACCCATGTGGTGCTCCGAGACCAACAGCAGGATAAAGGTCAAATTTCCGTTCAACCTCCCCCGCGAACAATTTGCAGATGAATGGAGTTTGGACCCGTCCCAGTGGAACCCGTTGAACTTTCCTCCAGCTGATCTGTCGCCAGTGTTCCATCAGCGCGAGGTGGTCGCACGCAACCCGCCAGGGAAAGTCTGTCCAGTTGGTTTTTTTTTCGGACGCAGTTCCCCACACGAAACGCGACTCCTTCATCGCGTTCTACTTCAGTAACGGGTTGAACGGCACACGGTACTTAATCTGCAGCTGCCGCAAAAGCGACGTGTGCCAGTGTGGATGCCATGGATTTTGCACGCTAGGTGCAATCCAAAGGGTTATCAAATGGTCCTACGATACTCTGGCTTTAGGGAAGTACCCCCAGACGAATCACCTTGGCCAGCCGCTTGCCGACGAAACCCGTTTCAACCAGCGAGGGTTTGAACTCGCTTCTGGCTACGTGTGCGCCCTCACAGAAATGAGGGCAGACCTGTTGGAGATAGTGACGGCGTTGGGGCTGAAGACCCACTCGCACGTCGATCACCCTTGTTTCGCGTGCTCGTGCTCCCGCAGTCAGCTTCACGAATATCCAGTATCGATCGAGTCCATGCAGTGGGTGCCGCGGGACGACGTCGCCTACGACGCAATGCTGCGACGGTCGACGATGAAGAGAGATGTTCCGAGCAAAGAAGTCTTGCGGCAACTCATGGCATCGATGCACTTCGATGACAGGTGTGGTGGATACGTGACCTTTCGTGATTTTCAACCCCTTGCGCTCCGCAAAGGATGCAGACTAATCGAAGACGGACCAGTAGTCGACCTGCACGAGCTCGAAGATATCGAGGAGTTCCCTGCTACGTTCACCTTCTTTGATACGACGGCGAACATGGGCCTCAACCTTGTGTGCCCGTTGCTATCAATCATCGGATTCAGCATCATGTGCGTCCACGTGGACGCGATGCACGTGTGGGACCTCGGAGTGACGCAGCTTCTGATAGGAGCCATCTTCAAGCTAGTGGTGGACAGGAATTTCGCTCGGTCAAGAAAGGCGTTCGCGCGCCATCGTCGAGCCGATAATCTGTTTCGTTTGCGCAGGACCGATGGTTAAACCGACGCACGCACACCCCAGCATGTCCAGCAGGCGGCAAAATCTTAATGTTCCCGAATATTGCCGCCTGCGTGGCCTCAACAGCTGCTCTGCACCGTTCCCCCGCCAGGAGAATGCGGGCCTACTACGACGCCAACAAGCACTTGTTCCCGAAGAAGGGCCAGAACCGCATCAACAAAATCACGCTGAAAATGTTTCACAAAGGTAAGCTGAAGGCCAAAGCGGCCGAGACCCGCCACTTGCTTCCCCTAGCGACTTTGCTTTGTAAAGAGCACAGGGATGTCCTTGGCGACGACGCCTTCCTCCTTACTTCCTGCTGTGAAGCGTTTGAACGGGTCCACAGTATTATGTTTGAGCAGAGGCGGCAAATGTCCGAGGATGCAATCCAAGACATGCAAAGGTCCATGCTGCGCTTCCTCCACTTTTACAAGCAGTGGGGCGGCAAACGCGTTTTCAAGCACCATGTTTCGGTGCACCTAGTAGAGCGGGTTCGCCATCACGGCAACCCGCGCTACTATTGGTGCTACCCTGACGAAGGTCTCAACCGTCTCATGTCTAGGGTCGCTAAGGCTTTGCACCACGGACCAACTTTTTACGTCCGTTTCTTACAGAGGGTGCTTCCGGACAGGTGCTGATCTCTACTCTCCCCTGACCAACTATACTGAAAAAGCTCCCTCTCTCCTCTTGGCCATGCGTTTGCATGCATGCCTGCAGCACGTGCGCACGTCTGTGATGGTCACATATATAGTGTTTGAGTGATGGCGCACTGGTGGAGGAGGGGGAAAGGAGGGGAGGAGGAGGAAGAGGAGGAAAAGAAGCCTATAGGGGGAGGAGGAGGAGGAGGAGGAGGAGGAGGAGGAGGAGCAGAAAGAGGAGAAGGAGGAGCATGTGGGGGGAGAAGGATCGAGGAGGGGTAAGAAAGGATCCATGTGGACCAGGGCGCCGCGAGCGAAGTCGCTCCAGAGAGGCTGGACTGCCCACTCGCCTGGGGAGGGAAGCTACAAGGAAGGGAGGGAGGATGTATGTATATATATATATATATGTTGATCATTGCGACTGACCGCGCAAGACACTCAAACCCAGAGGTCCGATGTCGTGATTTGTTCATCATCCTGAGTCGTAGAGGCCGCACATTGAGCAAAACGTCCGTCGTGATTTTTCAAGACGTTGGATCTCTGGGAAGGTCTCACTTCGTTTCACCGCCCGTGTTCGCATCGGATCACGCATGATACTCAAAGTATCATTTCGTTTCACCACCCGTGCGTGGACCACGCATGCAGATCAACTGGATCGAGGTGTGGCGCGCTGGAAATGGTGGTCGCGCACCTCCCCCCATTCTTCACACGTTGCAGTGGAGGAGGCGCACACGTCCTGGAGTTCTTGTTTTGTCATACCTGCAGCCCTTGATTGCACACATCGTCTCTTTGAGGGATCCGACATCCAAGGGATTGCACAGCCTGTCTTTGAAACCCCCTTCAAAACAGGAAGGCCATTCGACACCCACCCAGGGGATTTAAGAGGCCCCCCCTGTATATATATATATATATATATATATATATATATATACATACATATATAACTATAAATATACATACATACATACATACATACATACATACATACATACATACATACATACATATATACATGTATGCATATATACATATGTGTGTTTCCTCCTCCTGCTCGCCTTTCCTCCTCCGCCTCCTCCTCCTTACTCGTCCTCCTCCTCCTCGAGCCTCCTCCTCCTCCGTTCTCCTGCTGCCCCCCCCAGCCTGCGCCAGGTGGCGCCGTTCGTGGTGATCGAGAAGAGCCGCCCCGCCCGCCCGACCCGCCGCCAGACGCGTTCCGTGGCCCCATAGGGAGTTCCAGGACGAGGAGGAGGGGGAGGAGGAGGAGGAGGAGGAGGAGGATCCTCCTCCTCGTCCTCCTCCTACTCTTCCTCTTCCTCTGCCTTCTCCTTTTCCCTCCGTTCCCTCGCCTCGTCCTCCTTTTCCTCCTCCTTCCCTCCCCTCTCCTCCTCTGACCGCTCGTTGGATCTGAAGCCGCTCGTTGGTTTTCACGACCGCTCGTTGCCGCGCTGTGCTTCCGATGGCAGTGTCTTGATTTTTTTTCAAACGTCTTGATATCGAGATAGATTTCTGTTTTTTTCAAGGCGTTTCAGGACGTCTTGAAAAAATCAAGACGCAGGATCTCAGGGGAAGACCCCCCAGATCACGGTTTCGGTTTTGGTTTTGGTTCCGGTTCCGGTTTCTGTCTTCTCTTGGTTCGAAGAAGACCCCTTTGGTCACGGTTTTGGTTCTGGTTTCGGTTCCGGTTCCGGTTCCCTTGTTCTTCTGTCTTCGAAGAAGACCCCCCAGGTCACGGTTCCGGTTGTGGTTTCGGTTCCGGTTCCGGTTTCCTTCTTCTCTTGGTTCGAAGAAGACCCCTTTGGTCACGGTTCCGGTTTTGGTTTCGGTTCCGGTTCCGGTTTCCTTCTTCTTCTGTCTTCGAAGAAGACCCCCCAGGTCACGGTTCCGGTTTGGGTTCCGGTTCCGTTTCCGGTTTCCTTACCTAACAGCGAAGACTGATAGGTTTCTAGTGTCAAAAGAGAGCATCATGACACCCCAGGCGGGTCTGGGCGCGATCCGGGGGAGGGTGCTGGGGGCTTTTTTTTGACCCAACAGTTACACTCTTCGTGGTCTTCGAGGTCCCAGAACTCCACTCCCGGGAATGATTCTGAATGCCCGGAGCCAACTGTAGGCCACTTCTTGGTCTTCGAGTTCCCAGAACTCCATTCCCGGGCCACATTCTGAATGCCCGGAGCCAAGTGTAGGCCACTTCGTGCTCTTCGAGTTCCCAGAACTCTATCCCGGCAGTATGGTTCTGGTGGTGGTTTTGGTTTTGGTTTTGGTTCCGGTTCTGGTTCCGGTTCCGGTTTTGGTTCCGGTTTTGGTTCCGGTTCCGGTTCCGGTTCTGGTTCCGGCCCGGGCCACATTTTGAATGCCCGGAGCAGGCTGATGCTGAGGCTGAGGCAGGCTGAGGCTGAGGCCGAGGCAGGCTGATGCTGAGGCAAGCTGAGGCTGAGGCTGAGGCTGATGCAGGCTGAGGCTGAGGATGGCTGAGGCAGGCTGAGGCTGAGGCTGAGGCTGAAGGCAGACTGAGGCTGAGGCTGAAGCAGGCTGAGGCTGAGGCTGAGGCAGGCTGAGGCTGAGGCTGAGGCAGGCTGATGCTGAGGCAGGCTGAGGCTGAGGCTGAGGCTGAAGGCAGCTGAGGCTGAGGCAGGCTGAGGCTGAGGCTGAGGCAGCTGAGGCTGAGGCTGCAGGCTGAGGCTGAGGCTGATGAGGCTGCAGGCTGAGGCTGAGGAGGCTGAGGCTGAGGCTCATGCAGGCTGAGGCTGAGGCAGGCTGAGCTGAGGCCGAGGCTGAAGGCAGAGAGGCAGGCTGATGCTGAGGCAGGCTGAGGCTGAGGCTGAGGCTGATGCAGGCTGAGGCTGCGGCAGGCTGAGGCTGCGGCCGAGGCTGAAGGCAGACTGGGGCTGAGGCTGAAGCAGGCTGAGGCTGAGGCTGAGGCAGGCTGAGGCTGAGGCAGGCTGAGGCTGAGGCTGGGGCTGAGGCAGGCTCAGGCTGAGGCAGGCTGAGGCTGAGGCCGAGGCTGCAGGCAGACTGAGGCTGAGGCTGAAGCAGGCTGAGGCTGAGGCTGAGGCAGGCTGAGGCTGAGGCTGAGGCAGGCTGATGCTGAGGCAGGCTGATGCCGAGGCTGATGAGGAAGAGGATGGTAATGATGACGAATACGGCTTTGTTGAAGATCATGAAGGTGTGACGGCGAGCTTGATGAGGATGATCGTGGGATCCTCGTGCTGTTGTTGTTTCGGTATTCATCCGTAGCCTTCGTTGGTTCCGATGGCGCCGCCGTTGTGCCAGCGATGTGGCGTCGTCCAGTGCGCCGAGCTCGCTTCCACATCCTTGCGCCACGCCTGGCGTTTTGAGGAAGGCCTCAAGTGGGCCTGGTCTAGCCGTACACAGGCCCGTGGAAGCGTCCATAAGGCCGCTGGCGGGGCGCGCAGGCTATGTTCGCCGCCATGGAGAAGCAAACGTGCTCTCGCGCGCGTCGGCTTCTCCGGGGTTCGGCATTCATGCTTGCGCGCGCCGCGTTTGCGTCTTGTGGTCCTTCCCAAAGAGGCCTACTGGGTGTGCTGCGAGCAGTGCCACGCCCGCACCTGGCCTTTGGATCGCCGGTACAACAACCGGCACTCCAGGCCTCGGGTGGACCACAAGGTTCTCTCGAAGGGTGCTGAATTGCTCTTGCATAGCCTTTGCGTTGCGAATTTGGCTGCAATGGCATGGGCGGCATCCACTTTCGAGGCATATTGAGGCGGGAATGCGGCGTGCTGGCGTTGTCCGCAGGCGCCTCGACGATGCCCAGCCATCGCTGCCCGCCTTGTTACGTCGCGGGCCATCGCCCAGAGAGCGCTGGAAGCACGGTGAACTTTCCCATCGTGCTTGCGCGGGCGCGTCGGGCGACGCGTTGCCGCCGACGGACAACGCAGCTCGAGCGCCGCGTTCCTGTGCAAATGTGCCTTCGAGTAGTAGACGCCAACCGCGCCTCGGCATCCGAATGGGCGACGCATTAGCTGTGAACGGGTCGTTCAGCGCCCGTTGAAATACCTTGTGGCCGACGCTCGTAGGCCTGCGTGGGCGGCGGCGGCAGAGGCGGGCGCGCGCCGGCGGGCCGGCCGCGTGCGGCTGGTGGCCGGGGACTTCTACCTCACGGATGCGGTCCCCGAGCGCCGCCGGCCCAGCGACGCCGCGCCCTCGCCCGAGCGCCCGCCGCGCCGCCGCCTGCAGGCGGCGCCGGCGGCCGAGGAGGGGCGCGCCGCGGCGGCTGGCTCGGCGGCGGCCGCGGCCCGACCTGCGCGCCCCGCTCGCGGGGGCGCGCGGCGCGGCTGCTTGAGGGGGGCCCGCGCCACTGCTGGCGCGCCGCCTCCGCCGGCGGCGACGTCTGGCTACTTTTGCACTCTCTGCCAGGAGGCCGGCGCCGGGGGACTGGGCGTCGTTCGACGCGGTGCCTGGCGCCCCGTCGGCGGGGAGGGCCGTCGCGCGCAAGCAGCGGCCCTGCTCGTCGATGGGACCTGGGCGCGCCGATCGCCCCCCTGTCTTGCCTTGCGTCGCCAGGTCGCCAGGGCGCCCTTCTCAGAGCGGTTCCCCGCCACCTGGGAGCCGCCGACGAGCTGCGACGCCTGCGGCGGCGCGCTGGGCCGGGAGCTGACGGCCTACACCGCCACCGCCGGCTCCACCGAGGTGTGGCTGCTGGAGGGCGACGAGGCGCACCCCGGAAACGGCTTCTTCTGCGGGCGCTGCCAGGCGCGGCTGCGCGGGGGCCAGACGCTAGACTGCGCGGCAGCCCTGGGGGCGCAGGCCGCGCAGCGCTGGCGGGAGCCCGTGGACTGGGCGACGCGGCTGGCCGCGCTGGGGGCCCCCTACGCGCCTCGGCGGGGGCAGAAGCGGCCCGCGCGCTAGGCCGCAGCTCGCTCTCTGGGTCGCTTCGCGGCGTTCCGCCGCCCCTCGGAGCCTCCGCCCGAATCGCCGACTAGGCGGGGCTGACGTTCGCCAAGAGGCCATTTCTTTATTGCTTGGGGCATGACGGGCGCCATGGCCCCCGCCCCCCCCCCCCCTCCCCCTACGACGCAGCGCCCCCCCCCCAGTGCGCTCCAGGCACTGCCGCCGTGCGCATTGGGATCCGCGTAGGTGCCCGCGTAGGAATCCGCATTGGCGTCTGGTCCGCAGGCGTCGTCGTCGTCGTCGTCGTCGTCGTCGTCGTCGTCGTCGTCGTCGTCGTCGTCGTCGTTCGTCGTCGTCGTCGTCGTCGTTCGTGTTTCGTCGCTCGTCGCTCATCGTCGTCGCGCGCGCGGACGCGGCTGAAGCTTGTTTTTATGTCCGGGGCGATGACGGCAGTCACCCGGGGGGGGTGGCGGCGTTTGGGAATGGTTCGGAATGACGGAGGACGGGCAGCACGAACATGTAGGTGGCGATATGCACCACGACGGCTGCGTACATCACAGCGCCCGCCGCCTGTGTACACCACGCCGCCGATGTACACCACAGCAGCCGCGTGCAACGAAGCGCCAGTTTGTGCCACCGTGCCTGCGGGCACAGCAGCTCCTGCGCACACCGCAGCGTCTCCGTGCGCCACGTCAGCCGCGCGCAACGCAGCGGCAGTATACACCGCAATGCCTGCGCGCATTGCAGTGCCTGTGTACGCCGCGGCGCCTGCGTGCACCACATAGGCCGCGTGCAACACAGCACCATTGTTGCGCATAGAATTTCAGAAGGAATCTTTTTGACAAAATGGAGCGCGCGTGGACTCCAGAGAAACAGTGGAAAACAAATCCCCATGGACAGAGGAGTGCCGCTGGAATCTACGAGTCCCCCCAAGTCCGCCCGCATCGCCCTAACTCCCATTTGCGCCCAGGAGGTTCCAGCTGAACTGGCCGTCCGAGAACCAAGTGGCCCGATTCAATCGACCATTCTGCGGTGCACGCTGAGATGCGCACGTGCGTTGCACCGCCAAGCCGCGCGACAGGGGGCAATAAGGAGGAAAAAGGAGGACGAGGAGGGGGGAGGAGGAGGAGGAGGGAGGAGGGACAAACGTCGCATTCGATTGTCAGAACTTTCTTGGCGAGGCGTTTAGTTGTCCGCACCAGATCCTGATGTACATGCTCCTTCTACCTGTCCTACGCACGCAGGCATTGAGGTGTACACCAGCGCTGCGTTGCACGCGGATGCTGTGGTGTAGACAGGCGCTGTGGCGTGCACAGGCGCTGCGGTGCACGCAAGCACTGTGGTGTACACAGGCGTTGCGTTGCACATGGTTGCTGCGGTGTACGTATGTACACCGGCGCTGTGGTGCCCCCAAGTACTGTGGTATACACGGGCGGTGCGTTGCACACGGCTGTTGCGGTGTACGCAGGCGCTGTGGTGCACGCGCGCGGTGTGGTGCATAATTACCCTTTCCCCCTCCCCGCTCAGTTTGCCATGGCTTCATGAGGGGAGGGGCGTCTGTGGGCACAACGTTTTTTCTCTCAACAGTTGCTCCGCTGGAGGTCCGCTCGCTCCTCTTTTGCCGCCCCCTTCGTTGCCATTGGGTTTTGCGGGGGGCGCTGTGGTTTCTAGGAGGAACCCCCGTTGTACAGCTGTTCATGCGTATGTTTGTTTCGTCGTGTTTTTTGCGTCCTCTGTTGGCCAAGGGCTGGTGTGTTTCTAGGAGGAACCCTGGCTGGCCAACCCCTTTCCGCGCCCCCTTCGTTGCCATTGGGTTTCGCGGGGGGCGCGGTGGTTCATAGGAGGAACCTCAGTTGTACAGCTGTTCCTGTGTATGTTTGTTTCGTCATCCTTCTTGCGTCCTCTGTTGGCCAAGGGCTGGTGTGTTGCTAGGAGGAACCCTGGCTAGCCAACCCTTTCCTCGCCCCCCCCTTCTCTCGTTCGCCCCATCCTGGCTAACCGTGATTTCTTTGATAAGCGGGATGGGCCTGGGGATCCTGCGGCTTCCGCGCCGGGCTTCGTCATTGGCATGCTTCTCTTTGGGAGGGGCCCTCTCTTGCACTCCTCCCTCCTGCTCCCTTCTCCGTTCCCCTCCCCGCTCAGTTTGCCTCGGCTTCATGGCGGGAGGGGCGTCTGTGGGCACAGCGCCTTGTTTTTTGACAGTTGTTCCGTTGGAGGTCCGCTCGCTCCTGTTTTGCCGGCCCTTTCGTTGCCATTGGGTTTCGCGGGGGGTGCTGTGGTTTCTAGGAGGATATCCAGTTGTACAGCTGTTCCTGTGTATGTTTGTTTCGTCATCCTTCTTGCGTCCTCTGTTGGCCAAGGGCTGGTGTGTTTCTAGGAGGAACCCTGGCTGGCCAACCCCTTCCTCGCCCCCCCCCTTCCTTCGTTCGCCCCATCCTGGCTAACCGCGATTTTGTTGACGAGCGGGATGGGCCCGGGGATCCTGCGGCTTCCGCGCCTGGTTTCGTCGTTGGCATGCTTCTCTTTGGGGGGGCCCTCTCTTGCATTCCTCCCTCATACACCCTCCTCCGTTCCCCTCCCCGCTCAGTTTGCCTCGGCTTCATGGCGGGAGGGGCAACTGTGGGCACAACGTTTTTTCTCTTAACGGTCGCTCCGTTGGAGGACCGCTCGCTCCTCTGTTGCCGCCGCTTCGTTGCCACTGGGTTTCGCAGGGGGCGTGGTGGTTTCTAGGAGGAACCCCGGTTGTACAGCTGTTCCTGCGTATGTTTGTTTCGTCATGCTTCAAGCGCCCCCTGTCGGCCAAGGGCTGGCGTGTTTCTAGGAGGAACCCTGGCTGGCCAACCCCTTCTTCGCCCCCCCTTCTCTCGTTCGCCCCATCTCGGCTAACCGCGATTTCGTAGACAAGCGGGATGGGCCCGGGGATCCTGCGGCTTCCGCGCCGGGTTTCGGCATCGGCATGCTTCTCTCTTGGGAGGGGCCCTCTCTTGCATTCCCCCCCCATACCCCTTCCTCTGTTGTCCTCCCCGCTCAGTTTGCCATGGCTTCATGAGGGGAGGGGCGTCTGTGGGCACAACGTTTTTTCTCTCAACAGTTGCTTCGTTGGAGGCCCGCTCGCTCCTTTTTTGCAGCCCCCTTCGTTGCCATTGGGTTTCGCGGGGGGCGCGATGGTTTCTAGGAGGAACCCCCGTTGTACAGCTGTTCATGCGTATGTTTGTTTCGTCATGTTTCTTGCGTCCTCTGTTGGCCAAGGGCTGGTGTGTTTCCAGGAGGAACCCTGGCTGGCCAACCCCTTTCCGCGCCCCCTTCGTTGCCATTGGGTTTCGCGGGGGGCGTTGTGGTTTCTAGGAGGAACCCCAGTTGTACAGCTGTTCCTGTGTATGTTTGTTTCGTCATCCTTCTCGCGTCCTCTGTTGGCCAAGGTCTGGTGTGTTTCTAGGAGGAACCCTGGCTGGCCAACCCCTTCCTCGCCCCCCCCCTTCTCTCGTTCGCCCCATCTCGGCTAACCGCGATTTAGTTGACAAGCGGGACGGGCCCGGGGATCCTGCGGCTCCCGCGCCTTATTTCGTCATTGGCATGCTTCTCTTTGGGAGGGGCCCTCTCTTGCACTCCTCCCTCATACTCCCTCCTCCGCCCCCCTCCCCGCTCAGTTTGCCTCGGTTTCATGGCGGGGGGGGCGTCTGTGGGCACAGCGCTTTTTTTCAACAGCTGCTCCGTTGGAAGTCCGCTTGCTCCTGTTTTGCCGGCCCTTTCGTTGCCGTTGGGTTTCGCGGGGGGCTCGTTGGTTTCTAGGAGGAACCCTGGTTGTACAGCTGTTCCTGCGCATGTTTGTTTCGTCATCTTTCTTACGTCCTCTGTTGGCCAAGGGCTGGTGTGTTTCTAGGAGGAACCCTGGCTGGCCAACCCCATCCTCACCCCCCCTCTTTTTCTCCTTCGCCCCATCCTGGCGAACCACGATTTCGTTGACAAGCGGGATGGGCCCGGGGATCCTGCGGCTTCCGCGCCTTATTTCGTCATTGGCATGCTTCTCTTTGGGGGGGCCCTCTCTTGCGTTCCTCCCTCATACCCCCTCCTCCGTTCTCCTCCCCGCTCAGTTTGCCATGGCTTCATGGCGGGAGCGGCGTCTGTGGGCACAACGCTTTTTCTCATAACGGTTGCTCCGCTGGAGGACCGCTCGCTCCTCTGTTGCCGCCCCTTTCGTTGCCATTGGGTTTCGCGGGGGGCGTTGTGGTTTCTAGGAGGAACCCCCTGTGGTACAGCTGTTCGTGCGTATGTTTGTTTCGTCATGCTTTTTGCGTCCTCTGTTGGCCAAGGGCTGGTGTGTTTCTAGGAGGAACCCTGGCTGGCCAACCCCTTCCTCCCCCCCTCCCCTTCTCTCGTTCGCCCCATCCTGGCTAACCATGATGCTTTTGACAAGCGGGATTCGCCCCGGGATTCGGTGGCCCCCGCGCAGGGTTTTTTGTCATTCGCAGGCTTTTTTTTTCGTGGGAACTTTCTCTTGCATTCCTCCCCCATAACCCCTCCTCCTTTCTTCTGCCCCATTCACTTTGCCAAGGCTTCCTAACGGGGGGGGCGTGTATGGGCACAGCGCTTTTTCCTTCGGCGGTCGCCTCATTTGGGGGTTCGCTCGCTTTTCTTTCATCGCCCCATTCGTTGCTATTGGGTTTCGCAGGGGGCGTGATGGTTAGGAGGAACCCTGGTTGCACAACTGTCCCTGTGTATGTTCGTTTCGTCATCCGTCTCACGTCCTCTGTTGGCCAAGGGCTGGTGTGTTTCTAGGAAGAACCCTGGCTGGCCTACCCCTCCCTCCTCGTTTCCCCTTCTTTCGCTCGCCCCATCCCGGCTTGCCGTTGGGCCCATCTTTGGCCATGTCAGCCGTCTTGGAGGCCGTAGCAGAAAGCGCCCGAAGTGCGAAGGAACGCGGCAGACCGAAAAAAAGAACACGGCAGACAATTTGCGTTTTGCTCGAGTCACCCTGGAAAAATGATATGTCGGAGAAGCTGTTTTACCACCTCTCATACGACACATGGCGATTTCGCTCGGGACATCCTCTGACAATCGGGAGGGGCGCGGTAGACCGAAAAAGGGAGGACGGCAGAAACTTAGCATTTCGCGAGGGACATCCTCATAAAATGGCTCTTAGGGTCTGTTTTGCCGTGCTCTTTAGCTCTTGGGGTCTATTATGCCGTGTTTCTGGTGTTGTTCTGCCGTGCTCCTTCGCTCTTGTGGCCTATTCTGCTAAGCTCCTGGTATTTTTCTGCCATGCTCCTTAGCAGAAGGGGTCTCTGCTGCTGTGCCCCTGGTCTTTCTCTGCTGTGCTCCACTGCACTTGGGGCATATTCAGCCCTGCTCCTTAGCTCCCGGGGTCTATTCTGCCGTACTCCTGGTGTTTTTCTGCCGTGCTCTTCCGCTCTTGGGGCCTATTCTGCCGTGCTCCCGGTCCTCTTCTACCGTGTTCCTTCGCTTTCGGGGTTTCTTCTGCTGTGTTCCTGGTCTTTCTCTGCCGTGCTCTTTCGCACTTGGGGCATGTTCAGCCCTGCTCTTTAGCTCCTGGGATCTATTCTGCCGTGTTCCTGGTGTTTCTCTGCCGTGCTCCTCCGCTCTTGGGGTCTATTCTACCGTGCTTATGGTTTTTGTTCTGCCTGCTCCTTCGCTCTTGGGGTCTATTCTGCCGTGCTCCTCGTCTTCTTGCGCCGTGCTCCTTCGCTCTTGGGGTGTATTCTGCCGTGTTCCGTAGCTCTTGGGGTCTATTTTGCCGTGTTCCTGGTTTTCTTCTGCCGTGCTCCTCCGCTCTAGGGGCCTACTCAGCCGTGCTCCTCATCCTCTTCTACCGCGCTCCTTAGCTTTGGGGTTTTCTTCTGCTGTGTTCCCGGTCTTTCTCTGCCGTGCTCCTTCGCACTTGGGGCATATTCAGCCCTGCTCCTTAGTTCCTGGGGTCTATTCTGCCGTACTCCTGATGTTTCTCTGCCGTGCTCCTCCGCTCTTGGGGCCTATTCTGCCGTGTTTCCGGTCTTATTCTGCCTGCTCCTTATCTCTTGGGGTCTTACTCTGCCGTGCTCCTCGTCTTCTTGCGCCGTGCTCCTTCGCTCTTGGGGTGTATTCTGCCGTGTTCCTTTGCTCTTGGGGTCTTTTCTGCCGTGCTCCTGGTACTCTTTGCCGTGCTCCTCCGCTTTGGGGGCCTACTCTGCCGTGTTCCTGGTTTTCTTCTACCGTGCTCCTTAGCTTTCGGGGATTCTTCTGCTGTGTTCCTGGTCTTTCTCTGCCGTGCTCCTTCGCACTTGGGGCATATTCAGCCCTGCTCTTTAGCTCCTGGGGTCTATTCTGCCGCATGATGAGGAGGAGGAGAGAAACGACGATGATCAGCAGGAGGAGGCGGAGGAAGAGGAGGAAGAGGACGACGACGAGGACGACGATGACGACGACGATGACAATGACGAGGAGGCGGAAGATGATGATGATGGTGATGATGATGTTGGTGATGATGTTGTTGACGATGATGACGACAATGATGATGATGATGATGATGATGATGATGATGATGACGATGCTGATGGTTATGATGATGATGCTGAAGCTCATGCGGATGCTGATGATGATGATGATGAGCATGATGAGGTTGATGATGATGATGCTGATGATGATGATCATGATGATGATGACGATGATGATGATGGTGGTGGTGATGATGATTGTGATGATGATGATGATGATGATGATGATGATGCTGATGCTGATGCGAGGAAGAGGAGGCGGATGAGGAGGAGGAGGAGGAGGAGGAGGCGGAGGAGGAGGAGGAGGAGGAGGAGGAGGAGGAGGGGGGAGGCCGCGCTGCGACGCCACGCGTAGGGGGCATCGCCGGGGCGGTTCGGGAGGCCATGCAGGGGGCCTCGCGTACAGCGAGCTGCCGCGCGCGCGGCAGGCCTTCGCAGGAGCGAGGAGGGGAGGAGGAGGACAACTATCTCAAGGGCGCCCTCGAGGGCGCGAAGTTTCTCGCGTTTCGCGCTTCGCGGTTCGGCTCCGACTCCTCATCCCCCTCTTCTCCCCTGGGAGGCGGCGCGAAAGCGCGAAGTCATTCGCGTTGCGCGCAGCGCGAGGCGCGAAGTTGGGAGCCCCTGTGTACGTTGCTCCAAACATGAGTCCCCGGGGAGTAACCCACAACGTGCCGACATGCGCAAGAGGGGGGGAGGAGCAAGGATGGAGCGGGCTGCCCGCTCTCTGGCTACGCCCTCGGCGGGCCATCGGCCTGGCCCGCGGCCCCAGCGGCGGCGGCAGTCGCCGCCTCGACGTGCGGGTCCAGCAGGCACTTGAACCCGTGGAGGCCATGTTCGGTGGACGGGGCTTCTGCACCGTCGGGCTGCAGGTCGAGCCTGGGCTGCGCCTCGCGCAGCGCCGCAGCCACCAGTCAACCCAAGTCGGAGGGGGGCCCTCCTGCAGCATGGGTCCCTGCAGAGATCTGGTGGCCACGGTTCGAGCACCTCCCCTCGTCGCTGCGGGCCCTCCTCCTGCCCAGGACACACGGACACCTGACCGCGAGCAGGACCCAGGGGACCTCGCGCCCAGCACCAAAAGCACGCCCGTGGAACACTTTCAAGGCCGTGGGCAACGAACGCTGCCAGTTCTCTCATCCAGTTCGCCTTCCAGATTGAGAGTGGTTGCCACCACTGCCCATCAGCGTGAATGAGCAGTCAGAATGAACCCGAAACGCGCGCAGCTGCCGAAGGGGCCATCGCACATCTGATGGGAAGGTTCTGTTTGGCAAGCTTCTGTGCATCCTTGGGCGACACTCTCTCAGCCCCCCACACGTACCCTGCCCGTCGCAGCACCATCTGTACACATTTAGGCCTCCACATGCACCGCGACCCGGTGGGCGGCGCCGTCACCATCGCAACGATAGTCCTGCACATGGTCAAGTCAACGCAACTTTTCAGCTCGCAGCATCCCGACATATTGAGCAACTGCGTCACTTGAGAAACACAATAAGCGGAGCCACGCTGACAGGATTGAACACACCACTCATGGCGTTGGCAAAGCCATTGCCTTCAGGAGGGCCCACTGACAAGTGGACCACATATACCATCTGGGTCGTAGAAGGTGGCGGCGCCACCTGATATGCCATGGCAGGGGGGAAGGACTCACCTGGTCGGCTGGCGGCATCACCCGCGCGCCCTCTGCCGCCGGGAAGCGCGCAGCATCTCCGCGCGCAGCCGCGTCGCAGCCGGCAGCTGCGCGGCCTCTCCCAAGCTCGGGGTGCCGTTCGCGCAGCTCCAGCGCCTCGGGCACTCCCAGGAGTACGTCTGTGGTAATCAGCGTGTTCAATGCAGCCCTGCCCGGGCCTTCTCAGGTGCCTCGCAACGGCGCCGTTGCATCTGTCTGCGTGGCATTGAACATGCAGACGGTGTTTGCGTGCCACCAACACCGACACATCCACCTTGGCAAATTGGCGCGCCGCACAGTCTGGGCAGTTGTGGTCGGACCCAGACGCGCGGGCCACGCGTCCACGCTACTTCGCAGAATGGAAAAGGTTTCCCCAGCATCTCGTTCTTCCCGCAAATTACGCCGCTCCTGGCGGCCCCGCACGTTCACCCGCTTCGATTTGTCGCGGTGGCCTAGTATGGTTTTGCTGTGTGGGGCACGCGCGCGAGAGAGTCTTGGCTCGCAGTCGCTTTCGAGCGACACTCGGGTTCGCTCCCGCAATTCATGCCAAAATGGCAATCTCATGCGCCGGGGAAAGCCTAAAAGGGCTTCCGTCTGCCCGATCCTCCCTCCACTTTCTCCCCCTTCCTTCTCGCATCGACGTGCTGCCCCGGCCCCCTATGACGTCCTCCGTTGGCCTGGGTGGTGCACTCAGGTCGCGGGGGGGGATAGGGGGGGGGGTTAGGGTTTTCTTTTTCCTAAACAGCTTGTGCCTCGTCGCCAGTGGGGTGGGGGGTGCACCGTTCCCTCGGATGGGCACACCCCCCCCCCGCGAGTTTTCGACCCCGTCCCGCTCTCCTCTCCTTCCTTTCCCTCCTCCCCAACTCGGTATTCCAACGCCTTCGGCATGTCCGCCGACGCTCGGCTGAAGATGCAGGAGCGTAACAGAAGAAGCACAACATATAGGAGCACGGCAGAGCACCCAGGAGCACGGCATAATACATTAGAGCACAGCAGAGCACACAGAAGCACGGCGAAGCACGCAGGACCATGGCAGCACACGCAGGACCATGGCAGCACGCGCAGGAGCACGGCAAAACACACATGAGCAGGCTTCGAGGTACGAGAAGGCAGCTGGACGTTTTGGCGGAATCCGCTTCGTATTTGTAAGCAATCTCCAAGTATCTGGTGGCGGATTCCACGGGAACGCTTCGTTGGCGGATGACGGGAAGCGTCTTCGAGGTACGAGAAGGCAGCTGGACGTTTTGGCTGAATCCTCCTCATATATGTAAGAAATCTCTAAGTATACGGTGGTGGGTGGCGCTGGAACGCTTCGTTGGCGGATGGCGGGAAGCGCGCTAAGACTCGAAGAGTCGCGCGATGGACGTCTGTCGCCCAGAGGGATTCTATCATCTGGGGGGGGTCTGGGGGGGGGGCGTTCGGGATCGCCTCGGGGTCGGGGACCTGGCGGATTCCCGAAATGAACGCCTCGCTCAAGACATCCCCACACAATCGTGAGGTTGGGGGTCGTATATTAAGACGTATGTTGCTAAACATGGGCGTTTCGCCTGGGACATCCTCCAAAAATCGGGATCTCGAAATCGCTCGCCTAATTTTCGGATCCTCGAAAATGGGCGTTTCGCCCGAGACATCCCCAAAGCATGGGATGCCGACAAAACTCGTGTAAGGCATCTTTTCGGAGCGATCTCGGATGACCCCCAAAATGGCCCAAGAAGCGGAAGTACTGAAACGCCACGTATTTTTAACATGTTCATTAAAACGTCAACGCTTCGCTCGAAACATCCGCCCAACATGTCCTCTTCCTCCTCCTCCTTTTCCTCCTTCTCCTCCTCCTCCTCCTCCTCTTCCTCCTTTTGTTCTTCCTCCTCCTCCTCCTCCTCCTCCTCCTCCTCTTCCTCGTCTTCTTCCTCATATTCCTCCTCCTCCTCTTCGCCTTCTTCCTTGTCCTTTTTCTTCCTCCTCCTCCACCTCCTCCCCCTCCTCGTCGGTCTTCTCCTTTTCCTCTTCCTCCTCTTTTTCCTCCAACTCCTCCTCCTCCTGTGCTCTTCCTCCTTTGTCCCCCTCCTCCTGCTCATGTCCTCCCTCCTCTCCTCGTCCCTCCTCCTCCCTCCTCCTCCTCCGTCCTCCTCCTCCTCCTTCCTCCTCCTCCTTCTCCTCTCCTCTTCCTCTCCTCCTCCTCCTCCTCCTCCTTCTCCTCCTCTCCTCCTCCTCCCACCTCCTCTCCTCCTCCTCCTCCTCCTCCTCCTCCTCCCCCTCTCCTCCTCCTCCTTGTCTCCCTCCTCCTGCTCTTCCTCTTCCTCCTCCTTCTCCTCACCTTCCTTCTCCTCCTTCTCCTCCTCCTCCTCCTTCTCCTCCTCCTCTTCCTCCTCCTCCTCCTCCTCCTCCTATCCGTTCTTTTCCGGTCGTCGTATTCGCCGTCGTCTTCCTCATGCGGAAGAGTGGTGAGGATACTCAGGAATATGCTTGTGAACGTTCGGGGGGCGCGTGTCCATACGTATCCCTTGTGACCGTTCGGAGAGCTCGCCTGTACTACATTTGATCGCGATGATGCTGCAAGTTCTTGCGCAGTCTTCCCTTTCACGCGCTTCCCGTTCATGTCAGGAAAGGTTCCCAAAGTGAGCGTTTCGCTCGAGACATCCTCAGACAATCGTGAAGTTGGGGGCCGTATCTGATGACGTCTGTTGCTAAACATGGGCTCGCCTAATTTTCGGATCCTCGAAAATGGACGTTTCGCCCGAGACATCCTCGAAAACATGAGATGCTGACAAAGCTTTTGTAAGGCATCTTCTCGGAGCGATCTCGGATGACTCCCAAGATGGCCCAAGAAACGAAAATATTGTAACACCATGTGTTTTAAACATTTTCGTTGAAAAATCAGCGCTTCGCTCGAGACATCCTCCCAACATTTCCTCTTCCTCCTCCTCTTCCTCCTCCTTTTCCTGCTCCTCCTCCTTCTCCTCCTCCTCCTCCTCCTCCTCCTTCTGTTCTTCTTCCCCCTCCTCCTCCTCGTCCTCTTCCTCATCTTCCTTCTCCTCCTCCTCCCCGCCTTCTTCCTCCTTCTCCTTCCTCCTCCTCCTCCTCCTCCTCCTCCTCGGTTTTCTCCTCTTCCCCTTCCTCCTCTTTATTCTCCAACTCCTCCTCCTCCTGTTTTTCCTCCTTGTCCCCCTCCTCCTGCTCCTGTTCCTCCTCTTCCTCGTCCTCCTCCCCCTCCTCCTCCTTGCCTTTTCTTCTGCTGCTGCTGCTTATGCTGCTCCTTCTCCTCCTCCTCCTCCTCCTCCTCCTTCTCCTCCTCCTCCTCCTCCTCCTCCTATCCCTTCTTCCTCGGTCGTCGTCTTCGCCGTCGTCATCCTCATGCGGAGGAGTGGTGAGGATACTCAGGAATATGCTTGTGAACGTTTGGGAGGCGCGTGTCCATACGTATCCCTTGTGACCGTTCGGAGAGCTCGCCTGCACTACATTTGATCGCGATGATGCTGCAAGTTCTTGCGCAACTCTTCCCTTTCACGCGCTTCCCGTTCATGTCAGGAAAGGTCTCCATTGGCATCGTTGTCGTGAGCACCACCGTCATCTTCAGCGTCTCTTTTCCGCCTTGCTTACTAGTGCGTGTGCTGGCAGGCTCAAGGCTCAAGTCAACTGCGCTGCTGCTGTGCTCGCCCCGCGGTCCGAGGAGATCTCATGGCCATGGCCTCCCAGGACGACTTCTCGATGACGCAAGCAGCCAACGCCGAGGCATCATAAAACGGTCCATCCCACCTCCTGCTCAACCGATGCGCTTCTCTTGTCCAGGGCCCCCCCGCCCCAAATTTATCCGACCAGCTGTTGTCGCAACGCCTCGGTGGGAGAAAAAACGCAATACTTTTGGCCAATGCGCCGTGATAGTGCCCATTTGTGCTACGGCCCCCATTCACAGGCGGCGCATCTCGCCGAATTGCAAGCGCAGGCGGATGAGGAGGCGGTGGCGCTGGGCGGGCCGCCAGAAGAGCTGCCAGACGAGGAGGGCCCCGTGCCGCCTCCCCGTGTCGTCGCGAACCCCAAGACGTCGACGATGGACGACCTTTACCACGACCTGGAGGCCGTCCCGTTTCCTGATGAGCGCATCAAGGACGCCAGGGTTAAGTTTCCATTATCTAGCTCCGCCCCGCGTCCTCGGAAAGGCCTCGAGGCCATCAGGCGGCTCACGCCGGCCTTCTCAGCGACGCTTTTTTGTAGCTCCTGCACAGGAGTTGCTCGGCGAGAACAGCGCCAGCGAGATTCAGCGCATCCAAGGTTCCTTGCAGGTTCCTTTCGGCCTCGTATTCCTTGCGCTCGTGTCCCTCGCGTCCTTCAGCATGCACCGCACTGTTGCGATGTACACGCCGATGCTCGGAGGCCCTTTCGGGCGGCTTGTGCGAAACGCGCCTGCGGGACGTTCCTGCTTTCGTCCCTGTTTTAGGCTTGCCGCGGGAAAATTGAGCGCGGCGTTGCTTTGCAGCTGGTTTGGATTATGGTTTCGGTTCCGGCTTCCTGCTATCATTCGCGGCAACAGACCCCCGGAACCGCCGCCACCCCCTCATTTGAGCGACCGCAGCTTGCGCCCGCGCAGCCCCTGAGGGGTTCGGTTTATTGAGAAGCGTCGATTCGAGCGCGTGCCATTTCGCGCGGGCGTGGTGCCGCGGCGCCGCGCTCACGCGGTAACCGAATATACTCGACTAGTCAAAACTGCACTTGCGCTTTCCGTTCGCATTGGCAGTTCTGGAAAGGGCCCTGGGTCCGCACATCCCCCAGCCACCTCATCGCGCGGACAGCGAGTCAGCTTTCCTTTTTCTTGGGGGGGGGGGGGGGCAATGTCAAAACCGCCACCAGTGCCGCCTTTGCCGTGGATGGTACTTCTGGGCCGCACTGGCGCTGGGAAGAGTGTCATCGTCTGGCTGATCAAACAGGCGGTGCTCGAGCTGCAGACCCGGGTGAACCGCCGGCGCCGCCGCGAAAGGACGGCTGCGACCCAAATCGCAGTTTCCGCGGTGGCGGCGCGGATCCCGACATCGGGGCTTCCTGTGGATCCCTGGGGCCCCCGCCCCCGTCGCCCTGGTTTGGGTTTTTTTTCGCATTCGCTGGGGCCCCAACGGCCGCCGCAGTGGCTTGCCCCACCCCCCCGAGGAAAGAGGCGAAAGATGCCGAGAAGCAAGGCGCGGAGGCCGCGCCTCCACCGGCCGCCCCTGGGGACGGCGCCGCGGACCCCATGGCCGAGGAGGACGAAGTCCCTGACGAGGCCCAAGGCTCGGGCGCGGACGACGGCGACAAGAAGAAACTGGTGGCCTCTGCATCTTTCACAGCAGACACTGGCACGGTGTACGGCTGGGGGGCGAAAATGAAAGGCAATGACGGTCGGATCTTCGTCGCTCTCCACGAGGGCAAAATGCTACTATCTAAGGTCATGGCCGACGCCCCAGGCTGCGACGGCCAGTCGATCAACAAGCTGCACGATCGAGACGAGTTCAGCAACACGGTTCTCACTTCGTCGTCCAAGTTCTCGATCGACTACCCGTGGGCAGTGCTTTTCCTTGCGATGCACGTGGAGGACATGGGCGAATTATTCGCCGCAGGAAAGGACCCCCTCGGCATATTCTCCAGGTTCGACTGGTGCGCGTTCAAGACGGACGTGGCCAACCTGGACGACTATAACGATCTGGAGCAAGACGCCGGCATATTCTATTCATTCGCCTCCGGCTGCGTACCCCCGAGTGTCGTGGGTGGCCGTCTTGCTTTGGTCGCGCCCTGGCGTTGTATTGTCGTCGACGATGCGAAATGCGTGGCAGGAATGGGACGCGGCGCGCATCGCGCGCGGACGTCAATGTGGCGGCCTGGGGCATCCTCAACTCGCACTGAAATGCCCGCGCAGCCCCCATTTGTCCCAGCAGCGTTTCTTATGTTGTGGGAGTGCGGGTGGGAATGGGCATGCCATGCTTGAGTCGCTCGAGCTGGCCAGCTTGACCCTGGCCCTACCCCGAAGCCGCCCCCTTGGTCTACCACTAAGTCTTCCCCTTAAGTTTGCCCCGGGCCTACCCCATATGCACTGCCCATAGGGCGTCCCGTCTGCGTTCCCCCGACCGAAGGATTTCCCATAGGCTCACCCTGTGACCCTAAGCCCCCCCCGCGGGCCTTCGGGCCTTAGGTCTGCCTGGCCCTAGGCTGCCCTGGGGTTTCTGGCGGGCTCTGCCCTAGTTTACCTTAGGGCCTTGGGTAGGCTCCAGGCTAGGCCACCTTGAGGCCCGAGGGTCGCCCCCCTCTCCCCCGGGTTTTACGATGGCTATTTCGTTGCAGTTCATTGCCGTGCCAACGCGCATCCTGCATGGGCGGTAGCGGTTTTGGCTGACATTCTGGACATCATCGACGCCCAGTACCCGAGTCTTGCTGCGACCCCGAGGAAGGCGTACGAGACCCAAGAGTACAGCCAGAGAACCAATCTGTGGCGCATCAAGCAGGACTCAACGTACTTCAAGACTTCCTTTGCCATCCACGCAACGCAGCAACGAGACGCGATCCGGACAGGCGACCACAAGCGTGCATCTTTCGAGAGCAAGGTGAAAACCAAAGTGCGCCGTTACGCAGTCCCCGTGGACGCGCTCTGCAAAGCCATCCACCAGAATATTATCTTGGATGCGCACAGGGCGAAGATGGAGAACGCCGCATTGGAAGCTGGAGACGATGCTGAGTGGTGGCGCTGGAAATCCATGGACATCTTGGACCTGCGGCGGGTGCTGCTCGAGAAAGAGGAGGAGGCCAGGGAGGCAGGCGTCAAAGACCAATGGTCCCTGGACGTCAGCGCCGCCAACGCCGAGATCGGCGACCTCCTGACGAGTTTCCTCGGCCGCTCGTCGGCTTTGTGCGCCACGTGGCTGGGCGGCAAAGTGGTGGGCGATGGGACAGGAAACGCCCCCCCGAAGTTTGGTGACAACCCGATCAAAATCGTGGACGCAGAGGCCTTGATGGGCATGTTCCCGCAGTGTACCCCGCCCGGCCCTCGGGATCTGACTCGGGGAAAGATCCGGCCCTTCCTTTCTGTCGCGCGTGCGCGCGTGCATTTTGATGTCCGCCCGCTCGTGCGGGGGCGCGTTCGGGCCCCGTCGGTTCCCGCGATCGCCGTGACACTATGGCGCATGTCCCACTGGAGCAGCGTTGGTGGCGCGTGCCGGCGCGCGCACGGCCTCCTTTCGCTTCGGCCGAGGTCGAAAGTGAAACGCAGTATGATATTCCTTGTGGAGGCCCCCACCAGCGTCTTCAAGCTCGTTACCATTGCGAGGAAATTGAACAAAGGCTGCGATCTGGACTTCGCGGCGTCCCTGCTCCACCACGCCGGCATGCTTGCCATCTGTTCCTGGAAGAAGCCCGGCGCGGTGGGATATCCAGGACAGCTGTTCCATTTTTTGCACGACCCAGGCCGGGAGGGGGGCATTCGCGCCCCCCCAACCGCCTCAGTCGGATGCCCCCAGAACGCCCCGTTGGTCAATCGGGGCCCCTTGGGGGCGTTGTTACGTCCATCTTGGGCCTTTTTGTGGCTCGTCTTGGGGCTCTCTTGGGCCGTCTTGAGGCCGCGGGCGCCCGTCGGAAGCGAAAACGCACGCATCAGTTTGTTCCTTCGGTTTCGAACAGACTGCAGCTTCCCAGGGGTGACATTGGGCGGCCCCGAGGCGGGAGATTCGTCGTGGGCTTTATTGAACCATGTGTTGGGCTCTCTTGAACCATTTTGGGAGCCATCTTGGGCGATGCGAGGCCTTCGCATCGCCATGTTGAACCATCTTGGGCGCCCCGACGACCCGCGCCCAGGCCGTTCCACTGCTGAGGGAAAGGGCGGGGCGGGAAGGAAGTTCGCATGTGAAATCGCAGTTTCGTTCGTGCGTGCAATCGCGCTACCATGATTGGAACAGAGGCATCGCGAACGCCCTCCCATCTCCATCCCGATAGTGCATAGTTGACGGTATGCTCCGGGCATGATGCCTCCAGTACCAGCAGCGCACTTCGGGGGAAGGGCGGGTTGGGGGCCGGGGAGGGGTGGGGGGGGGCGACAGGGAGGTGGGGGGCAAGAGGGCGGGGGGGAACAAACGCGGTGGCGGCCCGCAACCCCCGCGGAGGAGGCGAAACGAGAAGGGAGGAGGAGGAGGAGGAGGAGGAAGAACAGGAAAATAAGGATAATAAGGATAACGAAAAGGTATATATATATATATATATATATACATACATATATAATAAATAAATAAATAAATGAATAAATAAACTAATAAATAAATAAATGTGTACACTTGTATGTAGAGAAAGATTGATAAATAATGGACGGAGAGAGAAAGAGGGATATGCGTGGTGCACTCTTCACGTTGGGCTACTGAGCGCCTCTGTCTCGTCATGGGCTCCCATTTGATATTGTCTACGCCTCGCGGATCCCCACCAGCCCATCCAGAAGCAATGCCAAAGGGCTGCTGGTCGTCTTCGTGCTGTTGCAGGTGCTATTGATACCGCTGCTCGTGGTGTTGATGGTGCTGGTGCTGTTCGTGTTGGTGATGATGGTGGTGTTGACGCTGCTGCTGGTGGTGCTGTGCTGTTGCTGCTGCTGCCGCTGCCGCTGCTGGTGGTGGTGGTGCTGCTGCTGGTGTTGCTGGTGCTGCTGCTGGTGCTCTTGTTCGCGTCGCTGCTGGTAGTAGGGTGCAGTGCGGGTGGTGCTGCTGCTGTTGGTCCTACTGCTGTTGGTGCTGCTGCTGGTGCTAGTGCTGATGTTTCTGCTTGTGGTGCTGCTACTGTTGCTAGTGGTGCTGCTGCTGGCTGGTGCTGGTTGCAGTGGTGGTGTTGGCGTTGCTGGCGGTGCTGCTGCTGACGCTGCTCTCTTGGGGGCCTCTTGGGGTGCTGTGGGGGTCTCCCGTTGCCCTTTTGGGGCTCTTCTGAATGGTCTTGGGGTCCGCTTGGGGCTCTTGTGGGGGTCTCGGGGCCCTCTTGGGGCCCTCTTGGGGCTCTTTTGGGGGCTTCTTGGGAGCCTTGTACGGCCTCTTGGGGCCATCGTGGGGACCATCGAGTATAAGAGGGCGGGGTCTTTTTTCGGCGCCCCCCCTCGGGAGCCCTCTAAGTGGCCTCTTGGGGCGCTCTTGGGCCGCTCTTGGGTCGCTCTTGGGCACTCTTGGGGCCGTATTCGGGGCCTTTTTGGGCCCCTCTTGGGGCTGTCTTGGGCCATATTGGAGCCATCAAGCGGGAAGGCCAAAATCATTGATTTGCTTACGTTTTGACAGATTTCCGCTTCCTTGGGGGGCCCCGAAGGGGCTCTGAGAGTACTCGAGGCCGTGTTGTGGCCCTCTTGGAGTTTTTTGGAGGCATGTCGGAAGCTATATTGCACCATCTTCGGCTATATTGGGCCATCTTGGAGGCCATTTTGCAGCAGCGGAGGCCCGATTGAAGTCATCGTGGGCCATCTTCGGCGCTCGTACTAGCCGCGAACCCCCCCGTCCAGGTCCAGGGGATGGGGTAGCCCTCCCCCGAGCAGGGGAAAAAGGAGTTCTTGTGGAAGAGGAAAGGGAGGCATCGTAAGACCACCTGTCGCCCAGAGGGCTGGTGGGACTCGAAGTTCGCAGATGCTGGAATAGGTTATTCAATCGCTTCGCTCACTCCGCCGGCCCATGTTGCATGATCGCTACTGCTTCGCCGTGGGCCCGGGGCCATTGTGGCGCCGCCGAGGAGGAGTAATATGAGGATGGGGAAGGGGAGGGGAGGAGAAGGAGAGGATGATAAGGAGACGAGGAGGATGAAGAGAAGTAGGAGGAGGAGAATGGGCGGAGGAGGAAGCCTCTCGTTGGCATCTTGTGTTGCTCTTGGGGCCAAACAGGGTCGTTGTCAAGATGTTTCTTCGGGAGGCCTCTTGGGGTCTTTTGAAAAGCTGTTCGGGGGCGCCTGGGAGGCATTTTTGAAGCCTTCTGGGGGGCCTCCTGGGAGCCTCCTGGGGCCTCTTGGGGGCCTCTTGGCGGCATCTTGGGGCTCCTTGGGGGCCTCTCGGGGACTCCTGGGGCCCTCTTGGGGCGGAAGGCTCGAGGTTTCGGTTCGTGGTCCCCGTCTTGGGCCCCTCTTGGGGCCGTCTTGGGGCTGTCTTGGGCCGTCTTGGGCGCCTCTTGGGCCGTCCCGGGGCCCTCTTGGGCCCTCTTGCGGCCCTCTTGGAAGCCTCTTGGCCCGTCTTGGGGCCCTCTTGGGGGCCTCTTGGGCCGTCTTGGAGCATCGGATGGCCGAAAAGGGGACAAGGCCCAAATCCTTCCCCAAAACCATCGTAAAATGATTTTGGCTTCTCGGGGCCCTCTTGTGACGCCTCTTGGAGGCCACTTGGAGGCCTCTTGGGCCGTCTTGGGGTCATCATCGGCGTCTTGGAGCGCTCTTTGGGCGTCTCGGGGGCCCTTTGGGCAGTCTTGGGGGCCTCTTGTGGCACTCTTGGCGAGCTCTGGGGGGCCTGAGAAGCCGCACCCAGTTGGAAAACCATCTCTGGGTAGCAGTGGTCGGGCTGCGGTCGGGGTACTTTTCGCCGGGACCCCCAGGGGCCGCCCCGCGCGCGCGAACTAGAAATATTGTTAACCAGTTGCCGGAGATCTTAGCACGCCTCTGGCCCGTTGGGCCGGCGAATTCGTTCTTTATGTGTGGAGGAGGAGGAGGAGGAGTAGGAGTAGGAGTAGGAGAAGGAGAAGGAGGAGGAGGAGGAGGAGGAGGAGGAGGAGGAGGAGGAGGAGGAGGAGGAGGAACAGCAGGAGAGAGGAGGCTTCCTCCTCTCCCTGCTGTCCTTCCTTTCTCTTTCCCTCACCCCTCCTCCTCCTTCTCCTCCTCCTCCGCTTCCTCCTCAGCGCCGTCTTCATGTCATGCATGCGAAACGCATGTTCCCGCTCGCACCGGCATGGTTCGCGCCTCCATTCAATTATTGGCGCATGGGGGCAGGTACAATAAGAGCCACATGTTAAGTTCTCCGTGCTTGGTCTCTCACCTCAGCAGGGGGGCGCCCCCAGCACCCCCAGTGCTCGTGTTTTGCGCTCCAGCGTTCCTGACACCTGCTCGATTCCCCGCACCGACTCGAGGCTCGGCGCGCAGCTGGTCTTACCCTTCGCTCCGGCCCCCCCTCCCGCCCGCCAGAATTTCCTTTGCAAGTTCCAACGCCCCGCATGGCTTGCCAAGTCTTGCGCAAGTGACGCGGGCCGCGATGTTTGTTAGGGGTGCTTGCGACGGCCAGGTCGACGCATGTGTATAAAGCCTCCCAGCGATGCACGTCGGGAAATCGCCCAAGCCTGAAGACCCCGCAGCATGCATGGAGATCGCCAACTTCTTGAGAAAGGCTCGGCGCCTAGTTGGCCTGTCGATAGTGTTCGGGCCTCGATTAGGCAGCTAGCCGGGCACGCCGCGATTTCGTGACAGCGGGGGCTTCGCCGCTCGCGATGTCATATGTGGCGCAACGCCTTCGCATGCGCTCCTGTCGGGGCCGATCCTCGCGCTTGGCGCTTAGCACCTAAGGTCTGCGGCATTACGCGGACGGACGCGTTCTTCAATGCAGACGTCGACCCGTCAGTGGGCGTCGCATCAGACCTTGGGATGACATTCAAGGAGTCATTCCAAAGACATTGCGCACGTATACATGGCTACGTACGCGCTCACACAAACATACACATAGTTTCACAACCCCACGTTCTGATATCTTCACGTTCGATGTCCCAGAGCCCCACTTGCCATTCCAGAAACGATGCTCGGCGATTGGCCGGGACACGATAGTTTATATGCACAGCAATGATACATGGACGCAGAGGAGGCCGTTTGACAGATGATCCGGATGTATATATTTGGGGGTCTATTGGAGCCATAGCGAGGTTTCCTTGGGGCAGCCCCGCTCTGCCTCATGGTTTTTTTGTGGCAGCTCGAGGCCCTCGTGGACGCCGGGGGAGCGCCTTTTTGGAACCCGATCTGCGAGACCATCGGCCGCGCAAAGGGATTGTTTGAAGTTGCCCTCCTTCGCTAGGGCCAAAAGCCGCATGTTCAGTTATGTTCGGTAGGATCTGGTCGCCTTCTGTCTGTCTGTTCTTGAATGGCAACCCTGATCCCCTGAAGCTTTTTCTGGCCCGTCAGGGGGGTCGCAACGTACGGGGGCTTCAAATCTCTGCACCGCGTGTCGTTCCGATGGAACTTACATTTCTCCGCAGGAGGTGGACGCTGCAACGCCGGCTGCTCTCGGGGAACGGTGGGCTCCGAAGTTGAATCCGACAAGCCGCGTGGCCAGCGCTCTCGGGGCGGCAAAAACCGCGGCGCAGGCCGCAGCAGCCAGCGCAGTTGCAGCGTCGTCCCCAAAGAAGCGCCAGCGCCCGGAGAGCCCATTGGGCGAGGCGGCGCCGTCCAAGGCAGCCCGCGCGGACGCCCCCGCGTCCCAGGCGGGGGCCGCTGTGCCAAGCGGCGGGATCTATGAGGTGCAGACAACTAGAGTGGCATCGGTCCGCGCCCACATATCTTGGCTATCCACACTGTTTGCGACCGCCCGCTGTCCCCAAAAAGTTTGGGCCAGCGTCTGGATTGAAATATGACCCAGATCATGCGGTCGCTGAGAGGGTTCCAGGGGCGGCGTTTTTAGGAGAGAGAGAGAGAGAGAGAGAGAGAGAGAGAGAGAGAGAGAGAGAGAGAGAGAGAGAGAGAGAGAGAGAGAAAAGAGAGAGAGAGAGAGAGAGAGAGAGAGAGAGAGAGAGAGAGAAAAAAAAGAAAGAAAGAACAAACAGAAAAGATAAAGAGAAAGTGTAGATATCCTGCGCATCTCGACAACGGGGCGTTTTCAGGCCGCTCATAAAAACTGCGCCGCAAACGTTTAGTGAGCCTACGCAGCCCCTGCTGACAAGCGCGGGTCGCCGGACTTGGACGCACTTCGATGACCAATATCCAGCGGCCTTCGGCGCGGTCCGCCACCGCGCCTGGGTTGTCGGCGAATCTGGGCGGTCCGTTCGGCCAGCCCAAGGCCTCCAAGACATTCCGACAAAGGCCTTGCTAAGAACCTCGGGGCGGGCCCCGACGCCATCATAGGCCACATTGGAGGCGCGCGCCCCGCAATTGACGGCCCCGAAGCTTCTGATGGAGACGCGCGGGGCTCGCGGGAGCGCCCGAGAGCTCCATTGACTTGTGGGCCTGACCCCTAGAAGCTACATTTGTCCCGCGGCACTGATGGCCCTGAGGGACCAAGGGACGTTCCACGCGGTGTCCACGGCGCGGTGGCGGATCAAGCAGCCATACTGCAAGAATAAAATCTCTGGTTGGGAAGATGACCACTGGGATATTTGATGGGCTGCCGCCTTCCAGCACGGAGCCCCTCCGACATTGGCCTCTTTGGGCGGTTCCTCCGCCCGCGCGCGCATCGTCCAGGTTTTCGGCGTCGGGCCGGCCACGTTGGGGCGCATGTCGCCGCGCGAGTTTGCCATTCTGGATGCCGCGTCGGTCGGGGGTTCCGATCGCCTGTTGCCGAAGCCGGGCGCCCTTGGCAGGGGAAGCGGATCGTCAAGAGCGTTTTCGGTGCCATGGGCTTGATGCACGAGCCGAATCGGTCCAACGTGCCTGGGCTAACGCCGCTCCGCCCGCGCGGCACCCGTCGCCTTTTCCATTCCGCTGGCTCCTGCAATCTCATGCGCGCTGATTTTTCGCATCGCCCCATACCTCTCCCCAGGGCCCTTCGGGTCTCTCGGGCCGAGGGGAGCCCGCATGGCCGCGTTGCTTTCCGCGGCTCGCGCTCTGGCCACGGTCACCTCGCATCTACGTGCGGTTCGTTCTCCGTCGCGTACCCCGTGGCAGGCGTTACCCCTGATGACAGTGCATAGGCGAAGCGCAGCCCATGGCGCAACCCATGGCTTGCGCAATCCACAGCGCATGCTATGGCGCAGCCCCTGGACGACGGTTGGCCCTCGCAATTCCTACGGGGCTATGCCTGGTGCGCGCTTTCTGTTTAAGCTGGCGGTCGGGCCTGCGCGACGAGCTGTTTCGTGATTTTCTTTTTCGCGTGCCTGGGTGGCCTCGCGACTGCGGGGCGTCGCGGACTAGCCAGTTCACTTTTCTTCGTCCCACGTCGCCCGAAGACCTCGACCACGTTGTCAAGAAACTCCAGGAGTGGCTGTCCATGTCAGAAGGCCACGAACGCACAATGACCACTAAATTGGAGGGGGCGGCGTGCAATGATTCTTGGACGAGGGTGTCCTTCGATTACGTCTTGGGGGAGGTGCTGAAAGCGGCACCTGCGGTTCCGCAGTCTGCCAGCAAGGTCACGGTGAAGTGATATCGCCTTCGCGGCAAGCTTGCCTGCATAGGCCGATCCCTCCTCGGCGGAGCGCGTGTGTTTTCCAAGTGTAGCGCACGTGCGCTCAAGATGGCCCCCTACGCTGGGGACCCACGCGCATGTCCAGTCACCGTTTCGACGGTGGGCTTGTTGCCCGGCGCCTTATCGTTTGCATTACCGATCACCCACACGATCGCCAGTTGGTTTTGTGATATGGTATTGCTTACAGATTCCACAATCGACGTCGCCCCCCTCCACCCTCCTCAACAAAATCCTTCCCCAAAATTAATATCGCTTCCGCCCCTCAAGTTTTCCCCTCCTGCCCCCCCCTCTTCCATCCTCCCTCTTTCGGTTTTTTGTTCTTCAGTTTTCCCGCATCATGCTTTTACACCGCACTTGCATATATACCATGTGCCAGTCATGTGCCAGGCCTCTGCGGCCCTTTTTGGATGGACTTCCTACTGTGCACGTCGTGCCCGGGCATGTGCGGGGGCATGTGCGCTGTGTTTTGGTGTGTCCATCATACGCACATGCACGCACAGTCCGACGCGCATGCACGCACATGCTTGCACATGCGGGAGGTGTTCGAGAATCGCATATCTGTCATCGGCACATGCACGCACATGCTTGTGCAATCTCTCCTCGGGAGGCCGCGCGGGCCCGCACATGCACGCACATGCGGTGAAGCGCGCGGGCGCACATGCGTGCACATCCCAATGCACATGCACGCTCATGCCCTAGGAGTTGTCTGAGACCCCTTGTGCCTCCAATGCCTCCTGGCCTTCGCAGAGCTAACCTGGGGCGTGCCAGGGCTTCCTGAAAGAGTGCGTTGTGCGCTTAGACTCGCCCGCTGCTGGCGGGGGCGGTTCTTCGCCCGGCTCGTGAGCTGGCGGTGTCGTGCCCTCCTAGTAAAACATTTTCCCGCGCGCCTTCTCAGCTCGGCCGGAGAAGCGAGGGTGGGGGGGGGAGGTGGATGGGGAGGTTAGGTGTTATTTGCTCGTTGGTTGTTACTGCGGCCCGGTGGGTGTTAGTATGGCCAGGGGTCCTCCGGCTGGTATTAATTATCGAGTACGTTGAGGGGGGGGGAGGAGGCCAAAAAGGCTCTTCCCCCCCTTCACCGAAGAGCCTCTCGGAAGAGCCTCTGGTGCTCTCCGAAGAGCCTTTTGGGGCCGCCGAAGACCTTCTTGCAGCCGCCTAAGGGCCTTTTGAGCTCTCCGAAGGGCCTCGTGGGGCCTCCGAAGAGCCTCTTGGGGCATCCGAAACGTTTTTGGGGCTCTCCGAAGAGCCTCTTGGGCTCTCCAAAGAGCTTTTTCTTCCGGCACTTCCTAGCACTCCCTCGGGCTAGCACTCTTCAGGGGTAGTATTCCCTAGGGCTGGTATTCCGTAGCGCGAGTATTCGCTAGGACGAGTACTCCCTTGGACGAGTACGCCCTAGGGGTAGTAATTCCTAGGACTGGTACTCCCTGGGGCTAGCACTCCCTACGGCTAGTACTCCTTAGGGTTAGTACCCCCTATGGATGGTATTCCCTAACACCAACACTACAGCACCATAGTACTACCACACTACAGCACCACTACCACAATACCAGTGCCACAACACCACAACACCGCTACTACAACACCACAACACCGCTACCACAATACCACAACCACAACACCACAACACCGCTACCACAGCACCACTACCACAGCACCACTGCCACTACCACAACACTATTACCTACTAACAACTCAACAACACTACCAACACCACACCACTAACACAACACTACCAACACCACACCACTAACACAGCACACCACTACCAACACCACACCCACTAACACAGCATACAGCACAACCAGCCACTACCAACACCACACCACTAACACAACATTACCAACACCACACCACTAACACAACACAGCGACCACCACACCACTAACCCAGCACTACTACCACGTTGGTTACAGGTGGGAGTTACTGTGGCCACTTTTGCCTTCGCGGGAGTGCAATCCCTTAAGGGTTGCGAATCTCTCCAGATCCAGCATGAGATACCTTTACATATTACTTTTCATTGAGCGGCCTGCGCGGGCCACAGTAACTCCCATCCGGCCGCGCGACGGGCCACACTAACACCCAACGGGCCATACTAACACCCAACGGGCCACAGTAACAACCGGTCGCGGTGTAGGGGGGGGGGAAGGAGGGGGGGACGGAGGAAGCGGACGCCCCCGGCTCGGCCAGCCCGCCCGCCTGTTCGGCTCGGCCAGAGGAGAAGGAGGAGGAGGAGGAGGAGGAGGAGGAGGAGAAGGAGGAGGAGGAGGAGGATGTGAGAGTTGCGGGGATGTCTCAGGCGAAAGTGGCTTGACGGCCCGAGCTCAGGGAATCTCGGAATCGCTGGCCTGGCTCGGCCACTGGCGAGCTCGGCCTGTGCGAATACTGTGCGTACCTGTGCCGGGCATGTGCGGGACGTGCAAGAATGCCGGGGCCGGCGTTCTTCTCCGGGCGCCTCAGCGTTCGCGTCCGCGCGCAAGACATCCTCGCCCGAGATGCCCTGAGTTGAGGTGTTCAGGCCACTTTCGCGCTGACTTTCGCTGGAGACATCCTCGCAATTCTGACCTCAATGATGCCCTGCTCCATAGTGTCTCGGCCTTTTTCGCTTGAGACCCTCGCAACTCTGGGTTCCGAGATGCCCTGAGCAGGTGGTCAGGCCACTTCTGCCTGAGACATCCTCGCAACTCTGGGTTCCGAGACGCCCTGGGCTGAGGTGGTCAGACCACTCTCGCCAGAGACATCCTCGCAACTCTGACCTCAGAGATCTCTTGCCCCATGGTGGTCAGGCCACGTTCGCCTGAGACATCCTCACAACTCAGACCTCGGAGGTGTCCTGCCCCATGGTGGTCTGGCCACCTTGACCAGCGACATCCTTGCCACTCTGGTTTCCCCAATGGTGGTCTGGACACGCTTGCCTGAGACATCCTCGCAACTCTGGGATGCGAAATGCCCCGAGCTCAGGTGGTCAGGCCACTATCGCCTGCGACATCTCTGCAGCATGTGCGGGCATGTGCGTCTATGCTTTCGGAGTTTTGCTTGACCGTGCATTCGACTGTGCGTCGGACGGTGTGGCATGTGCGCGCATGTGCGGCAATGCTGTTGAGGCTTTTGTATATTTGCATGGGCATGTGCATGCGACTGTGCGGCATGTGCCTGAATGTGCGGCCCCTTCCAGACCACAATTTCAAAGTGAGCACTATAGAAATGATCGCTATAGAAGTGAGTCCGGTGTATCGGTCATTGTTCCACTTCTTCCTTCGCGCCGTCAGGGGCGGGATGCAGTGGGCGCGTTTTTCAGGGGGGGGAGAAAGAGGAATAGGAGGAAGAAGAGGAGGAGGGAAACAGAAACAGGAGCAGGAGAAAGAAGGGGGGGCAGGTGGAGGAAAAGGAGCAGGAAACAGGCGCCGTTGGGGCGACGTGACAGAATCCGCCCGTCAGTACTTCGCCGGGGTACATCACGAAGAGCATTATCCCTCCATCTCTCTCTCTCTCTCTCTCTTTTTTTTCTCTCTCTCTCTCTCTCTCTCTCTTTCTCTCGCACTGTCGTCAGACCGTGGAGTCCACCGATTCTGATCGAGGCCGCTTTCAGACATCGCACGCTTGCATGCGAGACGCCTGCCGCTGCGGCAGGTTTGCGCCGCCCCGATGTGGAGGCGAAGCCGGCGCGGGCGTTCAACAATGATCACCCTTTCGGGGCGGTTTTTTGGGCCCTGGGGCCAAGAAGAAACAAACAACGGCTTTAAAAACGATGCGAAAGTACGCGAGAGGCCTCTGGAGAGCCCCAGGAGCGGAGATCGTTCAAGGTTGCGCGGTTCACCAGGTGTCCACGAACGCCCCCCATCACATCCATCATCGTCAGCAGTATTGGCAGCTATGCGCATTGTCGCAACATCGAGAGAACCACTACACCAACAATAACAACAACAGCAGCAACAACAATCATTCCAAGACTGTTCGCTCCCACTTGCCCGCTCTTCGCCATTCGTGTTCGGGATCAGCGAGGGTCTGGCTCTGTCATTTTGGGGTTCAGAGCCCGATCGAAGCCTGCGTAACGACCGTTGCGCCCTTTAGTTATGACAGCGCCGCCTCCACGGGATCTCTTGTCTGCGGCGATGGACCCGCTGCCGCCCCAGTGCGTGGGTGTCTTCATCACTGCGCATTGTGGCTACGATTTACAATCCCGCGTGCACATGGCCAGGGACGGTCTGTCATCTGTCCACGGCATCACTGCTGCAGATGGAGATGTCGAGTTCATCCGACGGGCGCCCTGCCTTTGCCGACGGCCCCCGGCGATAGTGCCAACGGTCACCGAATGACGATGCGGCGGGGAATGTCTGGACATGGTTTTCGGTTTGCTGTGGTTCATTCGTGTAGTACGGCATGTGTCCATACCACTATTTTATACCCCGTCTCTGCCGCCCCCTCAGCCTACCCATCTACGCATCGCTTTACTGCCTACGTAACGGCTAGGGAGCATGGCAGCCCCTAGTAGAATCGGTACCACCACGACTTCCTTTGGGTGTAAAGAGGGATATCAAAATCGCATCACACCCAACGTTGGACTTGCGCTGGGCCCGCGACAACTATGGATCAATCAGCTTATCATATAATCGCAACAGTCGCATCCCAAAGGGTAATATGGCGAATGACTATTCAGTTGCGTGGCGATCTGGGCGATGCGCCCCCCCCCCCCCGACGGTTTGATCCAGCCTGCGGGTCATTCATTAGGTGCGTTTGTCCGTATCCCTGCGTGCCGACACGCTTGAAACCCGCGCTGATGGAGGCCAACGCGCATAGAGCCGCCGCGCCGCGTGCGTTTGGCAGCCCGAAGAGGGGCGGCGGATCTTCCACAAGGCAGGCCGACGTGTGGTAATTATTTGGGGATTATCCAGGACATCTTGGGACATACGAGACCCTTCGTAGGCCCAAGCTGATCCCTGTGTTGAAAGCTTTCGTGCGCTAAACCGTTGTTGCCCGCAGGGCTGGTGGGATAGCGCATTGAGTCTTGCTTGATTGTTCGTCCCGTTCCCTCAACCACCACTCTTTGGAACGATCCCTTCCCCGTGCCCCGCTTGCCCCAACTCTCAGGGGCGGGGTCGGGGGGCGGGGCTGGGGGGGGGCATTCGGCAGGTGCCGTTTTGATTCCCGTTCCCGTCAGTTGGAGACTGCCTTGCCCGACGTGCTTCGTGGAGTACCTCTGCGTCGGGAACCACCTTTGGAGATCCTTCCCGGCGTTGAATCTTGTCCTGAGTGCAAGATTTCTTTGGGCTCACACCGCAGACGGGTGCCGTTGAGGTTGCACGACGCGTCGCCCCAGTCGCGCCGCGGTGTGGCCATTGAGCGACACTGTACTTGTTGCGGGCGGTTCTTCTTGGGGCCATGGTCGCACACGCGCCACAACACAAAGACGGGCGATTATCCCGTTCAACGGCTTCGTCTCCATCCTGATGCAGAAATTGGCGACGTTTTCTTCGTGCCAGCTGCCGACGCCAACAACTGCGCGGCGAGCGCGTCCAAAGACCTCGTCCTCGCCAGCGGCATCTTATGCGGACGCCTGCGGCAGTTTCCACCGCCGCGCGAGCGTCGCATTCGACGCGGCGCCAAAACCCCCCAGAGGCCCCAAGAGGCCCCCAATAGTCCCAAAAGAGGCCACCACAGCCACAAAAAAACCTTCAAGAGGCTTCGCAATTGCTTCCAAGAGGCCCGCGAGAAGCTTCCCAACGAGATCCCAACGGACATCCCGGAGGTTTCATACCCACAGCCTGGACGCAGTGGGTGGGTGGGCCGAAGGCTGGTAGATGAGCACCACGCGTCTGCACGCGCGAAGACACGTCATCCCCAGCGCTCGGGCTCTCATGCGTGGCGAAAATAACGGATGCACGTTGGATTTTCTCTTGTGGCCACTGCGGAGCAACGCGCTTCCAATGATGCAGCGCATGCGCGTGCCGAGACGCATGTTGGATGCCCCCATTCTCCTTGCGCGCTTGTCTGCGCGCTTCATTTAGAGGTCGCCTCATAGAGCTCGGGCAACGTTGCGCCTCAGTGCGCGCCGGGGGGCGCGGCGGCGGGCACCATGCCCGGGGGTCTTTCCATGCTGTTCGCGACATTTTCTTCGATCAACGCAAGTGGTCAGTTAGATCGGAACGTTACGCAACCTGTTCGAACGACAAAGTTCTGATGATCGAAGGCTTATGGTTTGCCTGGGCTATCGTGCGGTTCTTGCCCGCTTCTACCATTGCAGAGATGGATTGGACGCAGTTTTGGTCAGCGAGAGCAGGCGTCGACGACGCATGGTTGCTGGCGTTGCGCCCAACAATGCGAGCATGTTTTCTGCGAAAGTGGGCGCTTGAACATGTCGCCACGTGCGACACCTGTTCTCGTTATCCCATGGGCTTCTGCCGCGTCCGCCCACGCTGCGGGTTTTCCTTATTTTGAGGCCGTCATGGGCCAATGTTTTTCTTGGGCTTCTCCGGGGCGCCATGGTCTGGGATCTCGGGGGCGCGGGAAGGCGAGAGGCGGCCTGGCCGTCTTGCGCGGTCCACGGGGCCGCGTTCGCACCCCGTTGCCCAGCGGGGCTGTCAGGAAACGCTGTCGGGTCTCGAGGGCTCCCCCTGAGAGCCCCCGCCCGCGACCCCCGCTCGCCTGCGGACCCTCAGGGGTCGGCGGATTTCGCGGTTGGGCTCGACGGGAATCGAGGGGCCAAACGTTTCTTGTGCGCTTGCTTGGAAGGCCCGCCGCGCCACGTCCCAGAAGTGGACGCGTGGTTGCAGCAGGGTTGCCCCAGGCCGCCTTTGCAGGCAGGCTTGTACTGCGCTGACCACGACGCAGTTGCTGAGGACACCTGGGCGAACTCTTACCCCATCGGTTTCCGGGGCCACATTTCTCATGCGCGGGGGGCTCCGGGGTTCCAGCCGAGCGTTCCGTTGTCATGCTTGCGCGGTTACCGTAGGTGAAGATTCGACAATAGTTTAAAAGCATAAAATCCATGCGCGGCATTTCCGCCCCCGTCAGGATCTCCCCGCTCCTGCAGAAGAGGTTGGCCGCATCCTGAAGCACAGGGCTACCGTCGGAGGCGAGATCGAGTATCAAGTTGAGCAGCCGTTGGTGGACGGCGAAGGCACGCGGCAGGCATGGTTGAAATCCTCTGACGTGAGCCTGACTATGCGCCGGAGCTACGACATGTCCAGACTGAAAACTACCGCGGCACGCGGCACGAAACGCGTCCAGAGAGCGCGCGGTGGTTCACAGGCGACGGCCCCTTCAGGCACGCACGTGCTCGCCGAGGACGACTGCGACAAGGGCGAATGCCATATCGATAAAGCTGCGCAGGGAAGCAAAGCTCCCAAAAAATGGGAGCGCAGACGTTTGGGGGGAATTATTGCCGCCGTGAGCGGTTGCCGGCTCTTTTTGGATTGGGAAGAACACCAGTTTGGAGAAGGGACGAGCCAAGTGTACGTCGTTTTGGCGGGCGTTGTGCAATTCATCCAAGAGTGCCGGGATGCAGGGCTCGGTGGTCGGGTTCCTGATGTGGTATTTTTTGACAACGCCTGCGCCTTGGCGAAGTACGCCGCCAATCCGAAGCGGCGCGGCCGCACGGCGACTTCTCGGCTATTAAGCCTCTTACACTATATGCTTGACAGTTGGCACGTGCGCAACCACACTCGTTGCTTGGAGGACCCAGAGGCTGCAAGGAAATTGGACCCCAGGCACGACGAGAACAAGCATCTCACTGCCCACATCGACACTGAGGCTTGCGAGCAGTGCTTTTCGTTTCTTGATCGGATCACGTACGTGGGAATGAATATGAACCCGGGGCATTTTGCCGTTTACTATTATAAATGTGCGCAGCCGCGCGCGTCCGCCACATCCCAGAACGCCGCGCAGCAAAGGAAATACGAACGTAATTGCAGCCTTGCCTTTAAGGCAATCAATTCCACACATATTTGTTTCAGAAAACACCAGAATGCGCCGAGCGGTTGCGCGGCTACGCCGACGCAGCCGGAAGATTTGCTGTTCGATTTTGAGAACACCAAGGTTATGTCAGCAAGGGCCAAGCGCTCCTGAGAACCAGGCCCGCTCCTGACAGCAACCGCCCTGCTTAATTAGCCCGGCTTCGTTTGGGTCGCCCTGCGCGTTCAGCCTCGACCGACGCAGTGGGTTTCAGCAGGGCTTTCGCGTTTCACTGTGCTTGACAGTTGAGTTGTTCGCTCCGCGTGCTTCTGCTGCGCCTGCGCCTCTCTGCGCGGTCTTTCTCGGTTATCCTCATTATTATCCCTCCCGCGCCCTGTTCCTCCTCCTCCTCCTCCTCCTCTTCCTCCTCCTTGTTATCTTCCTCATATTCCTTCTCATGCTCTTCCCTCCCACCTTCCGATTATTTTGTCTCCAAGACAGCGCCCAGTCTTCAACGGACTCCGTCTCCAAGAAAGCGCCCGCTACTCAACGGCCTCCGTCTCCAAGACATCACCCAATATTCAACGGAGTCTGCGTCCAAAGGATCACCCAGTACTCAAAAGACTCCGTCTCCAAGACAGTACCGTGTGCTCAACAGACTCCGTGTCCAAGAAGGCGCCCAGTACTCCACAGGCCCCGCTGCCAGAGAGCACCCACTACTCAACATACTCCGTCTCCGAGAGAGCACCCTCAGGTCACGGTTTCTGGTTCCGGTTCCGCTTCTGGTTCCGGTTCACTTTTTCCTCGGGGCCCCAACGAAAACCTTCAAAGTCACGGTTCTGGTTTTGGTTCCGGTTCCGGTTCTGGTCCCAGTTTCCTTCTTCTGCGGGGCCCCAGAGAAGCCTATCCAAATCATGGTTTTGGTTTCAGTTCCGGTTCCGGTTCCGGCGTCGGTTTCCTTGTTCTTCGGGCTCCCAAAGAAGACCCCCCAAGGCACGGTTTTTGGTTCCTGTTCCGGTTCCGGTTTCTTTCTTCTTCGTGGTCCAAACGAAGATTTTCCAGGTCACGGTTCTGGGTCCGATTCCGGTCCCGGCCTGTGCTTCCAAAACAAAAACCAGTAAACAACGAGTCAACTGACCCCGTCTCTCAAACATCACTCTGTGCTAAACAGCCTCCCTCTCCAAGGCAGCACCCGGTATTCCACAGACTCCGTGTCCAAGGGAACACCCAGCACTCAACAGACCCCGTCTGCAATACAGCACCGTGTACTCAACAGACTCCGTGGCCAAGAAGGCACCCAGTACTCAACAGACCCCGCTGCCAGAGGGCACCCAGGAAAGGTCGATTTAAAAACCCGACCCGCCCGCCCGCCCCCCGCCCACCCGCCCGCCCGACCGCCCGCCTTTGTTTCCAAGAGAGCACCCACTACTCAACAGACTCAGTCTCCAAGAGAGCAGCCACTATTCAATTGCCTCCGTCTCCAAGACAGCGCCCAGTATTCAACAGACTCCGTGTCCAAGGTAGCACCCACTAGTCAACAGACTCCGTCTCCAAGACGGCACCTTGTACTCAACAACTTGCGTGTCCAAAAAGGCACCCAGTACTCAACAGACCTCGCTGCCAGAGAGCACCCACTAGAGGTCTGTTTTAAAAAATCCGACCCGCCCGCCCGCCCCCCGCCCGACCTCGCGCCTGTGTCTCCAAGACAGCACCCACTACTCAACGGACTCCGTTTCCAAGGCTGCGCCCAGTATTCAACTGACTCTGTGTCCAAGGGAGCACACAGGTCTCAACTGATTCCGTTCCCAAAACAGCACTATGTACTCAACAGATTCCGTGTCCAACAAGGCACCCAGTACTCAACAGACCCCGCTGCCAGAGAGCACCCACTAGAGGTCTTTCATCAAAACCCGACCCGCCCGCCCGCCCCCCGCCCGACCGCCCGCTTCCGTCTCCAAAAAAACACCCATTACTGAACAGGCTCCGTCTCCAAGAGAGCAGCCACTACTCAACAGATCCCGTGTCCAAAAGAACTTCGTATTCATCAGACTCCGTGTCCAAGAGAGCACGCAGTACTCAACAAGATCCGTGTCCAAGACAACACCCAGTACTCAACAGACTCCGTGTCCGACAAGGCACCCAGTACTCAGCAGACCCCGTTGCCAAAGAACACTCACTAGAGGTATAGTTAAAAAGCCCGTTCCGCCCGACCGCCCCCCGCCCGCCCGCCCGACCGCCCGTTTGTGTCTCCAAATGAGCACCCATTACTCAACACACTCCGTTTCCAAGAGAGCAGCCAGTGAGGGTTCCGTTTCCATTTCAACAACTCCCGTCTCCAAGGCAGCACCCGGTATTCAACAGATTCCGTGTCCAAGGGAGCACCCAGTATTCAACAGCCTCCATCTCCAAGACAGCGCTCTGTATTCAACAGACCCCGTGTCCAAGAAGGCACCCAGTATTCAACAGACCCCGCTGCCAGAGAGCACCCACTAGAGGTCTATGTAAAAGCCCGGCCGGCCCGCACCCCGCCCGCCTGCCCGCCCGACCGCCCGCGTCTGTCTCCAAGAGAGCACCCACTACTCAACAGACTCCGTCTCCAAGAGAGCACCCGCGTCTCAAACAACCTCCATCTCCAAGACAGCACCCAGTATTCATCAGACCCCGTGGCCAAGAGAGCGCCAAGTACTCAACAGACTCCGTGTGTACTCACCAGACTCCGTGTCCAAGAAGGCACCCAGTACTCAACAGACCCCGATGCCAGAGAGCACCCACTAGAGGTGTATTTAAAAACCGCCCGCTTTTGTTTCCAACAGAGCACCCGCTATTCAACTGACTCCGTCCCAAAGAGAGCACCCGCTACTCAGACAACCTCCGTCGCCAAGACAGCACTTGGTATTCAGCAGACTCCGTGTCCAAGAGAGCACCCAGTACTCAACAAGCTCCGTCTCCAAGACAACACCCAGTACTCAACAAACCCCGTGTCCAAGAAGGCACCCAGTACTCAACAGACCCCGCTGCCAGAGAGCACCCACTAGAGGTCTAGTTTAAAAACCCGACCCGCCCGCCCGCCACCCGCCCGCCCGCCCGCCCGACCGCCCGCCTCTGTCTCCAAGAGAGCACCCATTACTCAACAGACTCCGTTTCAAAGAGAGCAGCCACTACTCAACAGCTCCCGTCTCCAAGGCAGCACCCAGTATTCAACAGACTCCGTGTCCAACACACCCCGTTGCCAGAGAGCATTCGTTAGAGGTCTATTTGGAAACCCGACCCGCCCACCCGCCCCCCGCCCGCCCGCCCGACCGCCCGCTTCTGTCTCCAAGAGAGCACCCATTACTCAACAGACTCCGTTTCCAAGAGAGCAGCCACTATTCAACAGCTCCCGTTTCCAAGGCAGCACCCAATATTCAACAGACTCCGTGTCCAAGGGAGCACCCAGTATTTACAAGCCTCCGTCTCCAAGACAACACCCAGTACTCAACAGACCCCGTGTCCAAGAAGGCACCCAGTACTCAACAGACCCCGCTGCCAGAGAGCACTCTCTAGAGGTCTACTTAAAAACCCGACCCGCCCGCCCGCCCCCCGCCCGCCCGCCCGCCCGCCGCTTCTGTTTCCAAGAGACTCCATCTCCAAGGGAGCACCCGCTATTCAATAACCTCCGTCTCCAAGACAGCACCTCATGGTGCCAGTTTTTTCTTCACGGGAATGCCATGTGGACTACCGCAGGTCACGGTTCTGAATGCCGTTCCAGTTCTGGTTTCGGTTTCCGTCTTTTTCGAAGCCAAGGAAGCTGCAGGTCACGGTTTTTGGTTCCGGTTCCGGTTCTGGTTCCGGTTTCCTTCTTCTTCGGAGCACAAATAAACCTACCAGGTCACGGCTTTGGTTCTGGTTCCGGTTCCGGTTCCGGTTTCCTTCTTCGTCGGGCTCCCGAAGACCCCCCAGTCACTGTTTTGGTTCCGGTTCCGGTTTTGGTTCCGGTTTCCTTTTTCTTCGGGGTCCCAAAAAAGACCCCCCAGGTCACGGTTTTGGTTCCAGTTTTGGTTTGGTTCCGGTTTCTTTCTTCTTCGGGGTCCCAAAAAAAACCTTCCAGGTTACGGTTTTGGTTTTGGTTCCGGTTCCGGTTCCGGTTTCCTTCTTCTTCTGTCCCGAAGAAGACCCCCCAGGTCACGGTTTTGGTTCCGGTTCCGGTTTTGGTTCCGGTTTCCTTCTTCTTCGGGGTCCCAAAGAAGACCTTCCAGGTTACGGTTTTGGTTCCGGTTCCGGTTCCGGTTCCGGTTTCCTTCTTCTTCTCCGCCCCAGAGAAGACCCTCAGGTCACGGTTTTGGTTCCGGTTCCGGTTTTGGTTCCGGTTTCCTTCTTCTTTTTCGCCCGCAGAGAAAACCTTCCAGGTCACGGTTTTGGTTCCGGTTCTGGTTCTGGTTCCGGTTTCCTTCTTCTTTCCTCGTTTGAGACGGTCGTCGTGGTTCCGGTTCCGGTTCCGGTTCCGGTTCCGGTTTCCTTCTTTTTCTCGGTGCCCAGGGGCGCCTCCGGTCATGGTTCTCCGGTTCCGGTTCCGGTTCCGGTTTCCTTCTTCTTCCCCGCCCCGAAGAAGGCCTCCTAGGTCACGGTTTTGGTTCCGGTTCCGGTTCCGGTTCCGGTTTCGGTTTCCTTTTTCTTCTTTGGTTCGAGGGGTTCCCGAAGTCCTGGTTTTGGTTTCGGTTCTGGTTTTGGTTCCGGTTTGTGTTTGCCTTCTTCCGGCGTTCTTCTATCCTGGTTTTGGTTCCGGTTCCGGTTCCGGTTCCGGTTCCGGTTCCGGTTTCCTTCTTCTTTCCCCTCCCGAAGAAGGGCGCCGAAACCACCACCAAAACCACACTCCCCGAGAGGGCCCCAAGAGGCACACTTAATTGATGGCCCTTTCCCTCTTCCCGCCGCTCCAAGACGGCCCAACAAGCCCCCAAGGTCGCCCTAAGAGGGTCCCAAAACAGTTCAAGGGGACCCCAAGACAGCCCACAACGCCTCCAGGACGGCGCAAGAGGCCCCCAAGACGGCTCCAAGAGTGTGCCCTGACCCGAACGGACATTTCGAGCCATCGGCCCCGAGAGGCTCCAAAGAGGCCCCAAGAGGCTCCCAAGAGGCCCCAAGAGGCCCACAAGGATCCGAAGGAAGCCCGAAGGATGCCCCAAGAGGTTCCCAAGAGGGCTCAAAAGTCCGCCCGAGAGGCCCCGAGAGCCTTCCGAAGAGACCCCGAGAAGCATCCCTGAGGACTCTGGCCCACGTCAGCGTCGTCGCCGTCGTC
>CAUYUJ010021023.1:25006-75006 GCA_963575745.1 Prorocentrum cordatum | reverse complement strand
GCTGAGCTGCTGAATCGCGGCTCTCAAACTGCTCGGGCCGACGCCGGCGTCTGCACCCGCCGAGGAGGGCGCACGGTCCTAGCACTGCTGCTGTTGCTGCTGCTGCTGCTGCTGCTGCTGCTGCTGCTGCTGCTCCAAGTTGTTGTCCCTCGTCTTCCTAGGACCCAGCCTTATTTGTGTGCTGCCTTGCTCACGCCACGGCATCGCCAGACGCGCAGACAGATCGGCCAGCCGGTCAGTACATCACCTCGTATCGTCGATCAACTAACTGAAACAGCCAGTCGGTCCATCAGTGCTAGCCAACCCGTCGACCACAAAAAATACTTCGACCAATCAAGCAGCCCACCGATTTCAAACAACCAATCGGTCATTGAACAAGAAGCAAGCGTAACATTACTGAAGAGCCATCGCGACACTCGGTAAGCCTAAAGCCGATCGACTAATCAATTGATCATTCCAGGTACCTAACCTGAGTGACTACCTACCAGACCACCCCAACCCAACCCGAAGACGCGAATTTCGGGTTGGGGGGGGTCCGGGTTCCATATGTGTTTTTTTTCAATGGTTCCAGACTCCCCCCACTGGAAATGGAAGGCAAATCGGGGCCTTCGGGTTGGGTTGGGGTGGGTTGGTGGGTGGTGACTGAGAGTCGCTACTGCTCATCTGGGAAGAGCCGGGAGTTTCCCTCGGGCTTCCCTGCCCACGAGTGTCCCCTGGCCCTGATGCCCGGCTGCCACTTCCGGAAATCGCCTCCGGGCCACCTGGCCCATCGATGGCCCCAGCCAGGGGCGCCCGAGAGGCCTCTCCGCACGACCCGCCGCCGCACGGCTTTCAGGGACCCGGGAGGCCCCAGCCGCCCGAAACGTCCTCGGAGAACGGCCCGAGTCCCCCAAACCATGCGGCCACTCCGAATCCCTGCTGGCTCTTGGCGGCGCGCCCAGGGGAGGAGACGGCGGGGGCAAAGGCTTCTTAGAAGGACGCTGGGGGTTGAACCGGAAGCGCTGGTCGTACAGCGCCACGAGGGATGACCTCGGCGACCGTGGGATAATGGGAGCGGTCCCTCCCGGCAGAACAAAAGTAATGCACCCCCCTGAGCTGCTTCTGAGCATCAGGACCTTCCCCCCTTCCCCCTGCACCCCGCGGCGCGTGGCCGACCCCGGACCCACCACACGGTGTGGCGCCACGGCACCGCTTCGGGGCCCTCGATGCCGGTCCCCGGCGCTGCCGCCCACCCCAAGCTGCCCCGGGGCTCCCTCCGGGCGGCCTTCTTTGCTCCGCCTGCCCCCCCGGGCCCTTGGAGTGCCCCGCCGCCGCCGCCGCCGCCGCCGCCGCCCGCTGGGGATTTCCCCTGGGCAGCCGCGCCTCCCGCTGGCCCCCCTCCCTGGCGCCCGCCCGCCTCCGACTTGCTCCGGCTGCCGCCCCGCCCTCGCTGCATTTCCGCCCCGCTTCCGCCTGCCTCGGCCGGCCTTCTGGCCGCCTCCCTTCGGCTCTGGTCGCCCGCGCATGCGTGCACGACTCCTGTTGTTGGAGGCCTGGGAATTGGCACCCACACCAGCACAGGAGGTTGCCTCCACGTGGGGACGATGATCCTGGAGTTCGGTGTGGGTAGTCATAGTTCGGTCACCATGGAAGCCAGAATATCATACCACCATCACCGAGATCTGGATCGTCTTCGCTCGGTGGAGGCACACCGCCGATCTTGGTGTTGGTGTCAACCTCTAGGCCTGCGACATTGCTGCGGCTGCCTGGGGCCCGCAGACCAGCACCTCCCTCCTCCTCCTCTCCTCCCTCCTCCCTCCTCCTCCTCCTCCTCCTCCTCCTCCTCCTCCTCCTCCTCCTCCTCCTCCTCCTCCTCCTCCTCCTCCTCCTCCTCCTCCTCCTCCTCCTCCTCCTCCTCCTCCTCCTCCTCCTCTTGGTCCTCCTCCTCCTCCTCCTCCTCCTCCTCCTCCTCCTCCTCCTCCACCGCCTACGTTGCTTCGGCTGCCTGGGGCCCGCAGACCCGCACCATGTGATCCGTCGTCGCGGGGGCCGGGCAGGCTCGGGCCCGCCGCTGCCTCGGCTCGCCGCCCGGCCTCACCCTGGGCGGCCGGGACAGGAAGACAGGGAACAGACGAGGCAGGAGAGGGCGATGTCCGAGGAGGTGCTGGGAAGGGACGCGCGGGCATGGAGCGTGCGCGTGTGTGTGGGGATCCGCTCCGCCTGCTTTCGCAGTCACCTGCCTTCGCGCGCTTCCACAAACGGTGGACTACTAGCTTGCCGCTGGCCGTGCTCGATGATGCCACTGGTTGGGCCTCACTGGCGTGCCGCGGGCGAAAGTAAGCGTAGATCTGAGGTGGACAATTGGAGCCTCGCTGCAGGCCCCAAGCGGGGCCGTCTTGGGCAGCGAAGAGGACAGCACTTACCCAGCATAGCGCGGGCCCCGTGCGGGGGGGCCTGAGCAAGGACGCTTCCCCCGCCCTGTTCCTGAAAGCTGCGATTCCAGAGCGGCCGCAGTTGAATAAACATATTGGGGGTGTCACATTGCCTCCAGCAGCGGTCCTCCCAGCAACCAGTGAGGCGCCAAACCGCGTCGACGAGTTGTCGGTGGATGGCGCCAAGGGGCAAGAAGCCCATGGGCCGTAGATGCCCGGACCGTGACATCAGGTACCAGTCCGTGCGTCGTGCCACGTCGCGCGGGCCCAAGACAAGTTTCGCCCAGAATCGAGCCAGCGGCTACGGCTAGCGACGATGACGATGCCGATGAAGCCGAGGACGATGGTGACCCCGCCTGCTTCTCAGAACCACCTGTGGTATGCTACTGTCTGATAAGCCTCTGCAGAGGATTTGCCTGGACAGTTTCTCACAAGAGAGGGGTCCACTGGAATTATCGACGCACCGTCTCCGTGAGATGTGCAGCGGCTGTGACAGAGCACTCGGGCGAAGAAGACAACGCTGCTGACGATCGAACGGCAAAATTCTCCGGGAGTTCGAGTTCTGGCTGCGACTGTTTAGGAATCAGGCTTGGCCCAATGGAACCAACCCGTTTTCCAAAGAGAGGCCCTCCATATCAAGGCCCTGACCGATGGATCAGAGCTGGCGGAGTCAGCTGCCTCGTTCTCCTCGCCTCCGTGCTCGTCCTCGTCCTCCCGTCTTGCTCCTACTCATCATCATCATCACCACCATCATCGTCACCACTACCACCGCCATCATCATAACCATCATCATCATCATCATCATCATCATCATCATCATCATCATCATCATCATCATCATCATCATCATCATCATCATCATCATAACCATCATCATCATCATCATCATCATCATCATCATCAGCATCATCATCATCATCATCATCATCATCATCATCATCATCATCATCACCATCACCATCACCATCATCATCATCACCACCATCCTCCTCCTTTTCCTTCTCATCCTCATCCTCATACTCCTCAGCATCAGCATCAGCATCATCGTCACCACCATCATCACCACCATCATCAGCATCGTCATCTTCATCGTCATCGTCATCGTCATCAGCATCAACGTCACCACCACCACCACCACCATCACCAGCACCATCACGATCACGATCACCATCACCATCATCATCATCATCATCATCATCATCATCATCATCATCACCATTATCAACATCATCATCATCATCATCATCATCATCATCATCATCATCATCATCATCATCATCATCCCCATCCCCATCCCCATCCCCATCCCCATCCTCATCCCCATCCCGCTCCCCATCCCGCTCCCCCTCCCCCCCCTCCTCCTCCTCCTCCTCCTCCTCCTCCTCCTCATCATCATCATCATCATCATCACCACCACCACCACCACCACCACCATCATCATCATCATCATCATCATCATCATCATCATCATCATCATCATCATCATCATCATCATCATCATCATCATCATCATCATCATCAGCATCAACATCAGAATCAGCACCACCACCACCACCACCATCACCATATTTTCCTGCCTCCTTCCCATTCTCCCGCCTCTCCTGCGGACCTTTCCCGTTCCTCCTCCTCCTCCTCCTCCTCCTCCTCCTCCTCCCTCTTCCCCCCTCCTCCTCCCCTTCATCCTCCGGTAAGGGGACAAAAAAATGGAACCCCTTCGTTTTCGGCCCCGCATTCGTCCCCCCCCCCCCCCCCTCCCCCCAATTTCAAAGTTGGGTTCGGCCTCTCGGAGGCCCTGGGGGTTCCACTTTTTTTGTCCTCTCACGCCTGTGCTGCCAAATGCTCGAGGCCAACTTTGAAATTGGGGGGGGGGGCGTGGTGTCAAGGGTTCCTCTTTTTTGTCCATCTACGGTCCCCCTCCTCCTTCCTCCTCCTCCTCCCTCTTCCCCCCTCCTCCTCCCCTTCATCCTCCCCCCTCCTCCTCCCTCTTCCCCCCTCCTCCTCCTCCCCCTCCTCCGTTCCTCCTCCTCCTCCTCCTCCCCCTCCTCCTCCCTCTTCCCTCCTCCTCCTCCCTCTTGCCCCCTCCTCCTCCCCTTCACCCTCCCCCTCTTCCTCCCTCCTCCCCTCCCGTCACGGGCCCGAAGCCCAGGCGCAGAGCCGCAGCCCCCCCCCACGGACCGCGGGGCAATCCTGCAGGCCGAGGTGCCCGTCCGGATTCCGGCGGTGCGCGCGGTCCTCGCGGAGAGGGCGACGGTCCCGGAGGGGCGGAGAAGTCCGTCTCCTCCTCCCTCCTCCCTCCTTTGCCTCCTCCTCCTCCTCCTCCTCCTCCTCCTCCTCTTCCTCCTCCTCCTCCTCCTCCTTCTCCTCCTCCTCCTCCTCCTCCTCCTCCTTCTCCTCCTCCTCTTGTGATAACTCCTCCCTGTCGCACCCCGAAGCTGGTCGACAGGGCGGGCCGGGCATTTCGCCTGAGACGTCCTTACCATGTATGAGCCTGAAGCTTAGAAACTAGCAGCAGCTTCACGGATGGAGGACGGGTCGCTTCCAAAATGTGGTTCTCGCCTTAGCGCCTTGCACACTCGTCTTAAAAGTCTGCAAGAGTTTCGCGGATTGAGGGCGGCCCGTTTGCAAGATGTGGTTCTCGCCTTAGCGCCGCGCACATTCGCTCTAAAAGTTTGCCAGGGATTCGCGGATGGAGGGCGGTTCCTTCTCAAAATGTGGCTCTCGCCACAGCGCCGCGCACATTCGTCTTAAGAGTTTGCCGCAACTTCGAGGGCTCTCATGGGTAACGTCCCAAACATGTGTTTTGGCACGATGTCGGAATGGCAGGGCGCAACAATCATGCTGATACGCGGTGCTGAAGTCCAAGGGATCGCGTTCTGGCACGATTCTGGATCGTGAAGACGCAACAGTAACGGTGATTCGCGGCGTTGAAGTCCCAAGGATCGCGTTCTGGTGTAATTGCAGATTTTCAAACGGTTGTCATTTTCCTCTGTGACAAAGAATCCGTGTAGGAGTCCATGGAAAGGGAACTTGGAGGGAGGGTTTATTGCAATATCTTTGGTGGGTCTTGGGTTTGCACTGGTCCTCCTCCTCCTCCTCCTGGTCCTCCTCCTCCTACTCCTCCTCCTCGTCATCCTCTTCCTATTCCGTATCCGTATGAATAACTCGTCCCTGTCGCACCCCGACGCCAGTCGAAAGGGCGGGCCGGGCGTTTCGCCTGACACGTCCTTCCAATTTATGAATCTGCAGCTTAGAAACTGGCAACATCTTCAAAGATGGAGGGCGGCCCCCTTCCAAAATGTGGCTCTCGCCTTAGCGCCGCGCACATTCGATAGCACAAATTGCAAGAGCTTCGCGGATTGAGGGCGGGTGGTTTTCAAAATGTTCCTCTCGCCTATCGCCGCGCACACTCGTCATAACAAAAATACATAAAATTCCACGGATGGGGGCGGGTGGGTTTCAAAATGTGGCTCTCGCCTGAGCGCTGCGCACATTCGTCTTAACACACTGCAAGAGTTAGACCGGATGGTTTTCAAAATGCGGCTTTCGCCCAAGCGCCGCGCGCATTCGTTCTTAAACATTCGCAACAGCTTTACGGATTGAGGGCGGCTCCTTTGAAACATGTGGCTCTCGCTTTAGCGCCGCGCGCATTCGTTTTAAACATGTGCAAGTGTTTCGCGGATTATTATGGTTAATCTCCTGTGGTGTTTTCGAAGGATTCAGGACTGCCAGGGCGCAACAGTTACGCTGATTCCTGGTGTTGAAGTCCGAGGAATGGTGTTCTGGCACCGTTCAGGATCGTCAAGACGCAACCGTCAGTTTGACTCGTGGCGTTGATGTCCTGAGAATATCTGAGACTGGTGCCTGGGCACGCTTCAAGATTTTCACAATGTTGTCTCCCAACGGGGCACCTCCCTCAGTGGAAATGATCCCTTGTGTGGGGCCTCCAAAGAGGGAGCTTGAGAGGAGGGTGCATTCCAACATCGTTGGTGAATCTTGGGTTTACACCGGTCCTCCTCCTCCTCCTCCTCCTCCTCCTCAACGAAAAGGGTTCCTTCTTCAGGGCCCCGGCTGCAGGGCAAGGAGGGCGGCGGCCCCTCTGGGGGAGAGAGGGGGCAGAGGCGCGCCCTCGGACTGTGCGGAAAGACTGGGGCAGATGCACGGGGGAACGATCATGTTCATGGCTGCCTTCCCCCGAGCGGGTTTGGGAAAGGCGATCGAATCTCGACGACGGCGGCGCCAGGGAGCAGGCCAAGAACTCCTTTTGCCACCGCCCACGGCGCTGCTGCGCGATGCCCCCCCCCCCCCCCTCCGGATGTCTTAACCGCCATCCCCCCATACAGTCGGGGCGTTGACCTAAGGAACGATAAATAAGGAACGAAGCCCCTTTTTTATCCCAAGGAAGAACGCATAAGGAACGATACATAACAAATAATGCAGCAGGAACTGTAAACAACGCATGCGAACCTCAGGAACGACCGAGCCCCTTTTGAAAAGTAAGTGTTCCTCACTCAAGCCGCTCACTGTATCTCCACAGAGGCGTCGCCCGAGCGAGGACCACTTCGGACGAGGACGCATCGGGAGAGCCTGCGAGCCAGCGGCCCTGGAGAAGGCATCGGGCGCCCAGGCGTGCTCCGGAGCGTGCCGGAACGCCCCAGAGCAAGTTTCGCTCCTCCTCCTCGCCCCTCCTCCTCCTCCTCCTCCTCCTCCTCCTCCTCCTCCTCCTTCTCCTCGTCCTCCTCCTCCTCCTCCTCCCCCTCCTCCTGCTCCTGCTCCTCCTGCTCCTCCTCCTCCCCCTCCTCCTCCTCCTCCTCCTCCTCCTCCTGCTCCTGCTCCTCCTCCTCCTCCTGCTCCTCCTCCTCCTCCTCTTCCTCCTCCTCCGCTCCTCCTCCTCCTCTTCCTCCTCCGCCTCCCCCTCCTCCCCTCCTCCTCCTCCCCCTCCTCTCCTCCTCCTCCTCCTCCTCCTCCTCCTTCTCCTCCTCCTCCTCCTCCTCCTCCCCCCTCCTCCTCCTCCTCCCTCCTCCTCCTCCTCCTCCTGCTCCTCCTCCCCCCCCTCCTCCTCCTCCTCCTCCTCCTGCTCCTCCCCCTCCTCCTCCTCCTCCTCCTGCTCCTCCTTCTCCTCCTCCCCCTCCTCCTCCTCCTCCTCCCCCTCTCCTCTTCCGCCTCCTCCTCCCCCTCCTCCTCCTCCTCCTCCTCCTCCTCCTCCTCCTCCTCCTCCTCCTCCCCACGTTCTCAGCTTGCGGCGCGCGCCAGGCTGTGGCGCGAGCGGAGCGGGCCTCTCCAAGCATGCGAGCGGGCTTCCCAGACGGCGAGGGGGCTGCACGGCAAGGCCCAGGGGGCCCCTGAGAAGGCCTCTTGGAAGCCCCCCTGGTCTTCTACCCAGACCCCCTCGCGTCGTGAAAAAATCACGACGGAAAGTTTTTCAATATTTTTGGCCTTTGGGGGCCCTTACCGGCCCTCCGGACCGTCAAAAAACGACGCAGGACGAAAAACCGGTCCCGGGGAATGGGTCGAGACCTCGGGGGGTCGACGTCATGAAAAAATCATGACGTCGGGGGTCTGGGTAAGAGGCCCCCTGTCTTCCAAGAGAGGCCTCTAAGAGCGCTCCCGAGAAGCCCCCTGCCCTCTCCCAAACCACGCCCGCACTCTCCGAACGCCGCCCCCCTCGCACCGCCCCCTTCCGTTTCCTCGGCTCCCTCCGCCCTCCTCGGTGTCCTCGGCCCTCCTCTCTCCTCCCACCCCCCCCCCGTCCACCTCCCTCCGCCGTCGCTCCTCCCTCCTCCCTCCTCCCTCCTCCCTCCCCTCCCCTCCCTCCCGCCCGCCCTTCCCCCCATCCATCCCTCCCTAGTTCCTCCCCCTCCCCCTCCCCCCTCCCCCCTCCAATTCGGCTCGGACCGAATCCGCAGCCGTCTCGCCCCCCCTCTCCCCGCCGTGCCTCGTCCAACGGCTCCGGGGCCCAGGCGCGCCGCTGCCCCCCCCGCCGGGCCGCGGCCTGGCCGCAGCCCGGGCGGCCGCGCGCCGAGCTATCGCCGCGAGCGGCTCCTCGCCGGCGCCCTCGCCGGCCCGGCCGTGCTGGGGCGGCGCGGAGGCGGGGCTGCGCGGCCCCCTCCAGGAGGATCGACGCGAGCCCCAAGGATGCCTCAGACACAGGCAATAGGAAGGAGGGGGCGACTTGGCAAGGGTACCCTTGCATCCCAGACCCCCTCGAGTTATGAAAAAATCACGACGGGAGGTTTTTTATTATTTTTGGCCCTTGGGGGGCCTTACCGGCCCTCGGGACCGTCAAAAGACGACTCAGGACGAAAAACCGGTCCCCGGGAATGGGTCGAGACCTCGGGGGGTCGACGTCATGAAAAAATCATGACGTCGGGGGTCTGTGATCCTTGCCCCTTCGGCCCATCCTGGCCAACTCTCGCTGGCCAGCCCTTCAGGGTACCCCGGGCAGGCCGCGGGCGCCCCCCCATTGGCCGGCGCGGCGGCACGCACCTCGCCGCAGAGCTCCGCGAGGTCTTCGGCGGTGCCGCGCGGGTCGTCTCTTCCCCGATCCTCGGGCTCCCCCCGTCCGGACCCCGCGCCGCGCGGCGCCCAGCTCCCGCCGTGCACCCGGGCGGGGCCCTCTCTGCGGCCTCGGCGCCGCCGCCCGGCCGCCGCCGCCGCCGCCCTCTCCTCTCCTTCGTGCTCCCTGCCGCTCCCGAGGCTCGCAGCGCCGGCGGGGAGCCCGCTCTGGCCGCTCACGTGGCTGCTGCTGGGCCGCCCGCGGAGGCAGCGCCTGCGGAGACCGCTGCGCGCGCTCGTCCACAGTGCCCGGGCGGAGGGCGAGGCTGCTGGGATGCGGCGCGGGCCGCGCGCGAGGCGGCGGCTGCTACGACCTGCTCCCGAGGACCCGCTCCGGGGCCGAAATCCCCTGCGCGCGGAGCCCAGGAATGGGGAAGTGGCCCCAGAGGGGGAGAGGAATGTAAAGAACCGAACTTTCTACACCGATGCTGTTTTCCGGCCCCGCACTGGGATTCGCACAAAAAACGGATTATGGTGTATGCGGCATCCTGGTGTATTTTTTGTGCTTCCAAGGGAAAACGGAAAAAAAGTATACACCACACCGCCCTGACGTCGTCCCCGACCCTAAAAAAAGTCCTGGGATTGAAAAACCGCCCGCCACTGGTAATGTACATGCTCCAGTTTCCGAGAATGGGCTGTGGGCGGCAAGGGCCCAGCCGGTGGCGCGCTGGCTGCGGCGGGTGCTGCGGCGCTTCCGGCCGAAGAAGCGCCCGACCCGACCAGCGAGGCGTCCGTGGCCGAACCGCGGGAGGTGGCCGACGGCGGCGCGTGCGGGTGCGGCCACGCGCCTCTCCGCCTGCTGCACTGGTTGCGCGCATTGCACGCTAACCGAAACCGTGCGCTAATAAACCCCCGGGGATGATAAAGTTCGGGGTCCTGGCGGGGATAGTAAAACAAATAGAGGGGGAAAAGGAGGGAGGGGTACTTTATTATCGCCCGTCGGCGCTTAATGCTCGGATCTAGATCGGCGGCCTGTCCTGGAAGCGGGTTCTACGGGTCAGTACAGGCCTCGGAAAAATTAGCGAACACTCATGCCACATTCATCTGTGAACGCCTCCCCCTCCCCCAAATGTTCAAATTTGGCGGTGGGTCTGATGAGTTGCACCTCGACCGCAGTCTCCCCCCCGCGTGCCAATTTTGAGTTTGGGGGGCAAGGGGGGTGATCACTAATTGTTTCCCTCTACAGTATTGCTCGTTCTGGCCATGCTGATCTTCGGCTCCGTGCCAGCAGCGTCTCGCGATCTCTCGTCGCCGGATCCTGGCGGCGTGCGCAGGGCGCAGGGGCGCTCTTGCTGCTTGCCGCGCGATGGTGGGTGCGTTGGAAACCAGAGGCACCTCGGCAGAAGCAGAGGCCGCCCAGATCGCGCCGCATGGACGAGATCGATGATGCGTTGGCTCACTTGTGTGCGTCGAATTTGCCCGTTCGGTGGCCTCACGACTCGGGCAGCGTCGTGGCTTTCTCGCACCGCGCTGCCACTTTCACCACCACGGTGGAGGGATGTGGAGGCGGGCGATCAGTAACGAGCGAGGACTCCCAACTTCTGCCGTGCTCCAGTCAGCCGTGTTCCATCTCTCCCCCTCCAGCTTTACATTCCTTGATTTACTTCCGAGCCCCCTTCCTTCGTCTACCCTCTGTTCGAGCTGTTCCGCCTCCTCGGCGCCCGTTCGAGCGCGGTTCTGTTCACCAGCCGACGTTCGCGAGTTGCTGTGCCACCCTTGCCGACCAGCTTCAGGCTTCATCAATCTCGCAATCCAGATCCACGAGCGTCCACGAACACCAAAAAAAACGACCGAACCGACAGCAAAACCAAAATCGACCGAAACCGATGGATGGAAAGCAGCCCAGAAGGACGCGGCGGCGCAACAGCCGACCGAGTGAAGCCGACCGAGCGCCGCCGACTGCGAAGCAACCGAACCGACCAAACCGCGGACACCCTTGAGATGCCTCCTCCCTCCCCTCCTCCTCCTCCTCGCGTCTCGGGCTGTGGGCATCAGAGTCCTGGGTTGGACGCTGTCCTCCTCCTCCTCCTCCTCCTCCTCCTCCTCCTCCTCCCCCTCCTCCCCCTCCTCCCCTCCTCCTCCTCCCTCCTCCTCCTCCTCCTCCTCCTCCTCCCTCCTCCTCCCTCCTCCTCCTCCTCCCCCTCCTCCTCCTCCTCCTCCTCCTCCTCCTCCTCCTCCTCCTCCTCCTCCTCCTCCTCCTCCTCCTCCTCCTCCTCCTCCTCCTCCTCCTCCTCCTCCTCCTCCTCCTCGCCCTGGAGGTCCCGCAGTCTGCGGATGCGCTCGGGGCCAAGGCGGTGCAGGTGCATGCAGGACTCTTCGAGGCTCGGCGGGGGCAGCAGCTGCTGCGTCGGCTGATACACCACCTGAGCGCATCGGAGGAGGATGACGTCGGGGGTGAGGAGGAGGAGGAGGAGGAGGAGGAGGAGGAGGAGGAGGAGGAGGAGGCGGAGGCGGGGGAGGAGGAGGATCGGAGTGAAGCTAAGACGCATCAGCGATGCTGCAAGACACCCTCCGTTCCAAGGCCCCTCCCCCAAAAAGTCCCTACAAGTGTTGTTAGTCCACTGCGGGATGCGCCGCCCTTGACAGACGAGCGCTCTGATGGCCTGCTATTCAGGCGAGACCACGTTTCGTCTTCCATCCTTATAGCCGCCGGGTTCCGCTGGCACCCTCTATGATAAGTCAGGTCGGGTCATAAAGTTGAGCGACGTGTCCAGGACCACGACGGAGGAGGAGGAGGAGGAGGAGGAGGAGGAGGAGGAGGAGGAGGAGGAGGAGGAGGAGGAGGAGCGGGAGGAGGAGGAGGAGGAGGAGGAGGAGGAGGAGGAGGAGGAGGAGGAGGAGGAGGCGAGGAGGAGGAGGAGGAGGAGGAGGAGGAGGAGGAGGAGGAGGAGGAAGAGGAGCCAAGGAATGTGAGAGTCCGCAGTCCGCAGGCGAGCTACGGCGGCGCGGGCGCGGGCGGCATGTCAGAAGAACGGCTCGCTGATGAATGCCGTCGCCAAGTGCGACAACAGGGGTCCACCAGACGCCGAGGCAGCGCTGCGGGGAGTTGGCAGGAGGCGCACTCGCCGCGCCCAGAGGAGGAGGGGTGGAGGAGGAGGAGGAGGAGGAGGAGGAGGAGGAGGAGGAGAACGACGAGGAGGACGACGAGGAGGACGAGGAGGAGGATGACGACGACGAGGAGGATGAGGACGGTGAGAAACAGGGCGTAGCCAAAGAACAGATCTTCCCTTATCATGCCACTCGACATCTGCGCTGAACATGGTCTCCAGAAACCAGGCTTACGGCCAGCCGAGCGGCCTTTCGGCGGAGCGTCCCAAGGAGAAGGCAGAAGTGGGCGGCCTCCTCGGAAGGCGGCGGGGCTTCTCAGAAGTCCTCTGGCCTTAAGCCCTCTGCGACTCCAGAGGACGCTCATAGCACTTCCCGGAAGGCCAGAGGCCTTCTTTGAGCAGGGACCGACCGTCCCGGCATTCCTACAGTCATACCACGACATGTTTTTGGAATAAAAAATGTTCTAAGAACACAAGCAGTGTTCTGAGAACATAAGCCCTGTGTGTTGAAACAAGACAGACTCCGCCAGAAATGGTTTAGGAAGATTTCGCGGGAACCACGAGAGGTTCTTAGAACATGGTTCGGTGGGGCTAATAGGCGAGCCGGGACGCTGCGTCGCTGCTTGACTTCTGAGCCTTCCGAGCAGGCCCGCCCCCTCTGCTGAAGGGGCCCTGGGACACACAAACAAATACACACACGCAACCCGATCCCCCATATGTTTCCCATATCTTCTGGGCTTTTGTCTTCCCCCCCAATTCCCATATCTTCCCATATTTTCCTGGGAATCGACGATGAATTGTGTCTGTGTGTTTTTTCCCCTCCTGATCTGCTTCCCTCCCCAGGCGCGCCGCCGATCCCTGGCGATGGAGCGGGCGACCGCGTCAGCAGTCTCCTCTCGCCGAGATGCCCTCCGCCCGCCTCCCTGCGCGCAGAAGTCAAGGGGCCCAGGGACACGCAAGTACATACACACAAATACAATGATTCCCCATATTTTTTCATGTTTTCTGGGTTTCTGTCTTCCCCCCCACCTCCCATATTTTCACATATTTTCTGGGGATCGACGATCAATTGTGTCTGTGTGTTTTTTCCCCTCCTGACAGCAGTCCTCTCGCCGAGATGCCCTCCGCCCGCCTCCCTGCGCGGAGGAGCCGCCACGGGCCGCCGCGGCTTCGAGAGCGCTGGGCCGCGGAGTCCCCCCGGGACGACGCCGGGCAGGAGGCACGGCGTCAGGAGATGACCAAGCGGGGACCACCACCTCCTCCTCCTCCTCCTCCTCCTCCTCCTCCTCCCCTCCTCCTCCTCCTCCTCCTCCTCCTCCTCCTCCTCCTCCTCCTCCTCCTCCTCCTCCTCCTCCTCCTCCTCCTCCCCCTCCTCCTGGAAGAGGGGGGGCACATGCGAACCCTACCCCTACCCCCCACGATTTCTGAGGGGGAGGGGGGGGTTCGCTCCGCTCGGGAGCTCCCGAGTGGAGTGGACCCCCCCCCCTCTCAGAGATCGTGGGGGTAGGGGTAGGGTTCGCATGTGGCCCCCGAAGGAGGAGGAGGCGCGAGGCCGAGGGCGCATCAGAAGCTGCCGGCGGCGGCGGCGGCGGCCCGTGATCGGGGCCGACCGGCCGGGCGGTGCAGGCCGGGCGCGGCGCCGCCGCGGGGCCCTTCGGGATGAACACGGCCTGGAAGTGCGAGAAGTCGAGGGCGGAGCCTGCCCACGACCCTTGCTGGTGGCTGCAGTCCCAGACCCCCTCGAGTAATGAAAAAATCACGACGGGAGGTTTTTCGCCATTTTCGGCCTCTGGGGGCCCTCACCGGGCCTCGGGATCGTCAAAAAACGACTCAGGATGCAAAGCCGGTCATGGGGAAAGGGTCGGGACCTCTGGGGGTCGACGTCATGAAAAAAACATTACGTCGGGGGTCTGGGGTTGCACTGCGGCGACGGGTCCCGCGTTAATGTCACGGCCCCCAAGCGGTACTTGCTTGCTCTGAGGGGTTCCTACGGTCCACCCGTGCAAGAAGGATGCGCGAGAAGGATGCAGGGGCCTTGGACGCCCACCTCGAAGCTTTCCGAGCGGGGCGCGGCCGACGAAAGCGGCGAAGGATGGACCGAGGAGGCAAGGATGCAAGGGTACCCTTGGGAAGGTTGCCCATCCTTGCTATGCGGGTTGACTGTATTTCTTTCCTGAGGAACTGGGCCTGGGTGGCGGTCTGGCAGTTCCGTGCGCGCCGTCGCCGCCGCCCCGTCGCCGCCTCGTCGCCGCCCGTCGTCTGAGCCTGGGTGGCGGTGTGGCGGCTACGTTCTCGCCGTCGCCGCTCCGTCGCCACCCATGATTGCACAACACAGATTGATTGCACCAGATATATTGTATCAAAAATATTGCTCAACATAGATGCCCCCCATATTAAACAAAAGAGATTGCCCAACATCTTTTGCGCGCGCACTCTTTGATCACAAGTACCAATTTGCAATAGCCCTTCTTTGCGATCAACGGGACAACGTCCACACGCGCGCGTCGTCGCGCGCATGCCGAAAACCCCAGGCGTCATCAGGATGTCAGAATCGACGGTCCCGAAAACAGATTTAAACCAATGGTTTTGCAACGTGAGTTTTCAAAGAAATGTGCGCGCCCGCTCTGGCGAATTCTTAAAGACAGCCTGGATTATATTCAGAACTTCCACCACATGCGACCAAAGGGGCCTCCCGCGCGCGTATGTCGAAACCATTCGAACGCCCTTGCGTGTGCTGGGGTGGGGGTGGGGGTGGGGGGGGACGATCCCTGTCACAACACACCATGCGCGCCAGTCGCGCGCGCGCGCCAGCGGCACGCCATGTCAAAATCCCTCCAAAACCTTCCCCGCCGACACATCAACACCATCACCGCCGATCAGCATCGGCGCCGTCATTGGCCCTGCCGTCGACAATGTCATCATCGTCACCAGCATCGCTACTATCATCATCGTGTCTGTCGGTCGACGTCGTCGTGGTATCGCGCCCGCCCGGGCCACCGACTCGTACCGAAGTGCCCGCGCGTCAGCGCGGCCTGCGAGACACGCTGGGAAGTGCCCAGCGGTCAGCGTCACCGCGGCCGCGTCGGCCGAATCAGACTAGCAGGCCACTCTGCGCGCGAGCCTGCGCGTGCTAGTGCGGCCGCAGTGACGTGCCAGCCAGCGCCAGGCAGTCATCGATCGCCACCGCATGGGTTTTGCAAACCAAGTTGCGGATGGGTGGGTGGGATGATTGCGCGAGCAGTGGAGTTGACTACTCCAAGTTCTTCCACATTAGTTGTGCCACCTAGAGTGCCCCACATATACTGCCCTAAATAGACGGCTATACGCACACTGGTTGAGGTCCGCGCTGCCTAACATATACCTCTGGGGGATTTTAGAAATATTCGATCGTCAAATAAAACGCATGTGGGTCACAAAGGCGTAGCCCAGGCCCCAGAGGCGCGACATGTGTGAGGGGTGTGCCAAAATTGGCGAACCAACCCACTGGCCAACCGACCAACCGACCAACCAACCAACGAACAAACCTGGAGACATAGCTTGATCCTGCAACTGGATGGCGACAACGACGATAACAACGCAAACGACAATGACGGCGACGGAATGGAATGGGATGGAATTGGATGGAATAGAATGTGGAATGGGATGCGATGGGGCGGAATTGATTGGAATGGATTGGAATAAAACGGAACAGGACGAGAACAAGAACGCCACCAGGCGGCGGTGGCTCCGTTCCGTTCCGTTCCATTTCAGTCCAACCCATTTCATCCCATCGCATTCCATGACATTCCGTCCCATTCCATCGCACCCTATCCCATCCGACCTCATTTCATTCCATCCCAATCCATTATATTCCAGTCCATTCCATTCGGTTCCATTCCGTCGTTGTCGTCGTCGTCGTCTGCGTCGTCGTCGTCTTCGTCGTCTTCGTCGTCGTCGTCCTCTTCGTCGACCTCGTCGTCGTCGCTGTCTTCTTCGTCGACGTCGTCCGTCGTCCGTCGTCATCCGTCGTCGTCGTCGTCGTCGTTTTCGTCATCGTCATCGCTGTCCTCTTCGTCGTCCTCGTCGTCGTCATCTTCATCGACGTCGTCCGTCGTCCGTCGTTGTCCGTCGTACGTCGTCGTCGTCGTCGTCGTCGTCGTCGTCGTCGTCGTCGTCGTCGTCGTCGTCGTCGTCGTCGTATTCGTCGTCGTCGTCGTCGTCCGTCGTCGTCGTCGTCGTCGTCGTCGTCGTCGTCGTCGTCCGTCGTCGTTGTCATCGTCCTCGTCGTCGTCGTCGTTGTCGTCGTCCTCGTCTTCGTCGTCGTCATCGTCGTCCTCGTCGTCGTCCGTCGTCGTCCGTTGTCGTCGTCGTCCCTGTCGTCCTCTTCGTCGTCGTCGTCGTCGTCGTCTGCGGCGCCGCCGCGGGGCAAGTCGAGTTGTTTGTCCCCCGCCCCCAGCGCTCCCAAATGGTATTGTCTGGCCACCAGGCGTTCCCACGTGGCGAGTGGAGTGGAACTGTATTTTTTGTCCACCCCCTGCGGCGTTGCCACGTGACGAGTAGAATGGAATACTCGTTCTTCGCCCCCCCACCTCCCCCCCCGGGCGTTGCCAAGTGGCGAGTGGAGTTGAATACTACTTTCTGTTCGCCCACCCCCGGCGTTATCAAATGACGAGCAGAGTGGAATAGTATGGTTGTTCGCTCTGCAGGCGCTGCCACGTGGCGAATCGTGTGGAATAATATTTGTTCTGCCCCGAGACGTGGCCGTGTGAGGGGTCGGATTTTCCGTTTCCGCTGCGTTGCATCGAAATTGCAGTTACATTGCATTGCATTCTGTTGGATTGCATTGGCATTGAATTGCGTTTGCACTCGGTTGCAGTGCAGCGCATTGCGTTGCATTTCACTCGCAATTTCACGAGATTTAGTTTAGAGACAAGGCGAAAACGAGTTGAACACCAATTAACGCCAAAGCGGCCAACCAGCCAACCGATCAACCAGCAAACCAGCCCACCTACCGAATAACTCGCCAGCCAACCAGCAAGCCAACCAGCCAACAATCCAACAAATCAACCAGTCTTTCCCGTGGCATGTCTGAGGACGTCCCACACCGCGGGGCCCAGATCAGATTTTTCGACCCAGCAACAAGCCAGGCAACCAACCAGCCCAAACCACTCCAGAAATCTATATTTTGGACCCGCTGGCCTGCCAGCCAGGCCACACTGTGGGGCCTTATTTGAGGACGTCTCACAAGGCGGGCCCTGGAATACACTTTTCGGCGGTGGACAAACCTCCCTTTAGTGAACCACCCTTTAGTGAAAACGGCCTGGGACCGAAACCGACGGACCTGGACCCGCAAAAATGACGGCCGCGACGCCCTCTCGCGAACCGAAAACGGCCAATTCGCTCATCGACAGTGACGGGGTAGGAGGATTATCAACCTCCGAACGATTTCTAGACACAGGAAAGCACTCTCTGACCTCGAGGCAGCGCTTCTCTATAATACAATCCCGCGCGAGGGTATGCAAGCCTCCTCCCGGCAGGCCGCCCGCCACGGCAGAGATCGGCCGCTGGCTCTGCCAGGGGTGCGCCGGCGGCCACCCCGCTCCCCCCCCTATGGATCCCTGGAGCCCTGGCTGGCTCGGATCCTCTGTGCGGATGTCCTCCTTTCTCTTCGTCCTCTTGTCAGCCCCCCTCCTGCTCCTCCTCCTCCTCCTCCTCCTTCTCCCGACCCGTGGTCTCTTCCCCCCTCGAGGGCAAGGACAACTACAAGGGCAAGGGTAAAGGCAAGGACTGGATTGACGGCGGAGTCGTCGTTGGCTGCCGCGCCTGCGCGCGCATGCGCAGGTTCGCCATCCAGGGCCGGGCGACCCGGTGCAGGGAATGCCAGGCCGCGCTGAACAATTGCAAGGGCAAGGGCGAGGGGAAGGGCAAGGTCGAGGTGAGGCGGCAGCGCTTCGCCTTTTAGGAGTCTTTCCCCTTATTCCCCTCCCCTTCGAACCATATTCTCCTCCCTCCTTCGCCCCTCCGCCCCTCCGCACGTAGGCATTTGGGTGGTGGAGGCCAGGAGGACGAGAGGAGGATGACGATGATGATGTGGAGCAGTCGCTTGTGTAGCTTACTGTTCGTGTCGAGGCAACGGCCTCGAGCTTGCCGTCTCCTGGGCGTTGTGCTGAGACCACGCGTGGCGTCCCTTGGCTCGGAGGTTATGGTTTCTGGCATGTTGGCTGGAGGGGGGCCCTGTGCCGCGGAGCGATGCAGGGTATCCCTCTAACCTTCGTTGCTGGAAGGCTCAGCCTTGTCCCCCCGAAGTGTCCAATCCAATCCTCCTCCTCCTCCTCCTCCTTCCTTCCTCATCCTCATCCTTCTCCTCCTTCCTTCCTCCTCCTCCTCATCCTTCTCCTCCTCCCTTCTTACTCCTCCTCATCCTCCTCCTCTCGGCCTCATCCTTCTCTTTTCCTCCCCTTCGTTTTGTTCCTCTTCATCTCCCTCCTCCCATCGCAGAGTGGCGATCTGGGATGGCTGACATACCACGCCCGCTCTGTGGACCCTGGCTGCGGGCGCCCTACCGGGCCGGGCGATGAGTGAAGCGCGGTGAATGTTTCCTCAAGCGCCCACAGCAGCCCCCTTGACAATAAGAGCGATGAAAAGGAGGAGGGGGGGGAGAAGGAGGGGGCGGAGGAGTAGGAGGAGGCAGCGCAGATGGAGGGGAGGCAAAGCGGACTCGGCGGTCGCGGTTGCCTCGAAGTGAGCATGGGACGAGTCAGGGAAGGGAGGGGAGGGAGGAGCAGTTACAGGAGGAGGAGGAGGAGGAGGAGGAGGAGGAGGAGGAGCAGGAGCGGAGGAGGAGGAGGAGGAGGAGGAGGAGGAGGAGGAGGAGGAGGGAGGAGGAGGAGGAGGAGGAGGAGGCGGAGGAGGAGGCGGAGGAGGAGGAGGAGGAGGAGGAGGAGGAGGCCGGGCGGGGCTCGGTTAACGCGGCTGCCCGGAGGCTATGGGGCGGCGCTGCGCGTGCCGCGCGAGAGGGCGCGCGGCGGGCCAGCACCCGGCGCGTGCGAGCGCCTGCGGGCCCTGGAGCGCGCGCGGGGGCGGAGGCGCTGCCGCCCCTCCGCCCGCGGCCGCGCGCGGAGGGCCGCCTCGGGGCGGCGGGCGGCCCCCTCCCCCTCCTGGGATCATGTCGGGCGTGTCCCTCTACCAAGGGATTTTCGACGAGAAATAAAAATACCCCCAAGAATGCCCCAAAAAGGTCAAAAATACTCAAAAAATAGTCCCCAGACTATTTTTGGACTATTTTTTGACTATGTTTGGGGTATGTTTTATTTTTCGTCGAAAATCCTCCTGTAGGGGGACAGGCCCGACTTAATCCTGGGAGGCGGGGGTGCAGATCGAGCAGCCGATCGGTGAACGACGGACCGGCGACGGCGCTTCTGCCTGGAGCGCGCGCGGTGCGGTCGCACGAACACCACCCTGGGGGACCTGGGGCTTGCCACCGGCCGGTGCCCGCCGGGCTGGGCTGGGATGGCTCCCTCCCTCCCTCCGTCCCTCCCTCCCTCCCTCCCTCCCTCCCTCCTCCTCCTCCTCCTCCTCCTCCTCCTCCTCCTCCTCCTCCTCCTCCTCCTTCTCCTCCTCCTCCTCCTCCTCCTCCTCCTCCCTTCCCCCTCCTCCCTCCCTTCCTGCTGGCAACCTCCCTCCTACCTCAGACCCTGGCCCCTCCCTCCTCCACGACTTTGTGCTGTGATGTCGTGCATGCTCAAACAAATCTAGAATGCAGTCTCAGCGCTCGCGTCTTGGCTGAGTGTAAGTGCACCTCGAGCGCTCGCACACGCTGAGTGTGCCACGGACAACCACTGATTTTCGGAGGGCGCCGTCTCAGTTGTCGGGGCTCTGCCGGTACTTGCGAGGCCCGTCGACCCCCTGCTAGCTGGACACTGGCAAGCAAACTTCAGAGAAAAAAAACACAGAGGTCTCCCCTCCCCCTACACCTCCTCCCCCTCCTCCTCCTCCTCTTCTTCCTCCGCCTTCTCCCGCTCCTTCCCTTCCTCCTGATACTGGTCCTGCTGCTGCTGCTGCTGCTGCTGCTGCTGCTGCCCTTCCCCCTAATCCTCCTCCTCCCCAGTCTTCCTCCCCTCCCCGCCTGAAGAGATGCCCGCCTTTTTGCTCACCAGCTCCACAAAGCGCGACTGCTGCGGGGTCGTGAGGTTCCGATCTCCGTACTTAACCGCCGCCACTTGCAGCTCCTGCCAGCAGCCAACCACCCTCTCGTTGGCGGTCCCTCCATCCCCCCTTCGTTCCATCTTCCTTCCTCCATCCTTCCTCCTCCCGTCACCTGTCCTTGTTGCTTCCTTCCTCCTCTTCATCCTCTTCCTCCTCCTCGTCTCTCGCCCTTCTCCTCCTCCTCCTCCTCCTCCTACTCCGCCTCCTTCTCTTCCTCCTGTTCCTCCACCCCTTTCCCGTAAAAGTAACTCCTCCTCGTCGGACCACCAGACGTGTCGGTACGGCTGGCCGTGCCTCTAGCCTTAGAGTTACTCGTCGATTGTAAGAAGTTGGAAGTTCGAGCATGTACAGAACATGAAGGCGAGTCGGTTTCAAACGATGTGCCTCGCCTTTGCGCCGCCCACATTCGTCTTAAAGATTCCAAGCGGCTACACGGATGGCTGGCGACCGGCTTTCGAACGTGGTTGTCGCCCTGGCAAGCTACATTTGACGTACAAGTTTCCAGCAATTGCAATACTTATGGGCGAATGGTTCTCACAATGCGGCCTTCGCCTTGGCGCAGGGCACATTCGTCTCGACCGTTTCCAGCAGCTCTGCTTGAGGGCGATTTGTTTTCAAACTGTGGCTCTCGCCTCAACACCTCGAACACTCGCCTCAAAACTCTTACAGCAGGTACACTGATGGAGGGAGGTTCGTTTCCACATTTGGGCTGGACTTGGGCGTCCTCAGCGTTGTACAACAAGTATTTATAACGGATGGAGGGTGGTTCCTTTGAGTGGACTTCGCCTGTGGTACTCCGCACGCATGAACTCCATAAGTTCAGCTATGTGCACAGATGGAGGGCGGATCCTCTTCAACATGAGGCCTTTGTTTGAGACTCCCCAACAACATATTTACATAATTGTGCAACACGTACACGGATGGAGGGCAACTTCATTCCGAAACAAAATTATCGCTGGAAACTTCCGTCAACTATATGATGATGTCTCTCCGCGTTCCTTACAGCTAGAAGACAGCAGCGAAGTTCCGTTTTCAAAGCGGGGCTCTTGCCTTTCAAGGGAGTGTTCCCCGCATTGAAAAGGAATAGTTGTACGACCTTATGAGAAAGGCACTTGGGACGAGAGGGTATGACTATTCCAGCATCATTAGTTCATCATGAGTTTGAGCCAACGATGGGTTTACTCTGGTCTCCCCCTCCTCCTCATCCTCCTCCTCCTCCTCCTCCCTTCTCCTCCCCCCGCTAACTTATGTTGCTGACACCCTCTCGCGCCGATGCCGAACGCCCGCACCAGCTGGCGGCTCCCCCTGCTGCTCCACGAACGACGGGCATCCCACCAGGAGGCCTCGTCGAGACGAGGAAGGGGGACAGCTGGCCGTCGCACACTTTTCTTGGTGGGAGGCATCCTTGGGCACAGCGCGCCTCCCTCCCGCCCTGCACCCCCCTTATCCCCTCAGTCCCGGAGGGGCCCTCCCTCCCTCCCTCCGCCTCCTCCTGCTGTTCCTCCCCGAGACGCCAGACGGTTCGAGTCGGCAGCCTGGCAGACCTTTGCTCGTCAGCTGCCCAGGGCATAGTGAGGTAGTAACACTCACTCACGATGGTCAGGCACGTCTGTCTGGTGCCAGTCATGCTCCCGTCCAGGCTACATCGCCGCGAATTATCTCGGGGATCGGTGGCTTGCTGGCGCCAGTGAGACCACACATCGCGTGCAAGTGCTCCTCGGCGCGATCATGTTCTACACATCTTCGCCCAACACCCCACCACCTGATCCTCCTGCGCATCCCGCTCCTCCCGCAGCTCCTCCTGCTCCTGACTCCTCCTCCTCCTCCTCCGCCTTCTCTTCTTCCTTCTCCTGCTTCTCCTCCTCCTCCTCCTCCTCCTCCTTCTATGCCTCCTTTCCCTGATCCCACTCACCGCAGTCACCGTCCTCCTCTTCACCTCCTCCTCCTCCTTCTCATTCTCATTCTCGTCCTCCTCCTCCTCCTCCTCCTCCTACTCTTCCTTCCCCTCCATTCCTTCTTATTATAAACAACTTCTCTCTGTCGCACCCCTGGGCTGGTCGAAATTCGGGGCGGGCGTCTCGCCTGAGACGTCCTCGCCACGTATGACCCTGATGCTTCAAACTTTGACAACGGTTTCGCAGATGGAGGGCGGGTGGTTTTCAAAAGGTAACTCTCGCCTTAGCGCCGCGCACACTCGTTTCCCAAAAACGCGAAAATTTCACGGATTGAGCGCGGGTGGTTTTCAAACTGTAGCTCTCGCCTGGGCGCCGCGCACGCTCGTTTCAAACAATTGCGATAGTTTCACGGATCGAAGGCGGGCCGTTTTCAAAATGTGACTCTCGCCTTACCGCCGCGCACATTCGCTTCATCAAGTTGCAAGAGTTTCGCGGATTGGGGGCGGGCCGTTTTCAAAAGGTGGCTCTCGCCTTAGCGCTGCGCACATTTGTCTTGAACATCTGCAAGTGTTTCACGGATTGAGGGCGGTTCGTTTTCAAAATGTGGCTCTCGCCTTGACGCCTGTCACATTCGTTTTAACAAGTTGCAAGAGCTTCACGGATTGAGGGCGGCTCCTTATCAAAATGTGGTTTTTGCCTTAGGGCAGCGCGCGTTGGTTCTAAACATTTACGACACTTTCACTGACACTCATGGTTAACGTACCATCAACTGCGTCTAGGAATGATTCAGGATTGCCAGGGCGCAACAGTTACGCTGATTCGTGGTATTGACGTCCAAAGAACGGCGTTCTGGCGCGATTCTGGATCACCACGACGTAACAGTCAGGTCCTGAGGATAGTGTCTTGGCACGCTTCAAGATGTTCACACGGCTGTCCCCCAATGTGGCACTTCCCTCAATGGAAATGACCCGTTGCGGGTGCCTGTGACGAGGGATCTTGGAGGGAGGTTGTGTTTGAATATCGTAGATGAGTCTTGGGTTTACACTGGTCCTCCTCCTTCGCCTCCTTCTCCTCCTCCTCCTCCTCCTCCTCCTCCTCCCTCCTCCAGCCTCTTCCCATCTTCCTCGGAATTCCTGCACCCCCGCCTCCCGCTTCCCGGTGCGCGCAACGGGCCGAGTGTAAGGGACAGGCTCTGCCTATTGCCCTACTCCTCCTTCTTATTATTATTTATATTATTAATTTCTCATTATTCTTATTTTTCGTAATAATATTAATATTATTATTACTATTATTAGTATGAGTATTCGTATTCGTATTATTGTTATTCTTATTCTTATTATTATGCTTATTATTATTAGTAGTAGTATTATTATTGTGATTATCATTATCATTATCATTATCATTATCATTATTATCATCATTATTTGTATTATTATTATGTTTCTTCTTCTCCGCATCCCCCCTCCTGCTCATCCTGCTGCCCGGGGCTGTCCTCGGGCCCGACCCGGCCGTCGCCGCCGCCGGACGTGTCCACGAGCCGGAAGGCCTCCGCGGCCTTCGCCCCGCCGGGCTGGCCCGCGCAGGCCCGCAGCAGGGCGCCGCCGACCTGCTCGAAGAGGAACTCCGCGTAGCCGTCGAACCTGAAGCGCGGGGGAGGCGGAGCAGGAGGAGGCGGGGGAGGAGGAGGCGGAGCAGCAGGCGGAGGAGGGTATGGGGTGATGATGATGGTCATGAGGAGGAGGAGGAGGAGGAGGAGGAGGAGGAGGAGAAGGAGGAGGAGGAGGAGGAGGCGAAGGAGGAGGACCAGTGTAGACCCAAGACTCATCTGCGATATTCAAATACAGCCTCCCTCCTAGATCCCTGCTCGGCTTTCTCTAGCCGCATCCAGCTTCCACTCACCGTTCTCCCGCTCTCCGTCAGCAGAGTCCTCTTCCTTGCACATGCCGTGCCAAGCAATCCATTGAACCTCGTCAATACTTCGAAGGGAAGCCCCTTCCCTTTTCCCTTCCCCGGTGCGGAGGGGGGGGGCGGGGGGTCCGGACCCGGGGGGGTCTCGGGGGGGACCGGGGGGGCCCCTCCCCCCCCAGATCCGACTCCCCCGGCCGGGGGGGGTCCCGGGGAGGACCAGGGGGGCCCCCCCCCCCAGATCCGACTCCCCCGGCAGCCTTCGAGAAAGCCCAGAGGGCGTCGCGAGGAGGTTCTCGTCCTCATCCTCCTCCCCCTTGTCCTCCTCCTCCTCCTCCTCCTCCTCCTCCTCCTCCCCCTTCTCCTCTCTTCCTCCTACTCATCATCATCATCATCATCATCATCATCATCATCATCATCATCATCATCATCATCATCATCATCATCATCATCATCATCATCATCATCATCATCATCATCATCATCATCATCATCACCACCACCACCATCATCATCATCATCATCATCAGCATCAGCATCAGCATCAGCATCAGCATCAGCATCAGCATCAGCATCAGCATCAGCATCAGCATCATCAGCATCATCATCATCCTCCTCCTCCTCTTCCTCCTCCTCCTCCTCCTCACCTTGTTCCTCCTCCTCCTCCTCCTCTCCTCCTCGCCTTGTTCCTCCTCCTCCTCCTCCTCCTCTTCCTCCTCCTGCTCCTCCTCCTCCTGCTTCTGCTATCCTCCTCCTTCTCCTCCTTTCCTCCTCCTCCTCCTCCTCCTCCCCCTCCTCCCCCTCCTAGCCCCTTCGATCAGGGTCGGCGGCACCGGCCGTCAGGCCACTCCAATACGAGGAATCCAAGACGGATGGGTAGGCTGACGAACTTCCCAGAGCGCAACAGCTAGAATTAAAAGCCGCTGAGGTCGCCGCCGTCAGAGTCGCAGGCCACGTGCCGAGACGGCGAAGCAACAGCAGCCACTGCCGACGACGTCGAAGACGACGGCCACTCCTCGGCCGAAGGCCCCGCCGTGGAAACGGAGGGGTCCGACGCTGCAGCAGAGCCGTCGGCGAAGAGCAGTCCTCCGCCAGGGTTCAGCGGCAAGCCCACGGGCACCCACGTACTTGCAGTGGTGTCTGGACCTTCACCGGCAGCATCGTGTCGATCGTGGACAGGAGGAGGAGGAGGAGGAGGAGGAGGAGGAGGAGGAGGAGGAGGAGGAGAAGGAGGAGGAGGAGGAGGAGGAGGAGGAGGCGTAAGAGAAGGACGAAGAAGCTACGGAGGAGAAGCATGCTGGTGGTGATGATGATGATGATGATGATGATGATGATGATGATGATGATGATGATGATGATGATGATGATGATGATGATGATGATGGTGACGCGCACTGGAGGCGGGTGTGCTGTCTGACTCTCCCTTTCTCCCAGTGCTTCACCAGTGAGGTGAGGGGGAGGATGATGAGCCGAAGAAGCAAGACAAGAGGCACGCGAGGAGTCGCAGGTGGTCGGGTATGGAGCGGCGCGGCCCGGACAGAGGCGTGGGCGCGGAACCCTTCGCCAGAGTGCTCGCCATAGAAGCAGCTCTCGAACTCGCCCTCGCGGGGAGGGGCACTGGTCCTGCCTCTGGCCCGTCCTCCTCTCCGTTGCTCTCGTCGTCCTGCTCCCTCATCCTCCTCATGCCTCGCCTCCTCCTCCTCCTCCTCCTCCTCCCCCTCCTCCTCCTCTTCCTTCCCCTCCTCGTCCTCATTCCGCCCCTCCTGCCTCCCTCCTCGTCCCCTCCACCGCCCTCCCTCCCGTCTCCCACCTCCTGCCTCCTGTTTGGTTCCCTCCTGCATGTGGTATGCTGTGTTGGTTGTGTTCCCCCCTCTCTCTCTCTCGCTCTCGTTCGCTCTCTCTCTCTCTCTCTATCTCTCTATCTCGTTTTTTTTTTTTTTTTTTTCTCTCTCTCTCTCTATCTCTCTTCATCCCTCCCTCCCTCTCTCTCTCGCGCTCTCTCTCTCTCTCTCTCGCGCTTTCTCTCTCTCTCTCGCGCTATCCATTGCTCTCTCTCTCTCTCTCTCTGTCTCTAATTACGTATTTATGTATGTTGCTCTCCCTCTCTCTCTCTCTCTTGTTGTTTCTCTATCCCTCTCTCTCTCTCTCTCGCTCCCCGATCTCCCCATTACTCTTGCTGCTGGTCCCTGATCCTCGTCCTTGCCCTCCTCCTGGTACGTAATCCTCCTCCCCGACCTCTTCCCAATCCTCACCGCCGTCCGGGTCACCGCCCCAATCCCCAGCCGCATCCCCGACATTTCCCTCACAACACTTTTTTTGTTTGTTTTCTTTTTTTGGTCGGCGGGGCGAGAGCGAACCTCTTCCGCTAAAAGCTAGGCGGGCTACGCACAGCTCTTATTGGGGAGACAGGGCAGCCACTTCCCTCACAACACGCACGTCCTCCTCTTCCTCGTCCGCGCTCACCGACGTCTCGACCACCGCCTTCGCCTCCGGCTCCGCCCCTGCCCTCTTCTCACCCAACTCCTCTTAAAAAATCGCGGCTCGTGTTGCGCTTCCTGCTCTGCTCTCCCCTTCCTTCATTATGCTCCGTCTCCGAGTCCTCCTTCCTGTCTTCACATCCTCAGCCTCCCCCTCCCGCTCATTGCATTCGCCGCTCCTCGGCTCATTCTTCTCCGCCGTCTCCTTCTCCGCCTCATACTGCCCACCCTGATCCCCCGCTGCTGCTGCTGTTGCTGCTGCTCCAGCTCCTCCTACTGCTCCCCCTCCTCCTCCTCCTCCTCCTCCTCAGGAGTGAGAGGCATCGCGGGCGGCATCGACACCCGGAGTGGCCCCCCTCCCTCTCGCCCCTCCCCTCGGCGAGGACCGTCATTAGGCCTCGTCGGTGAGGACCGTCATTAGGCCTCACACCCCTCGCAGCTTGCATCAATGGGGTTGCGAGAGTTCCCGCTCCCACCAGTCAACCTTCCATTTTGCCGTCAATAGGCACCGGAGGGGGCCGAGGACCCCCCTACGGTCCCTCGGCCAACGAAGACGGCCGTAGGGGGGGGTGACCCGTACCTCCATCTCAAGGCATTCGTGCCACCACCTACCATTCCAGGCACCAATTGCCACCCACCACATCCATCCTCCTTTGGGCCGTGAACGGGATTTATTCCCCTGCCGGCTGATTGTGCCTGTCAATGTCAGTCAGCCTTTACATTTTGGCACTTGGGCCACCCCAGCAGTGCACCAAGGGTGACGGTTCGACCCGTGCTGTAGTGGCACTCATGCGGTCGTGTCCCTCTCCCCGCCCACTTAGGGTGATGGTTCGACCCGTGCTGTAGTGGCACTCATGCGGTCGTGCCCACTCCCCGCCAACCAATCGAGAAGACCTACCTCAAGGATCCCTTGGGGCCACAAATCTACGTTTGACTTCAGTCTCTGTCCCCCCGCCCCTCTCTTCCCCGTCCCCGCTCTGGCCCCTTGCCCGCCCCCTTCCCCCCCCGCTTTTCTTGCCTTGTCTCTTCTCCTCCTCCTCCTGTCCTCCCTGCCCGTTCTCTCCTCCTCTGCCTCTGTCTTGCCCGTCCCCGCACCAGCATGTTTGGATCGCGGGGTACGGTGCCAGGTTTATTTTCTCTCCTTTTAGGGCTGCCCCAGTCGAGGATCCCGCAAGCCCCTCGCCTGCGCCGCGCGCCGTGCTGCCGGCGCACGTGGGGGATTACTCGCCTGGGGTCGAGCTCGACGCCTCGGTCGCTTCGTCGTCTGGGGCGCCTTCGCGGACCTGGAGTGGCATCCAAGTCCTGGCGGCGGGGGCGATCGACCCTCCTTTTCCTGGGTCCTCGTGGACCCTGGTCTCCGGCTTCTGGTCTGGTGTGCGGATTGGAGCTGTTTCCCCAAACGACTTTGGAGATTTTGTCCCCTCCCCCTCGCTTTGGCTGGCTCCGGGGGGTCCTGGTCCGAAATGGCACTTCCCACCTTGTTCCATTCCCCAGGGGAGGCATGGGACTTTATCTTGGCGGGGATGCGACTTCGCGACCCCGCCCCCCTCTCACCCCACCCTTGTCCGGCCCACCCGTCGATGTAGTGAAGAAGTAGTCCTGGAGGTTCCGGGGGGTGTGGCGTATACACAGTCTCGGAGTCGAAGCTGTGTATGCTGGTTTGTGGGCCCCCATTTGCAGGGATCCCGCCTCCTACTGCTCCCCCTCCTACTGCTCCCCCTCCTCCTCCTCCTCCTCCTCCTCAGGAGTGAGAGGCATCGCAGGCGGCATCGACACCCGGAGTGGCCCCCCTCCCTCTCGCCCCTCCCCTCGGCGAGGACCGTCATTAGGCCTCGTCGGTGAGGACCGTCATTAGGCCTCACACCCCTCGCAGCTTCCATCAATGGGGTTGCGAGGGTTCCCGCTCCCACCAGTCAACCTTCCATTTTGCCGTCAATAGGCACCGGAGGGGGCCGAGGACCCCCCTACGGTCCCTCGGCCAAACGAAGACGGCCGTAGGGGGGGGTGACCCGTACCTCCATCTCAAGGCATTCGTGCCACCACCTACCATTCCAGGCACCAATTGCCACCCACCACATCTATCCTCCTCCTCCTCCGCCCTCTCCACCTCTCCATCCTTCTCCTCCTTCTCCACCTCCTCCCCCTGCTCCTTCAGTCCCTCATCTCTCTCCACGTGTACCTCCTCCTCCTCATCCTCCTCTCCCTGGTCCTCCTGTTCCCCCATATTCACCCGATCATGTTACTCGCTGCCCTCGTCCTCCTCATCTTCCGCACCATCCTCCTCCTCATCCTCCTCCTTCCTCCTCCTCCTCCTCATCGCATCATCCATCAGCATCAGCATCAGCATCAGCATCAGCATCAGCATCATCATCATCATCATCATCATCATCATCATCATCATCATCATCATCATCATCATCAGCAGCATCAGCATCAGCATCAGCATCAGCATCATTATCATCATCAGCATTATCATCATCATCAGCATCAGCATCATCATCAGCATCAGCATCATCATCATCGTCAGCATCATCATCATCATCATAATCATCATCAGCACAATCATCATCAACATCAGCATCATCATCATCATCATCAACATCATCATCATGATTATCAGCAGCAGCATCGTCATCGTCATCATCAGCATCATCATCGTCATCATAATCATCTTCATCAGCATCACCAGTATCATCATCATCATCATCATCATCATCATCATCATCATCATCATCATCAATGCTAACATCATCAGCATCATCAACATCAGCATCATCGTCATCATCAGCAGCATCATAATCATCAACATCAGCAGCATCAGCATCACCAGCATCGTCGTCGGCGTCATGGTCGTCGGTGACGGCGGTATCAGCATCATTATCATCATCAACATCAGCAGCAGCATCATCGTCATCCTCCTTCTCGGCATAATCATCATGATCATCCTCATCAGCGCCATTACCATCACCATCACCATCATCATCAGCATCATCAGCATCGTCAGCACCATCATCGCAATCGTGCTCATCATCGCCATCATCATATCGACCATCATCACGACCATCATCATCAGCATCACCATCATCGTCAGGAGCAGCATCATCATCATCACCATTATCATCTCCCATCATCACCAGCATCGTCATAATCGTCGTCATCGTCATCAGCAGCATCACCATCATCATCAGCAGCAGCATCAGCAGCAGCGTCAGCATCAGCATCGCCATCAACAGCATCATCGTCATCATCAGATGCATCAGCCTCATCATCATCAGCAATCACACCATCATCACCATCAGCATCACCACCAGCACCAGCACCAGCACCGTCACCATCATCAGCATCCTCATCAGCATCATCATCACCATCACCACCACCATCACCATCAGCATCACCAGCATCAACAGCATCGGAGGTGAGGGGGTGAGGTCGAAGTGGAACGGAGAGCCCCCCACAGGGAAATCGGTTTCGGTTTCGTGTTCGTGTCGTGCGTGCGGGCGAGGCGAAGCTGCGTGGGCGGGCGAGAGGAATTCACTCTGCCGTCGCTAGGGGTCCGCCAACACAAATGTTTCGCCCCCCCGGTGTTGTCAAGCGGTGGCCCGCATTGTCCCGTCGGTTGCCCGCCGGTTGCTCGTCGGTCTCCCGTCGGTGTCCTGTCGTGAGATCGATAGTGAGATCGACTGTGAGACCGATCGTGAGATCGATAGTGAGATCGATAGTGAGATCGATAGTGAGATCGATAGTGAGACCGAATGTGAGATCGATTGTGAGATCGATTGTGATATCGATTGAGATCGATAGTGAGACCGAATGTGAGATCGATAGTGAACATTGTCCCGTCGGTTGCCCGCCGTTGTCCCGTCGGTGTCCTGTCGTGAGATCGATAGTGAGATCGACTGTGAGACCGATCGTAAGATCGATAGTGAGATCGATAGTGAGATCGATAGTGAGATCGATAGTGAGACCGAATGTGAGATCGATTGTGAGATCGATTGTGATATCGATTGAGATATCGATTGAGATCGATAGTGAGACCGAATGTAAGATCGATAGTGAGATCGATAGTGAGATCGATAGTGAGATCGATAGTCTGATACTGGGATCGATAGTGAGATCGATAGTGAGATCGATTGTGAGACCGAATGTGAGACCGAATGTTGGATCGATAGTGAGATCGATAGTGAGATCGATAGTGAGATCGATCGTGAAATTGATAGTGACCCCGAAAGTGAGATCGATTGTGAGATCGAATGTGAGATCGATAGTGGGATCGATAGTGAGATCGATTGTGAGATCGATTGTGAGATCGATAGTTAGATCGATTGTGAGATCGATAGTGAGACCGATTATGAGATCGATTGAAAGATCGATAGTGAGACCGATTGTGAGATTGATTGTGATATCGATCGTCAGTTCCATAGTGAGACCGAATGTGAGATCGATCGTGAGATCGATAGTGAGATCGATAGTGAGGTCGATGGTAAGATCGATTGTGAGCTCGATAGTGAGATCGATAGTGAGATCGATAGTGCGGTCGATAGTGAGATCGATTATGAGACCGAATGTGGGATCGATGGTGAGATCGATAGTGAGATCGATAGTGAGACCGAATGTGAGACCGAGTGTGCGATCGATAGTGAGATCGATAGTGAAACGGAACGTGAGATCGATAGTGATATCGATAGTGAGATCGACTGAATCAGATCGAGAATGAGATCGGTTGTGAGACCGATTGTGACATCGATAGTGAGATCGATAGTGAGATCGATAGTGAGATCGATCGAGTGGTATCGATAGTGAAATCGATAGTGGGATCGATCGCGAGATGTATTGAGTGACACGTTGGTTCCTCCTCCCCCCTCACCTCCTTATCACCCGAAGGGTGGTCGTATAGGTAATTATCATGTTCATGCTCATCATCATCAGCATCACAAGCAGAATCATCACCAGCAACATCTGCATCATCAGCATCACAATGATCAGTATCACCATCACCATCATGCTCGACACCAGCATCCTTATCATCATCACCATCATCATATCGTCATCATCATACTCATGCTCATCATTATCAGCAGCAACATGAGCAGCATCAGCATCATCACCATCAGCATCGTCAGCACCATCACCATCATCAGCACCATCAGCATCATCACCACCATCATCATCATCATCACCATCACGACAACCAGCACCAACACCAACATCATCAGCATCATCAGCATCATTATCAGCATCATCATCTCACTCAATTTCCTCGTCCTCCTAATTACCCCTTCTCCTGCCCCTCACATTCCTCCGCCGCCTCCTTACATCCCTGCTCACTCTCGTCCTCTTCTCATCCCACCGACCCTCCGTAAATAGATTGCCCAGCTGGGCAGCTGCCAACGTCTCGGATAAAGACATGTGATACGACGCAGCGCCAAACGCTCTGTTGCCTGTCGGACGTGCGGGTCAGGCAGGGGATGAGGGGGAACAGAAGGGCGAGGATGAGGAAGAGCAGAGGGGCGAGGGACTTCCAACGTTTTAGCACATGAGCTCAAGGTGGGGAAGGATACTGCTAGGATGCTGTTGCTGGACCAACTGGGATCCGAAACCGAAGTGCAGTGGCGCAGAGGCCTTGCTTACCCTCGGGCCTGTCCCGAGCGACCAGGTTCGACTTACCCAAAACTGGCTTCCTGTGGTGCGGTGGCGACCTGCCCACAGACGGCCTGAACGTCCAGCCATGACCATTCGGATTTCCCCCGGGACGGCCTGACCGCACGCCCGCCCAACTACCTCCAGCCTGCTTGGCACATCTACGACAGCAGGCCGTTCTCGGGAGACATCCTGGCTTATGCCCTTGGGCGCGGGCCAGTCCTCCCTCCGCCCCCGTCGAACACCACCCTCGGGGGCAGGGGGGCGAAGGGGGGATCCGCAGCCCCCTTCTCTCCCTCCAGGCGGGGGTGGGGGGTGGGGGAGGGTGGCTGGAGGGTTCGAGCCCCGCGGGGAAGGAGGGGGTACTCGAGCCTTCGGGGGGGCCGACGAGCCCCCCTCAACATGGGGAAGCATAAGCAGGAGGATCAGGAGGATGAGGAGGAGGAGGAGGAGGAGGAGGGCCAATGCAAACCCAAGAGTCAACAATGATGTTGGAATAGACCTTCCCTCCAAGCACCCTCCTCATAGGCCCCGGAAACGCCTCGTTGGAAGACAACCGTTTGAAGACCCTGAAGCATGCCAAAACATTGTTCTCGTGATTCCAACGCCACGGATGAACCTGACTGTTGCGTTTTGACGGTCCTGAATCGTGCCAGAACGCTGCTCTTGGGACTTCAACACCGCGAATGAACGTAACTGTTGCGCCCTCATAATCCTGAACCCGTCCAACACACTATTTCGGGTACTAAACCCATGGGAATCCGTGAAACTCTGGCAATTCTTACTAACGAATGTGCGCGGCACTAAGGCAGGAACCACATGTTGAAAAAGAACCTCCCTCAATCCGTGAAACTGTTGCAAATGTTTAAAACGAATGTGCGCGAAGCTAAGGCGAGAGCCGCATTTTGAAAACGGGTTCCCCTCAATCCGTGAAACTCATGCAAATGTTTAAAACGACTGTGCGCGAAACTAGAGGCGAGAGCCGCATTTTGAAAACGGGTTCCCCTCAATCCGTGAAACTCTTGCAAATGTTAGAACGAGTGAGCGCGGAGCTTTAGGCGAGAGCAACATTTTGAAAACGACCAGCCCTTAATCCGCGAAGCTCTTGCACATGCTTAGGGCGAGTGTGCGAGGCGCTAAGACGAGAGCCACATTTCGAAAACGACCCGTCCTCCAACCGTGAAGGTGTTGCCAAGTTTGAAGCTCCAGGGTCATAAATGGTGAGGAGGTCTCAGGCGGAACGCCCGGCCCGCCCTAAAAACTGGCCTCGGGGTGCGACAGGGAGAAATTACTTATAAGGCAAGGAACGGAGGAGGAGGAGGAGGAGGAGGAGGAGGAGGAGGAGGAGGAGGAGGAGGAGTTGGAGTTGGAGTTGGAGTTGGAGTCCCTGGACGTAGTCCTTCCACTCATCACCTACACCTCTTCAGGGCTTTACGAGCTAATTCCGCTTTACTGTAGACTTTGGGCCATTGCCCCAACCTAATCAAACGAAGATATTCACTCCTCGTCGCGGTGGGGCGGGGGACGAAAACCTTAGGAGGAGGAGGAGGAGGAGGAGGAGGAGGAGGAGGAGGAGGACGGGGAGGAGGAGGGGCGTGGCGGTCACGGGGGACTCATCATTCGTGCCTGAGCGTGGCGGAGTCATCGCCCGACGGAGCAACCCTCTCACGGATGCCGCTCCTCACGCAGAACCCCGGATGACAATCCTCCACGCGACCCGACCCAAGGTACAATTCTTCACCCGTCTGTGATCACCGGCGGTCTCCAGGGCCACGCCGGGCCCTGGATGGGCATCGAGCCTCGTCGGGCCTCGCGCCCGGGGTGTATGTCGTGTCTGCCTGGCCGAGACGCGCGCGTGCCCCCACCGCAGCTCTGACCTTTGCTGGCTCCCAGGCCTGCGTTGCGCCAGCCTCGGGCTCCGAGGCCATCCTGCGGTACCAGCCGTCGAGCTCGGCCTCGGTCAGCGTGCAGTTCACGCCTTCGGGGGCAGGGCGGGCCCAGAAGAAAGGCTGACGGGCTGATGGGGGTCTGAAGGAAGGAGGCTGAAGGAGGCCGAATGGGGGAGAGGGGGAGGAGAGGGGGAGGAGGTTGAGGAGGGGGAGGAGGAGGAGGTTGAGAAGGAGAAGAAGGGTAGAGGAGGAAGTGGAAGAGACTGCGGAACAAAACGCAATAACCCGTTGGTGCGCCCTGAGTTGACTTCCAGTGTATAGTTTTTTTTCGGAACGACCTGGGCTGGGCATTTCTGGCGTTGGCTACGCATCACAAGCGTTATTGCCGCGTAGAGAATGCTCCAGGCACGGTGCCCAGCACCGTTCCCATTCAAGACGATCCCGAAAGCCCTCAGAGACTCCCGAGAGGCTCCCTGGAGGCCCCCACATGGCCCCCCAGTGACCCTTGGACGCTTCCAGGGCACGGTGGCGGATGGGGCCGCAGGCCGCTAGATACCCGAGCCATCAGACAGGCATCACGATCAGAGTTGTGACCAGAATTATCGCGAACACTATCACGACAATGAGGACTTCAAGGTCAGCATCACCAGTGTGATTTTTACGCTCATCGCGATCATCATGTTTACCACTTTCACCACAGCTGTGATTTCATGAGAAGAACAAGAAAGCCACTTGCACTGCTGAACCATGGACATCGACAGTGGTACCATTGTCGTCAGCACCACCACACAGTTTCCGTATGACCACGATGGCCACAATCATGTTCGTCTTGGTCATAAGTCATTATGGCCGGTCCCCCATCACAATAGTCACCGATCATGGCAGGCAAGATCACAATGACGGTCTTCAATACAACATAGATTGTGTACGGTTGCAAGCAACGTGGTTACAACGAGATCACTATAGCCGCCAGCAGTAGCACCATGATCACCATGATCTTCAGAGCCACTAGCACGAAACGGTACGTACGGACACCCCCGGACAGATCGTGAGTACACACATTTGATTTAACAATTCTGCAGGGGGGCGCTGCACAGTGCGCGCGCTTCGCGCGCGCTTAGGTTCTAGTGCAGACGCTTCCGACTGCAAACTCGATTTTTGATGACGACGACGGGCTCGACGACGATGTCGACGGCGACCGTGACGACCTTCACAACGACGACGACAACGAACGACCACGACAACGGCGACGGCAACAAAACGAAACTGACCCGCCAAACCGAACCGATGCAAACTGGTCATTTTTCCAACACGGACCGAACCGAAACGGAACGGTCGTTTTCGAGACTCGAACCGAGCCAAACCGAACCGGCTTCGAAGTGGACCCTGAAACGGGCCGAATTGGATAGCGAACACGCCTAGTGCGACGTGTACGAAGAGGGGGGTGGGAGACCTCCAGATCCTCCTCATCCTCCTTCTCCTCCTCCTCTTCTTCCTGCTCTTCCTCTTCCTGAAGTTTCTTGTCCTCCAGTTTTCCAGCCAGAGGGGCCCTGCCAGAACGCGCTGTGCACCGTTGTTGGCTTCATCCCTCATTGCTCGTAGAAAACTGACGATGAGTCTTGTCGACCGATGCCTTCAAAACGAGGACCCAACACCACAGGATTGTTAAGGAAACGCAACAAACCTGGCGAACGACCCAACCATATGCAGTTGTGAGCAGCGCAGTTGTGAACATCGTCTTCGGCGGAGATCCCTATGGGGCCACGAAGCGTGTGAGTGGTGTGCCGGAATGGACATGCGGTGGCGGGGATTAGCATGCGAACCCTGCAACTGGGGCCTTCGGTGGAGCTCCCTATAGGGCCACGAAGCGTGTGTGCCAGAACGAACATGCGGTGGGCGGGGAGCCACATGCGAACTTTGCCTCTAGGGCCTTCGGTGGAGCTCCCTATAAAGTCACGAAGCGCGTGAGGGGTATGCCGGCATGAACATGCGATGGGCGGGGAGCCGCACGCGAACTTTTGCTCTGCGGCCTTCGGTGAAGCTCCATTTGGGGCCTCGAGGCGTGTGAGGAGTGTGCCGGAATTGGCACGCGGTGTGCGGGGAGCCGCACGTGATCTTTGCTACTGGGTCCGTCGGTGGAGCCCCCTAGTGGGGCCACGAAATGTGTGAGGGGTGCGCCCACATGGTCATGGAGAGGACAGAGGCAGAGATGGGAGGAGGGACGAGAGGGAGGAGACAAAGAGGACAGGAGGGACGCAGGACGCTGTCTCTTCAAAACAAGGACTCAACACCGCAGGATGGTTGGGAAAAAAACAAAATTCAATACTCACTCACTCACTCACTCACTCACTCCGCCGTTCCACTGCTCCATCGTCCCCTCTCCTCGTTCCACTCCCCGTCCCCCCAACCTCTTCACCATTCACTCCTCCTCCTCCTCCTCCTCCTCCTCTTCCTCCTCATCCTCCTTCTCCTCCGTTTCCTCCTCACGTCTCACTCCCCCTCCTGAGGGCGGCAGGAGTAGGGAGGAGGGAAGGCGAGGAGGAGGAGGAAGGAAAGGGGGAGGGTGGGGAGAGGGGAACAGCAGTAGGAGGAGGCGGAGGACGAGGAGGAGGAGAAGAAGGAAGGAGGGGGAGGAAGAATAGGGAGTCCGCCCGCCGTCCGCCGTTCTCCGCAGGCAGGAGGAGGACGGAGGAGGACGGAGGACGGAGGACGGCGGACGGACTCCCAAGTCCTCCTCCTCGCTCCTCAATCCTCACTCCTCACTTCTCCTCATCCTCCCCGCTCCCCGCCCTCCTCCGTCCTCCTCGCTCCTCTTTCCTCTCTCACTCCTCGCTCCTCCTCCTCCTCCGAGCCACGGCCGGCCCCAAGACGAGAAGCTCCAACAGATATCCACCGTGCCTCCAAGAAGCCGCCACAGAGGCTCCCTGAGCTCGCCAGTCATCCAACAAAAAAAGTTCGAACATATTCCAATATACATGTAAGACACTTCATCGATAATTCTAGTCGCCTGCGGTCCAGATGAACTTCGAGGCCATCCTCTTGCTTCCCGCCCCCTTTTGCCTCCTACGCACCCCGCGACCAAGAAGCGGTCGAGCGACCTGATCCCCCATCGCGTTGTGAAAAAAGCCCGGCGAAGGACCCGACCATATGCAGTTGTGGGCACCGTCGTTGTATGCACCGCATTCGGTGGAGCTCCCTATGGGGCCACGAAGCGCGTGAGGAGTGTGCCGAAATGAGTGCGGCGAGCGCATGCGAGCGCATGCGAGCGCTGGCATTTGGGCCTTCGGTGGGGCCCCCTATGGGCTTACGAAGCGTGTGAGGGGTGTGCCGAAATGGGCGCGGTGGGCGCATGCGAACGCTGGCATCTGAACCTTCGGTGGGGCTCCCTATGGGGCCACGAAGCGTGCGACGGGCATCCCAACATGGATGCGATGGGCGCATGCGAGCGCTGGCATCTGGGCCTTCGGTGGAGCTCCGTATGGGGCCATGAAGCGTCTGATGGGTGTGCCAAAATGCGGGCGCGGTGGGCGCATGCGAGCGCTGGCAGTTGGGCCTTCGGTGGAGCTCCGTATGGGGCCATGAAGCGTCTGATGGGTGTGCCAAAATGTGGGCGCGGTGGGCGCATGCGAGCGCTGGCAGTTGGGCCTTCGGTGGAGCTCCCTATGAGGCCACGAAACGTGTAAGGGGTGCGCCAAAATGGGCGCGGCGGGCGCATGCGAGCGCTGGCATTTGGGCCTTCGGTGGGGCTCCCTATGAGGCCACGAAGCGTGTGAGGGCTGTGCCCGCTTGGGTGCGGTGGGCGCATGCGAGCTGGCATGTGGGCCTTCGGTGGAGCTCCACATAGAACCACGAAGCGTGAGAGGTGTGCCAAAACGGCTGCGGTGGGCTCACGCGGGCGCTGGCATTTGGGCCTTCGGTGGGGTTCCCCATGGGGCCACGAAACGTGTGAGGGTGTGCCAAAATGGGCGCGGTGGGCGCTTGCGAACGCTGGTATTTTGGCCTTCGCTGAGACTCCTGACGGGGCCACGAAGCGTGTGAAGAGTGCGCCAAAATGGCTAAAGTGGGCGCGTGCGAACGCTGGCATGTGGGCCTCCCCCATGGGGCCACGACACGTGTGATGCGAACGCTGGCATGTGGGCCTCCCCCATGGGGCCACGACACGTGTGATGGGGTGTGCCACAATGGGCGCGGCGGGCGCATGCGAGCGCTGGCGGTTGGGCCTTCGGTGGAGCTCCCCATGGGGCCACGAAGCGTGCGAGGGGTGTGCCAGAGTGAGGGGGGTGACGGAAGGAGAATGAGGAGGAGGAGGAGGAGGAGGAGGAGGAGGAGCAGAGGAGGCGCGGGGATCTCTCTTCAAAACGGGGACCCAACACCACAGGATGATTGGGATCAGCGGGAGGCGTTGAGCTGCTTTCGGCCTCCAGGTCCTCACCGAGAGGACTCCCAAGAGGCCTCCAAGAAGCTCCTGCGGCGAGAGGTCCGCGAAGGCCCTCACGGCGGACTCCCGCCGTCGTGCTAATGCGCGCCCCTCCCGCGCCCGACCCCCGCCGCCCGAAGCACGGTGGCGGAAGGGGCGCCCATGGTACACTTGAGCTACAAGGAGTGCCTGTCGTCCAATCTGTAGAAAGAGACAGAGCACTGCTCACTACCTACAAGGGATCATGGTTTACATTGCTGAGCGACAGGCCTCGGGAAAAATTAGCGAACACTCATGCCACATTCATCTGTGAACGCCTCCCCCTCCCCCCAATGTTCAAAGTTGGCGGTGGGTCTGATGAGTTGCACCTCGACCGCAGTCTCCCCCCCGCGTGCCAACTTTGAGTTTGGGGGGCAGGGGGGTGTTCACTAATTGTTTCCCTCTACCGGATATGCGATTGCGTGAAACACTCAGAATCACTGGCGCCAAATTTTGGAGCACCGTCATGGCACCTATGACCCATCAAGTCTTGGCGATCATGGTGGTAACTATGGTTACCGTCAACGCTACGACGACGACTGCCGTGACAACCACATCGCCATCGACATCACATGTGGTCATGGTGCAGTGTACGGCGCCGAAGCTATCACGATCACCTTGACCCAATTGCCGTACTCTGGGCCTCAGGCACCAGCCGCTGTGCGTTGTCAGTGCGCATGCGTCGTGGTAGACCTGGGCGCTAACCCCGACGCCCTGCAGCAACATATCACCGGCGTTTTCCTGTCCACAACGCTGGGCCAGGGCCTCGTCCTTCTGGCCTCAGGCCTGAACCCCTGGGTGCGCTTGGCGGTAGGCCCTACGCCAGAAGCGCTCAATCCTACACACACACACACAAGGGCAAGATCACTCTGCGCTACGCACTGGGCGCTATGGCCCCCCTTGACGGATGTTGTCTTGAATCCACCTCCTCTCCCTCCACCCCATCCTGCTCCACCCCCTTCCTCCATCCCGCTTCCTTGCCGATCACTCCTGCCTGTCGCACCGGCAGGCGAGTCGGGGGGCCGGGCCTTTCGCCTGGGACTTCCCCACCACGCACGAGGAGGAGGAGGAGGAGGAGGAGGAGGAGGAGGAGGAGGAGGAGGAGGCGGAGGAGGAGGAGGAGGAGGGAGGAGAAAGAGGAGGAGGGAGGAAGAGAAGGAGGAGGGAGGAGGAGAAGGAGGAGGAGGAGGAGGAGGAGGAGGAGGAGAAGGAGGAGGAGGAGGAGGAGGAGGAGGAGGAGGGGGTGGGTCGTTGCCGAAAAGGGGGACCTCGTGGTTTCTGCACCAGCTGCACGGACGGAGGAAGCTTCCCCTTCCAGCACGGGGCTCTCGCCCGAGGCCCCCCCGCGAGCTGAGAGACCAGAAGCCTGGGCGTCTGGCACCACAGCACGGACGGGGGGGGGCGGCCTCTCCTCGACACGGGGCCCTCCCTGGACAACTCGTTGACTGACCATCGCTCGGACGTCCACTTCCTGTGCTTTTGTTCGGCTTCGTGCGTGGCTTTTTCGCCAAGTGGTCGATGATGCTCCTCGAAGGTCCTCGCCGAGAAAAAAATGCACACGTCCGAGCGATGCCAGGTTGAAATCTATGATCGTGCCTTGTCGCGTTCCTCCTCGCTCGCAAGAAGGAAGCAGTGCGGCTCTGTTTCAAAACGCGCTCCTCCTCGCTCGCAAGAAGGAAGCCGTGCAGCTCCACTTCAAAACGAGGCCCTCGCCGGACTGGCAGGCCCGTGGGGTGCTCGCCTCTCATGGGGGGGCGCTTCTTGTAGTGAGACAGAACGCTGCTGGCTGGCAGCTTCGGCGGGAACTTTGGACGCGAGGGTGTACGTATTGCAGCATCGGTGACGCATCCTGGGTGTACTCTGGTCCTCTTCCTCCTCCTCCTCCTCTTCTTCCTCCTCGTCGACCTCCCTCTCCTCCACCTCCTCTTCCTCCTCCTCTTCCTCCTCCTCCTCCTCCTCATCATCATCATCATCACCATCTCATTCGACTGGAATGTGCAACGTGAGCGGCAATATTGGCCTTCCACTCATCGGTGTCGTCGTCCTCCTCCTCCTCGTCCTCCTCCTCCTCCTCCTCCTCCTCCTCCTCCTCCTCCTCCTCCTCCTCCTCCTCCTCCTCCTCCCTAAACCTCCTCGTCCAGCTGCTGCTGCTGATCCCAACCATGTGCTTACTTCTCTCCAGGGCTCGCAGCGCCCATATCTTTGGCAGACTCTCGCCGCTGGAGGCCCCGGGGAGTAGGCGACCGAGGAAAAAAAGCGGAGCAAGGCAAGCAAAGGAAGCAGGAAAAGCGATAGAGGGTATTGCTCCTCCTCCCACTCCTCCTCCTCCTCCTCCTCCTCCTCCTCGTCCTCCTCCTCCTCCTCCTCCTCCTCCTCCTCCTCCTCCTCCTCCTCCTCCTCCCCCTGGTGCACTTGGAAGGAGAAAGGAAGAGGAGCAGCTGCGGCAGAATCGAAAGAGGACGCCTGAGGTTCGCATCGACGGGGGCCCGTGCAAAGACAGAGGAGGAGGAGGAGCTATATTGGCAACTCCCTAATCCAACTTAATTGGCGAAGAGTGGTGTCAGGAGTGGTGCGCGGGATGAGTTCCCGAAGGGCGTAATTTCTAATTCTGCTGCGAGCTGTGATGTCGAACGTGGCCAAAGTTGATGCTTCATGCGAAGCGCACGACCGATTTGCATACATATATACATATATCTATGTAGATAGGAGTGTATATATCTATCTATATATATACATATACATGTGTAGATACATATATACATATATATATATACATATATATGTATATATATACATATATACATGTAGGTATCCCTCCTCCTCCTCTTGGAGGAAGAGGGATCTTCCAAGGATCTCCCTCGGACGTCAAGTGACGATAGGCAGCCAGGACCTCCTGAGATCTGCAATCTGTGCAGTCGGCTCCCAAGAAACATAAGACTATGCTGCTGCCCCGCCTTTGGCTCCCCACGGCTCCGCCGGCTCGCGGGGCGGCAGGGGTCCTCTTCACACGTGCGGACGGATGCAGGAGAGGAGGAGGAGGAGGAGGAGGAGGAGGAGGAGGAGGAGGAGGACCAGTGCAAACCCAAGACTCATCAAAGATGTTGGAATAAACCTTCCCTCCCAGTCCCCTCGTCAATGGCCCCATACAGGGATTCATTTCCTCTGGGTGAAGTGCCCCGTTGGGAGACAGCCGCTTGAAGATCCTGAAGCGTGTCAAAACACCATTATCGGAACTTCAGCGCTACGAACCAACCAGCCTGTTGCGTCTTGGCAATCCTGAACCGTGCCAAAAAACCATTCCTGGGACTTCGACACCGCGAATCCGCGCGGGAGTCCGTGAAACTCTTGCAACTGTTTCCACGAATGCGCGCGGCTCTAAAGCGAGAACCACAGTTTGAAAAGGAACATCCCTCAAGCCGTGAAGCTCTTGCAATTTGTGAGAACGAATGTGCGCGGCGCTTAGGCGAAAACCACATTTTGAAAACCGCTCGCCCTCAATACGTTAAGCTTTTGCATTTCTTTAAAGCGAATGTACGCGGCGCAAATGTGAGAGCCACATGTTGGAAGCAACCCGCCCTCCATCTATGAAACTGTCGTCAACTTGTTGGCTTCAGGATCAGACATGGCAAAGAAATCTCAAGCGAAACGCCTGGCCCGCCCTTCCGACTGGCCTCGGGGTGCGACAGGAAGTAGCTATTTTCTTAGGACAAGTATTGTGAGACGAGGCGCTGCGAGCGGAAGGAGGATGAGCAGGAGCAGCAGCAGGAGGAAAGAGGACGACGCCACGTCTTCGAGGATCGAACAAGGAGGATCCCCATCACTGGCCCTGAGGGTCAGACGCCGTCAGCCAAGGCCGGGCTAACGGCGATTTTGCTTAACGGTGATGTTGGGAAGGGACCACAGTGAAGGAAATCACGAACCACACTTTTCTACACTCCCAGTCTGCGAATGGACCGAGCGAGCACGACACGGCGAATTGTAGGAAAGCGCGAGCCACGCGTTTCCACAATACCGAAACCTACATCGCCGCTACCTACATCGCCGTTAGCCCGTCTACGGGTCAGGCCGCCGCGCTCCCGCTCAATTCATCCGAACTCTTTGCGGAAGAGGTCTCTCCCGCAACGGGCCAGCGGTTGCACCACCTGGACAGCCCCACGTCCACCTTGGGACGCACAAGGACATATTACGGTCGGGGCGTTGACCCCAGGAGCCCCAAATAAGGAACGAGGCACCTTTTTTCCATGAGTTGAACTTCGACTTCCCATCGAAAACATGAGGAACCCCTGAGGCAAGCCGCGGAACAATCAAGGAACACGGAGCCCCTCCCCAACGAAAAGGGTTCCTTCTTCAGGGCCCCGACCGTAGCACGATTCGTTGTGCCCCTGTTGAAGGCGCACGTCCGATCCGACTCGTGCAAGCATCCTGTAGCAGGTCGTTTCCCGACCGGTACGGCCAGACAGCGCCCGCCACCGAGCCTATAATTATTATGTGATTTCTCAGCACGCGCTGCGCCCCTGGGGTACGGCCGCACACGTAGTGAGCGCTTTCTTATTCGGCGTTTCGACTTTGAGCGGAAGGGGGGGGAAAAGGGGGGGGTCTGGCTCCAGACCTCTGCTCCGTGCGACTGTTTGGAACCGTGCGCCCTCTGGGGGAGGCTCCACATGCTTGACACAGGCGTCAAAAGCAGCCAAGATCTACTCCATAGGGGGGGGGGAGTAGGGGGGGTGCGAGGGCCCGCGCCCATCGACAAAACGATGAAGAAAAAAAACGATGATCACACAGTATAACGTATGTTTGGGTGATGCCGAGCACCTGGTTGAGGCCGGCGCACTCCTTGCGCTCGCCGGCGCAGTCCTCCGGAGCGGCGCCCTGGTGGAGCTTCCACCCCGCCGCGCAGCGGTCCAGGGTGAAGTGGCGGACCATGTCCTGCACACAGCTGCCGCAGTCGGCCGAGCACCCGCTTGCCGCGCTGCCTGGGCACGAGCGCACGACGTAGGAGCTGTCCGTGCTGTTCCGCTCCAGCCTCCCCAGGGAGAGACTCCGATGCCCATCCCTCGCGTGCGCGCAAGAGTAACCCTAGGCCCTGGGCAAGAGTGACCTTCGGTGCGCGGCTTCAGGGGGCCACGGGGGGGCCAAGTCCAAGCGCGACAGCCAGTGCTGGGGGGCCCCCTGTGTGGGCCCGCACCAAAGGGCACTCCGGCGAAGGGTCTCACTCTTGCGCGCCGACGAGCTCCTGAGGACACGTTGGTGCTCACATCCGCCCTCTGGCACGGGGCAGCACGTGATCACCGTGTGCGCGTGAGTCGGCGGCGAGCGAGGGGGTCAGTGATAAGGAGAAGGCCTTCTCAGAAGGCGGCGGGACTTCTCAGAAGCCCTCGCGCCTGCTGGGAAGCCTCCTGCGTCTTCGGGGAAGGCTCTTCTTAGGAAACCTCTCAGAGGGCCGGGTGGATGTCCCAGCCTTCTGAGCAGGCCCAGCCCTTCTCACTTCCCCCCCTCGCTCGCCGCCGGGTGGCCACCTGCCCCCCGGAGGCCGTGGCCACCTGCCCCCCCCCCTTTCGTTCGGCCCGAAGAGAGCGGAGGAGGAGGAGGAGGAGGAGGAGGAGGAGGAGGAGGAGGAGGAGGAGGAGGAGGAGGGAGGAGGAGGAGGAGGAGGAGGAGGAGGAGGAGAGGAGGAGGAGGAGGAGGAGGAGGAGGAGGAGGAGGAGGAGGAGGAGGAGGAGGAGCAGGGAGGAGGAGGCGGAGGAGGGGGAGGAGGAGGAGGAGGAGGGAGGAGGAGGAGGAGGAAGGAGGAGGAGGAGGGAGAGGAGCAGGAGGAGGAGGAGGAGGAGGGAGGAGGGAGGAGGAGGGGGAGGAGGAGGAGGGGAGGAGGAGGAGGAGGAGGAGGAGGAGGAGGAGGAGGAGGAGGAGGAAGGAGGAGGAGGAAGGGAGGAGGAGGAGGAGGAGGAGGAAGGGAGGAGGAGGAGGAGGAGGAGGAGGAGGAGGAGGAGGAGGAGGAGGAGGAGGAGCAGCAGGAGGAGGAGGAGGAGGAGGGGGACCCAGAAGCCGTGGGGGGATCCGCGTCCGAGGCCGTCTGGGGGCCGGCCGCGGCCCGCCCAGCCAGCCTGCTGCACACCACCTCGGGGGTCCTGCCCTCGGGCATGGTGGTCTGCAGCATGTACTCCAACCTAGAGGAAACAGAACTATGCACATACACCGATTCTGGCCAGGCCCATCCTGAGCCAGGCATCGGTGCATACGCCCTCCTACCTTGGCCAGGAAGGCATATGCACCGATCCTGGGTCAAGGATGGGCCTTGCCAGGATCGGTGCATGTGCATAGTTCTATTCGCCCGACAACCGCAGCGCGAACGCCTGGTATTGCGTCGGGCGTGTCCCCCTCACAGGGGGATTTTCGACGCAGAATAAGACATACCCCAAACATGTCCCAAAAAGGTATAAAAAATAATGCTCCAAAAATAATCCCCGGACAACTTTTGGACTAGTTTTGGGCTACTTTTGGGGCACTCTTTAGTTTTCGTATCACCCGGGTGACTCCAACCTAAGACCCATGGAGGCCCAACCGGAAAGAAGAAAAAAAATGGGGCGCGCCGAAGAACCCAGGGGGTCCGGTTTCCGCGGAGGAAAGAAAAAAACCCTGGCGATGGGGTTCGAGCACGGGGGTTACCCCCCCCTCAAATTCCGGAAGAGGAATGAACTCCCAGCCGCGGGGGTGCCCGCGCGAGGGGTCCCACCCCCCCAAGCGCAACCAGAGGAAGAAAAGCGTGAGAGCCGAGACTGTAAGTGCAATGCAACAACACCTTAATCGCGGTTGCACTAGGGATTTGTATTAGTACGGGAACAACTGAATTACAGCCGGTGAGGTTTGGGTTCGGGTTCGGGCTTATATATTGGGAACCCAGTATATTGGAAACGCAATATATTGGAAACTCAATATATTGGAAACCCACTATATTGGAAACCCAATATATTCGAAACCCAATATATTAGAAACCCGATATATTGGAAACCCAAAATATTGGGAACCCAATATATTAAGAACCCAATACATTGGAAACCCAATATATTGGAAACCTAATACATTGGAAACCCAATATATTTGAAACCCATTATATTGGAAACCCAGTATATTGGAAACCCAATATATTGGAAACCCAGTATGTTGGAAACCCAATATATTGGAAACCCAACATATTGGAAACCCAATATCTTGGAAACCCAATATATTGGAAACCGAATATATTGGAAACTCAAGAAATTATAAACCCAATATATATAGGAAACCGACACAGCTGAAACTCAGTATATTGGAAACCCAATATATTGGGAACTTAATATTGGAAATCCAATATTGAAACCCAATATACTCAGGATTCTTCCAAAAAATGAACGCTAAATAAAGAACAAAGCTTTGTTTTTCATAATAAATTAATGCATTTACAAGGAACGGCCGAGCTCCTTTTCGAGAGTGTTCCCTCATTGTTCTTTTCGTTTTGACAGAGATCCCTCCGGCTGCCGAGACGCAAAGAACAAGTGATCGCGGCACGCAACAAAAAAAACAAAAAAAAACCTCTGGTAACACCGCCCAAGGAAAGAATGGTGGTCTTTTCATGTCTTTTCAGATAAAAAACTTCACGCGCGATCGGGGACAACAGAAACAATGAGAGGGAGAAAACAAAAGGAGAAATACCAAAACACCCGACACGAAAAAACCATCTGGCCAACTTTGGATCTGTACCGATCGCAGCGAATTGGGAGGGCTCGCGTGAGAAACTGCGCCTTCACGTGACCACTACGGCCGGAACAAGGCCACAAGAACATCGGACAAGAACCTGAGATTCTCCGCGGGCCAAAGTACCCCAAACCATAAGGACGTCGAGGACGCCCTTCCGAGGTGTCCCCGACCTTCACTTCCGAGCCAACGTGCGTAAGTACGCATCTGGTTCAGCCCCCAGCCTAAAGCCTTCGACTGCACAGCCTGGACCACGCAACCCCGAAGCCCTGACCCCCCCCCCCGCCCCCCGAGACCCACGCTGTGTTCCTGTGCCCTGGATCTGCCTCCGCGCGTCCGTCGTCATCCACGAGCGCGCGGTTGCTGGAGGCAGCACGTTGACATCGAGACCGAAGAACATGGAGGGTCTTGCCCGCGCCGCGGACGCGCGAGGCCTGCGACCAGCTTAGTCGGGCTCTAGCAGTGGGCCTCAGCGCCACGTCTCACGCCCTGGCACTCATGCACGCGCGCGAGCTCTCGCCCCACCCCCGCGGCGCCCCAGGGAGCCTCGCGCGACCTCGCCTGCTCGCCCCAGACTCAAGGCCGCGGCCGCGCGGCCTGGCCCCCGCCACCCTAGGCCCAGCTCCAGGCTGCTGTTGCCCCAAAACAAGAACATGCGAGGGCGTGCGTCTCCGCGCCGCCGTCATCCACGAGCGCGCGGCTGCTGGAGGCGACGCATTGACACCAAGACCGAAGAACATGGAGGGTCCTGCCCACGCCGCGGACGCGCGAGGCCTGCGGCCTCGGACTCTGAGCCTTAGCAGTGGACCTCAGCGCCGCGTCGCACGCCCTGGCACTCATGCGCGCACCCGCCCAAGCTCTCGCCCTCGACCTCATGCCCCAGCGAGCCGCGCGCGACCTGGCCTGCCAGCCCCAGACTCAAGGCCGCGGCCGCGCGGCCTGGCCCCGCCACCTGAGGCCCAGCAGCTCCAGGCCGCTGTCCCCGAAAAACAAAAACATGCGAGGGTGTGCGTCTCCGCGCCGCCCTCGCCCACGAGCGCGCGGTTGCTGGAGCCAGCGCCTCGACACCGAAACCGAAGAACATTCGAGACCCAAGAACATGGAGGGCCCTGCCCGCGCCGCGGGTGCGCGAGGCCTGCGACCCACTCCGTCGGGCCTTAGCAGTGGGCCCCAGCGCTACGTCGCACGCCCTGGCATTCATGCATGAGCCCAGGATCCCGCCGAAGCCCCTGCGCCAGGGAGCCGCGCGCGACCTCGCACGACCGCCCGGGGCGCCAGGCCGCGGCCGCGCGCCCTGCCCCTGCAACCCTCGGCCCCCCGCCTCCAGGCGGCTGTCCCCCAAGGACAGGCGAGGGCGCAAGTCCCCGCGCCGCCATCATCGACGTGCGCGTGGTTTGTGGAAGCAGAACCCAGACATGGTGACCGAAGAACGCGGAGGGGCCCGCCCGCACCGTGGACGCGCAGCCTCAGCTAAGCCGAACCCGCGAACGAGCACAGCCTAAGCTCCAGCAAATCCTTGAGCCACAATCTGGCCCAGCCCAGGCCTCAGCCTCAGCTCGCGCCCAAGCCTCACGCTAAGCCTCATCCCAGCCTGAGACCCATCCTATACATCACCCCAGCCAAATCGGCCTCAGCCCGAGCCTCAGCCTCCGCTTAGCGCAATAAGTCTAGCCCAAGCCACGGCCTGTGTCTAAGCCGCAGCCTTGGTCAGCCCAGCCTGAGCCTCAGCCTGGCCGAAGCCCAGCCGAAGTCCAGCCTAAGCTGCACATAGCTTCAGCCTCAGCCTGAACCCAAGCCTCAGCCCAGCCCAAGCGTCACACAAAGACTGGTTTGAGCCCGTCCCAAGTATAGGCAACAGCCTCAGCATAAGCCTCAACGCCTGCCCTGCTCAGCCTAAGCCCAAGCCTGGGCATCAGCCTAAGCCCAGACTAGTAAGCACAGGCTGAGGCATAGCCCCCTCAGCCTCAGACTGGCCCCAGCCGCAGCCTAAGCGTTGCCCGGCCTCAGCCCAAGCCTCGCCCTCAGCCTAGCCCAAGCCCCAGCACCAGCCTGGCATGAGCCGCGGCCGTAGCCCTAAGCCAAGCCCCAGCCTAAACGTTAGCCTCAGCCCAGCCGAAGCATAGCCTCGGCCAAGCCTAAGCGGTGCCCAAGCCGAGGTCCCAGACACTGCCCACGCCTCTGCTCGAGCGTCAGCCCAAATACGTAAGCCTAAGCTTCGGCATGGCCCAAGCCGCGGCCCAAGCGCCAGCCTAATCCTAGTTTGGGCCTCAACTCGCCTAAATCAAAACGTAAGCCTGGGCTTCAAACCAGCCTCGTATGTGCCCCAGCCTAAGTCTAGCAACGTTCACGCCCACAGCCTCGGCCTCGGCCTCGGCCTGAGGCTAAGCCAAGCACTAGCCACGCCTAAGCTTAAGCCCCAGCGCCCACGTCAACCTAAGCCGATGATCCAGCCTTGTTAACCCATGTTAACTTGGAAATCAAACTGCCCACTTCCAAGGGCTCCCTTTGAATTCCCCAGTCAACGCGGCAACTGTCCTATTGCTGGCGCTGCGGCGTTTCTCGCGCGCGCGCGCCGCCGCGCGCGCGGCGGCGCAGGAACGCGCGAGAAGTTTCGCGCACGCTGTTGCAGAAGACATGCACCAGAAACCATGTTAACTTGGAAATCCAAGTGGCAACCGCTAAGGGTTCACTTTGATTTTCCAGGCCAACATGGCGACTCTTCTATTGCCGATAACGCGAAGCTCCGCACGCGCACACGCCGCCGCGCGCGCGGCGGCGCAGGCGCGCGCGAGGAGTGTTTGTCTGCGCTGTTGTAGAACACATGCACCAAAACCCATGTTAACTTCGAAATCCAATCGGCAACCACTAAGGGTTCACTTTGATTTCCCAGGCCAACATGGCAACTTTTCTATTGCTGATAACGCGGGGCGCCCCACGCGCACGCGCCGCCGCGCGCGCGGCGGCGCCGCCGCGCGCGCGGCGGCGCAGGAACGCGCGAGAAGTTTTGCGCGCGCTGTTGCAGAAGACATGCACCAGAAACCATGGTAACTTGGAAATCCAAGTGGCAACCGCTAAGGGTTCACTTTGATTTTCCAGGCCAACATGGCGACTCTTCTATTGCCGATAACGCGAAGCTCCGCACGCGCACACGCCGCCGCGCGCGCGGCGGCGCAGGCGCGCGCGAGGAGTGTTGTCTGCGCTGTTGTAGAACACATGCACCAAAACCCATGTTAACTTCGAAATCCAATCGGCAACCACCAAGGGTTCACTTTGATTTCCCAGGCCAACATGGCAACTTTTCTATTGCTGATAACGCGGGGCGCCCCACGCGCACGCGCCGCCGCGCGCGCGGCGGCGCCGCCGCGCGCGCGGCGGCGCGGGCGCGCGCGAGGGGTTGTTGTATACGCCGTTGCAAGACACGTACACCAGAACCCATGTTGACTTGGAAATCCAATCGGCAACCGCTAGTGGTCCACTTTGATTCTCCAGGCCAACATGGCGCTTCTTCTACTGCTGAAACACTGAGCGCCCCACGCCCCTGCGCCGCCGCGCGCGCGGCGGCGCGCGCGCGCGCGCGGCGACGAGGGGTGCACCCGAAGGCCAGAAAGCCTGGGTGCTTCAGGGGTCGGGGGGTGCACCACGACGAAGGCGGCGGCGGCGACGACGACGGCGGCGGCGGCGACGGCGTCGTAGTAATAGTAACATTAATAGTAATAGTAACGATAATAGTAGTAGTAGTAGTAGTAGTAGTAGAATAGTAGTAGTAGAAGTAGTAGTAGTAGTAGTAGTAGTAGTAGTAGTAGTAGTAGTAGTAGTACT